>CM077097.1:113265955-113744283 GCA_039513925.1 Platanthera zijinensis | reverse complement strand
GAAATCAGATTATAAAGAATTATATTGATGAAATATCCGAATCAAGTGGGAATAAACAACCACCTTATCAAGAAACTTATTTCAAGAGAGACGACTAAGTTTCTCCATTCTCATACGGTGGCATCGCACTTGAAGATATTATAGATACTTATTAGGATGTAAAAGGAAGGGACCTGTGCACTGGATGTGAATGTCCCGTCCGTGATCGAGAGATGCGCGGGGTTGTGGGAGGGGCGGCGGCGCCTTAGAATTCTAAGATGGAAATTAGCAGTAAGAAATTCATGTACTTGGGAGCATTGTAACCTCTAGGAAGAGCAGACGGGGTCGGCGCCTTCCTCCGAAGACCGGCTACTTCTCTGATGCCCTAATTCCTCCACTTCACTCTTTTATATAGCATTTTATTAATACCTAGATATAAATAAAACAAAATTAAAATAAATAAACAAGAGGTGGGGTCCACGCCCATTACGTTGTGCTCTGGATTAGTCGACTATTTTCCTTGGTGCAACCAAACCCTCAATCCTACTCGCATATCAACATCACTTGGTGGAAGAACGACCTTTCCCCAAGTTCAAAATTCGGGAAACCGATTTTGAATTTCGGAGAAGAGCGACCATGTAACCTCATCAGCGCTTGTGTTGTATACAGCAGTGTCGGGTCAACAACTAGGCCGTCAAGAAGGTCCGACTCTACGGGATGGTCCCCCTTATGCCAGGAAGTCACCACGATAGGCAACTGCACCAATGAGTTTGATGATTGGGAACAAATCGCACCGAGGGGTGATCTTAATGTGTAGACAGTGGGAAACCGATATTTGTCGATGTGGGTGGAGCTTAACAAATATCATATAACCTAAATTGTATGGTACATGTTTGCTTATCGCTTGGGGCATCTGGTGTTAAGAGTGTGTGAGGTGGAACTCCAGATGGTGGAGTGTTCATCACGGTGCATGAGTGACTCGACCAAGGCTTTCATCAAGCATGTGTTGCATAATTGTGGACTCGAAACAGCATACACTATCTGAAATAGAGAGACACATGTCGCAAAATGATGGATTGTATTGTACCATAATTCGGCGCAGAACAAATAACACAATTTCAGGACTACTCGGATGCAAAACAATGCAAGTAGGTTTCCATGCATTGATTCAAGAACTTAATATATTCATCCATTGGGGGTGGTAAAATGTGCTCACATGAAATTTGGTGCCATGTAATTTGAATAATTCATGCTGGAAAGTGATGATAAAATCGGATCATGGCCATTAACGATGGGCTGGAAAAGTCATGCAGTCAAACCACCTTATGGATGAAGACTTGTGAAATTAGTGTTACAGTATAGGAATGTTTCATTGGAATGATGTGCCTGTGCTTTGAATGCCAATCCACCATAACTAGGAGATAGTCATAGCCATTGGAGCGCGAGAGGAACATAGTGAAGTCCATGTTAATGTCCTCCAAGCGCCTGAGTAATGGGGACAGGTTGGAGAAGGCATGTAGGTGGCATCATTTCGTGTTCGGTGAGTTGATATATGAAGCAGTTTGCAACGAACTCCTAGACAGATGTGACAGTATATGTATCTGCCACTTGCAGTAAGTCGAGTGGGTGTCGGAGTGGCCCGCAATAGTGTTCAAGTGGAACAAGTGGAGTAAACGCTAAACCAAGGAGACAGGTCAACCACGACCGACCAATTATTGAAATTAGGGTCGACAACCGAGCAGTTGGAGTTGGATGGCGGGCGAGCATCGAGATCTGGTACTAGGTCGCAGATGATAGCCACGCAATGAGGGTCACGGTAAATCTCCTGTGGAATGAATTTGGAATTAACCCATCATGGGAGGAGACAGGCGAGCAGCAAAGAGGACACTGGTCTCCTCCTTATGGGAGAGAGAATCCACTGTCTAATTGGAGTTGCTCGTTTGGTATTCCACCTCAAAGTTGTAGCGGAGAAGTTTGTCCATCCAGAGTTATTAAGCGAACGTGGACGTGGACGTAGTGATCTTCTGATGGAGTAGGTGGTTGAGTTGGGATTGTCGTTCCAGATAATGAAGTATCAACCCAATGTACTGGTGTCATGTTGAACTAACAACATCAGTTTCATGAGCTCTGGTGGTCAAGCGAAGGTGCATTAGCGCCTTGCTGAAGTAGGTGACAGGTTATCCTACATGCATGAGTACCGTTCTGATCCCGCTCCCCGAGGCATCAAATTCGATTAGAAATAACTCAATGAAGTCACGCATAACAAACATTGGCGCAGAACAATGGTATAGACTCATGGGTAGAGGTGTAAAAAAACATGTCGGACCCGAGCTTATTTGTTGTAAGGCCAGATTGGGCCCTGTTCAAACCGCCCCTAGGTTGGGCTCGAGCCCCCTAAGAAAAGGGAACTGCCTGAGCCTACCAGACCAGGTCCAGGCAGGCCAGGCCTCCAAAACGGTTGTTGTTGCCCTTGGGCAGCAATAGCAGTAGTTGTTGTCGTTGGAAGCAGCTACGTTGTGCAGCCAACGCCCAAAAATAAATGTTGGGCGTTGCGTGCCGCCTTAACTATAAATGGTGAGTGACTGTCCTACTTTATAGTTGGGCAGGCTCCAACGGGCATCAGACAAAGCCTGGTGCCACGGAAGACAAGGGTCGGGCAACCAAATCGGTCCCTTGCAAAAAAGGGGATTGGTGAGGCTCTAAGCCTGGCCTGAGCATAACTAGGCCCGGACCTAACCAAGCTGAGACCCAGGCAGACCAAAGCTCGACAATCGGGTTTGGGCTTTATTTGCACCACTACTCACGAGTTCCCTAAGCTTCGGGCGACCAAGTAAAGGGCAATATGCTAACCCTCTGAGTATCCTGGCAAGTGGACACAACAATTGTGTATGAAGCGCTTATGGTAGACGTTAAAATCGAGAATGCAACAAAAAACTCGAATAGAGTTAGGGCCAAGCATTGGACGATGATTGTGAGTTTCTCTGGGTCCATTACAAGTCCTATAATGTAGATAGCATGGTCTAGATAGTCCACTTACTTGCAGTTGAACGAACATCTCTTGGTTTTGACATACAACTGATGTTGCACCAAAAGCTGAAGGACATCGAATGTAACACCCCTTCCCAGTTTTACAATAATCAGCCATCGCGGCCGGTCAGCGATAAAAAGAACTAGGAAACAGTATTAAAACTAGTATGCAGCAAGTAAAAAGAAGCAACTACTAAGAATTTAAAACTTACAACGGAAGCTAAGAAAGTAAACTAAGGGTAACCACATACCTCATATCTGGATTCACAGAGCCATTAAACATGAATAAAAGTGAAATTACTGAAAATCTGAAATAACATTATAAGTCTGATACAAGACATACAAAACATTAACAAGGTACATTAACCATAGTTACAAGTGTATGCTGAAGATAAAGAAAAAACTGAATGGGAAAAATACTACAAATTGACGCCACCATAACGCTCATCCTAGGCGTAGTTTCCCACCTGGGTCACCTGTAAAAACATTGCCCACGAGCGGTCAGAGTAAGGAAAAATAACTCCTCCTAGTGACACTAAAATCATTTTCTCATATGATGAATGCATGTCTTTAGAAAACAGTTTCGTGCATTAAAAACATTTATGCTATAAGTTATGCATGCCTTCACAATACATCCTGGTCAATACACCTACTTGTTCTATGTTCGTGACTTTCAGTTCAATAACTCAAGTCCCGACGTTAACTAACTAGTGTATTGTCTCACGTCAGGTCTATACTTGAGTTCTAGGTGGCTTCTAGCCTGCACATCTACTTAGAAGGCTCTAGGCAGAGTAGCTCATAACGCGCATCTGAAACTGACGACCCGAGACCATCTTACGAACTCAATTGTTCTAGTGTCACGCGGACACGGTCTCGAATCTACTAACTGTCTCAAAGGGGAGTCAACTCCCAAGACTATACTGCTCATAGGGTACCATATATCTTATGAGAAAGGTAATGTGCCTCTACCTAGCACGAAAAGACTTATGTGTGCTTACTGACATTTTTGGTCTGATTCTACTCTGCTTGGGACATCTCTTTTGGTGTAGTACTGAGCGACCCTTGACTTTCTCGTGGTCGACTAGAAGGGACATTCACGCCCTTTGTTGGACAAATTCCAAGCTTATGTACACGGGTAAAGGTTTCGTACCTAACGTTACTGTTCATGATCTGACTACTTTGGTCTTGGAGAAGAGTGTCATCCTACACATTTTCCGCGACCGTTTTCCTACTACCACACTTTTCTATGCTTGGTCATGATGTTTGTACAAAACCTACATATGCGTATACAAAAATACATTTCTTGCTACGTCTAACTAACAGGAATTAGGTTTCCTTACAGTGGTGGTGCAACGCTGGTACACTCGGCGCGACGACATTTGTTTTTCCGAAGGAAATCTGACTGTTGGGGACTTTCAGAACCTTGCCCCGAGGCCACCAAAATCCTGCAATCCAAGACAACCCTAAATTTCACATTTTGCCCTTCCGGTTTTCGTTGGAAAAATTCCAATAATCTAGGGTAAACCAAAATCAAAAGGCTAACATAGTGTATTACCTTTATGTGGGAGTGATTGAGGCTCTCAATGCGCCCAACTCCAATTTCGCGGTGGATCCCGTACTCCAAAACCTAATTAGGGCAAGAGGATGAAAACCTAGTTTAGATTTACTTCCAAATCGAATGATTTCCATGAAGGAATAGAGATAAGAGAGGAATCGAACTCACCGGAACCAAACGTTTTTCAACTTCCACCGGTTAGGGTGAAATCGGTTCTCCCACGCAAAAGAAGGAAAGAGAATACCCACCGGCGCCCGTTAGAAGGAGGAGAAGTCGGCGATGAGTTCTGGAGCGGGGAAGGCCGTCGGCTAGGGCAGCGGGAGGCATCGGGCTCGACGCTTGCGGGAGACAGAGCGCTCGGGGGGGGGGGGCTGCGTTTTATCCCGTGAGGAAGAAAGTTAGGGATATAAAATTGTCGAGTCTTGCGGTTCTTAATAAACCGCATGTATCAGTTTTTGAAATAACCGCATGAGGAGAGGGGTTGCGACCTGCTATTGGTACATTAACCGTCATTCGTTTAGTGCTGCATTTTTGCTCCACTGAATTTGGGCAAAAACATAGTCGTCTTGAAATATGTGTATGACATGACAGGGGTTATGACCGCCACCAAGAAAAAAAAACTAATTTTGAACATAAAAATGGATAGAGTTCCTTAGAGTAGGTCGGACGTTCACGAACAATGACTCATAACCACTGAGTTCACGAACGCCACAACCGTGCCAAACGGGCCCTTAATTTGTTTTTGTTAGAGTCATTAATATTTGAGTATTATTAATATTTGTGTTTAGTCTCACACCGCCTATCGGTGTTTTGTGTCTTGTTGTAAACTTGTAATGTTATAAATTGTCCCTATATGGATGAATAAAGTGCACCAAATATTACTTCCTCTCAATTTCTAACATGGTACCAGAGCTAAAGTTGACTATGGGAAATTTTTCGTCGCCCTAATTTGTTGGCCACCAAAAGTTCTTATCCTTCCGCGTTGAAGGCGAGCAGGTATAAATCGCATGTGGATGTTCTTTGGCAAGGGCAGGTATTTCATGAAGGCGAGCAGGTGATGGTGAGAATCCGTGTTGTGAGGCTCCATGCGAGGCCTGCTAAAAGTTTGAGCGTTAGACGAATGAATCCTACATAATCATGAGACAGATCGAAGCCTTACCACCCCTCTCCTCCCCTCTCGTTGCATTACCACCCTCATAGTCCACCCACGTCTAATGCCCACCACAGTTCACCTATTTCTGGCACCCACCCACCTGGGCTCGTCTTCTTTGGTTCCACATACGGCACCCCCGATTGCACCGGGATCCACCACTCGCAGTTGAGCGCTGAGAGCATTACGAAGACCAGATTCCACTTGTACGTTCCTACTACAGACGTTGATGACACCTGGATACTTGCAGCAGAGCTTGATTGATTCACCTCTGGACTTCGACTTCAGTACGGCCGTCTCCATTCACCGAAGATGATAGTTTTCAATCGGGGGGAATTGATTGGCGAGGAAACTTTCCCAACGACGACACTTAGATGACCTCTGATAGATCTCATAGAGTCTTATATGACATATATCGAGAGAATTCTGATCCCTATTCAACGAGAGATGAATTCTTTCAAGTCGGGGAGAATGATGCTGAGCGGAGGCGTTGACCTGCAGCGGAGGACGAATTTTGGACCCTTTCGGGGCCGATTGGCGACTTACCATATATGGCGTGCCTGGATCGAAGATCTGACTTCCGCAGATATGTCCGGATTCGCGTTGTGAATCGATTTCATATATTACTTTACTATTTGGCATTTTATTTGATGTATTTGAGTGGCCCCACCTCCGGCCAATCATAATCGTCGATGGTGGGATGCCCTAATTCTCTTATTATTATAAATAGGATGTTAGTGAATTGATTTGAGGTATTGCAGATTTTGGTGGAGAGTATTCCTGGAATCCCGCGATCCTCACACGGTGTCGGCTCTGTGGAATCTTACGTGACGACTCCTAGGCATGCATCTTCCTCCCCAAGGTATTCTCAAACCCTAGAAACCTTTTTCCCCTCATCCCACCCTCTACCGCCGCCCAATTCCCTCCCAAACAGTCGGTCGCTTGTTGTCTTCCCTTCCTCAACAGCAACAAACCAACCCTTTTCTCTCAGCCACCAAAGATTCCTAAAATCACTCTCCCAGCAGCCACCAACGATTCCTAAAATCCTCTCCCAGCAGCCACCACCGATTCATAATATCCCTCTCCAGCAGCCACCACCAGCAGCCACCACTGATTCTTACCCCCCCCCCCCCCCCCCCCGTTTTCCCTCCCAGGAACCACGCCTAGGTCTCAACCACCTAGCCACTACCGATGCTTGCTCCTCCCCTAAAGCCATTGTTGCTTCTCTGTTTCCCCTCTCCCAGCACCCGCTCATAAGCCCTCAGCCACCTCCCCCCTTGTCGCCACCTCTCCCACCTCGTGGAACCACTTCCAATAGCCCTCCCTACTGGATTTGTCCATATCTGGACAAACCAGCACGGATCCGCCAATTCCTCTTATCTGCTCATCTACTAGCCCTAATATGTTCCCAAGCACTGAATCCATCCTTCCTTCGTCTGAATCCACCTATATATAGTCAGATCTACTCATTTCCGGCCCGATTCCGCCTTCCACCACCGAGGTCAACCGCCTACGTTGTTTTCCCGCCTCTAGTTCCACATTGGATCGTCGTCAAAATGCATCCGGCTCCGAAATCTTCACTGTCTTGATCAGCTCACTACTTGGTGAGTTTGGTTGTATTGGACTATTATCTTCAGCATTATTAGTATCAGTTGGAATTTTATATTTGTTCAGATCTCCTATATTGTAATTGTCTGATTTTAGATCTTTAATGAGATTTACAGGGTCTATTTGTCGTGCGCTCTCGCTTTGGCCCTCCATGTGGAGGAAAGCCTAACCCACTTGCTTAAATGAATTATTTTTGTTTTTTCCATGATCATGCGCGTGTGATTAAATTATTTAATGCTCGATTTGAATTATTAGATGGGCTTTGCATTGCATGTAGTGTTAGGTCATCCTTAATCCGCCGCCTATAAATTCGTCCTGCATCAATTCCTCTCAATTTTGCAGCTTCCGCATCTTCCACCCTCCTGTTTCCATCCTGCGTTGCTAGGTCTCGCGTCGAGCAGTTCTCCCCTCGCTCTCGTTTATGGAATCCTCGTCTGATTCTAAAGATAGGAGCGGGCCATTCTCCTGTTCGATGTCCTGTTACCGTCTGATTCTTGTATGTCGTCCTGCTTCAGTCTGTGTTTCTATCGTAGATCGTCGACGACGATCCTGATCCCTGTACCCATCGAGCGGTTGTTGTGCATGTTCCTCTCCTTTGATCACGTCGAGCTTCCAGTGTCCTCTTCTGTAGAGCTTCTTGTCCACGTTCATGTGCTGCTGCTCTGGATGAAGGTCGAGCCCCTGTTGTTGTTGCTGCACCTGAGCCTATTCTTCCTTCTAGTCGAGCTTTTGGATGCTCCCGGTGCTCCCTTTTCTAGTCGAGCTCTTATGTCGTTGTTGTTCTCCTGCAGTGTGCCTTCTTCTGGCTCAGTCTCTCTGCTCTCCGGAGATATGAATCCCGCTGGCAGTTTCACTTGTCACTGATGGTACGGATGTAGTAGTATTTTGTTTTTAAGTTTTTTGTGTTGTGGACTTTGCTATTGTGTTGTTAGTGTCTCCAAGTGATCTATGTCTATATGCGTGTGTTCTACGTAAGGAGTGTATGTCACGGCCTCTAGACATAATCTATGCCTTCATGCAGGTATTACATGTGAGGGGGAGTGTTTGTGATAACGGTGACTCAGATGCCTCTTTCCCGACTCCTGCATTTGTCACAAATGACCTCCAGGCGTAGCCTATGCCGTCATGCACATGATTCACGTGAGTGAGAGTGTCTATGATAACGGCGACTCAGATGCTTCTTTCCCGACTCCTGTCTTAGTCACACATGGCCTCTAGGCATATTTTGTTTGTTGTTTGTGTCTCCCCTTTTTTTCGGTTTGAGGTAGGGTTGATTTGGCCTTTGTTGGTTGACCCGGTTTCAACTATGGGAGCTCCAACGTGATCATGGTCGATATGTGGACCAACGTCGTGTGTCTTATGCTCGGTTGAAGTATCCCCAGTGATACGCGGTTGGGCCTCGGTGGCTGCAATTTTTCTACTGCGTTGTCAACCACCTTTATCTTTCCTTCTATGGTGTGTCCAAGCTGGAGGTTTCCCCTCCAGCTTAAGAGGGGAGTGTTTGAGTTATTAATATTTGAGTATTATTAATATTTATGTGTTTAGTCCCACACTGCCTATCGGTGTTTTGCGTCTTGTTGTAATGTTATAAACTGTCCCCAATTGGATGAATAAAGTGCACCAAATATTACTTCCTCTAAATTTCTAACCGCTCTTATCACTCAAAATTTCTAAAAATCACCACATAAATCAAAATAAATATTATCATTGTACAAATAAATTTTCAAGAGAATTTTCATAATAAACAGTTATAAAAATTGATCAAAAAGGATTTTTCTTCGATAAAAGGCTTAAAATTGCTTGGATTTTTTATAAATCTACAATAAATTTGTCATAACTCAAAATAAACTTTTAATTAATAATTGGGTCATTAACATGTGAATCATAGCTTTGGAGATAAAAACACTATTAGAGTAACGAAAATTTCGGGATGTCACAACCTAGGAGGGAGAATTGGAAACAAGAGATTGTTGGTAGAATTCAAGATACAAGAGGGTCAGTATCACACCCTCCTGGGAAAAGCCCTGGATCAACACCTTCCTCCAAAGACCAGTTATTTCTCTGATGCCCTAAGTCCATTTCACTCCTTTATATAGATTAGTGTTGCACTTATTTATTTTATGGAAATAAAGAAAAATACAATTAAATTAAAAATAAAATAATGTGTGGCCCGCGCCTCATCAGGTTCCCCGATCTGGAGTCTCGCCTTCTTTCCTATGTGCAAGTAAACCCTTGGTGCGTCTCACCAACACTCAGAAACCCTAGTAATCTCAAATTTGGCGATAATCCTTTAGCTATTAACGTTGGCCGGAGATCCCAAAAAAACTTATAAATGTAAGCATTATTCATAGAGGATTGTGTTAGAGTTTGATTCACATTTAAACCGCAAGCACAAACCCTCGTTATAGAAAATATTCATTCCTAAAACATCCCCATCTTTGCATATAAATCTTTATTTTGCAAGACAATATGAAGAAAATCCCCCAAGAGAAACCTATCCGGCTCAAAAATTTTAGAATAATAATTTGATGTAGTTAGAAAACAATGTTGGCCATAAACTCCAAGAACAACTTCAAAATCCCATAAAGTATTTTTTTTCACTACAATATTTTCTAAACACATGTTTTCCATCTCAAAAAGTGTTAGAATGGTATCCTTACCGAGACACGAAATTGATTGATGCCACATATGATCCCATTTGCAATTGCGAGACGTCCATTCTCCGTGCTGATTAACTGAACAAAAAGTATGAAGCTTAAGGACCAATCAAGCATATACAACAAATTATAGAACATGAGCAAAGCTCTTGAGACTACATGAAAATGCAAAAAGAACATAACCATTATAACCATACAATAAATCATAACGAAGATTGGTAAGCCTTGGATTGCTATATATATATATATATATATATATATATATATATATATATAACCAGTCTATTATTAGAAGATGAAGTGATAGATACTTGGATATGAAGGCTTTAAGTATCTTGAAAATATTATATAACAGAATGGGTATATATTAAATACCTAACTTGTTGGAACACCAAATGTCCGAAAATGTTAGACCAGTATTACTTATTACCAAGGCATTGATCTAAAGAAGTTAAATGCAAGAAAGATGAAATTAGAATAGAAGGACCCACCACTGATCCAAAAGTATAGTTCTCCTTCTTATAAACCAAATTATAAGGAGTTTAAAGAGAGAAGGCAGAAGGCCCAGTTCCAAATATCTCTTCTTTTGTATTTTAATAACTCTTCCATAAGAATAGATCCAGGAACATGAATGTTGAGTGTTTCATAGACTCTATGCTTCCCAATGCATGGATACAGAGTTGGCCTCATCCTTCGTGAAATAATCAAAATGCCCTAAATCGACTCCTTTATCCGAAAAAGTCTCTGGAGCGCCTAATTCTCAAACCGACTTTGATGTGATCATGAATCCCTCTGATCCAACAATGGATGTCACAGTTATAGGTGGTGGTTGCCCCAAATCACCTCTCCCTGATAAGGATAGAGTGAAAGTGTTCAATACAATGAACGAGAGGTCAAGGGTGGACGCAAGTTGTCTCGTTGCCATGAACACTGTGGGGAATCTTTTACCCATCCTTAGATCCCGCTTGGCGACACTTACCAATCTCTCTCAGTAAGAGCTCTATTTCCCTAACCTTTCTTTCATGATTTACTATTGTTATTTTTCCTTTATTGTTTTGCCTTGCTCTTTAGCTGACCCCACTATAGTGGGACTGTGGGATAGAACAAAGGCTTGAGTGTTGTTGTTTTGCCATGTTCTTGATGGAACAATTACAAAATAATATTTGTTCTACACCCGACGAATTGTTCATTCTGAAGGTGAAACTCAAGTTGGCAAAAAGAAGAGTGAATATAGAGCCATAGCCCGCGGTAGTGAAATGACAAACTGAGGGGATGTTAGAGGATCTAGTAGACAACTTTAACTTTTTGCTAGAACGGTCTAATCGAGGTGATACACAAATTTGGTGAGTTGGTTGCACTAAGGCAAGAAGATCTACCAATGGTTGTTCATGACACTCCTTTGCATGCGGGAGAACCTTCTGGTTCGATGTCGATGTCGACTGCCAGGTAGGCATGATCTATTGCACGCAATTTTTTTAACCAATTTGATTGAGAGAGCTAATATTGCCTTACTCGAGATTGCCCAACCCAAAAAGTCTTCCGATCTTTAATTCTTTCTTTTCTTTGTTTTTTTTCGTAACTTTATTATGAATAATATTTTGTCACATTTTGTTTATAAATATGCTTTGAGTTGGAATAATGTTATCTTTTAAGTAATCCTACTGGTGAAGACCGGCCCCGATCTGGTCGTCGCAAAGGTTCCTAACGCCACACCCGGTCGGACCTCTATCGAACCCGAGCTTTGCGTAATTAATTTGTCATTTTTGCAAATTTTGTTTGGCAAATTTATGTAATTTTACAAAAAAAAATTAAGTTTGGAAATATATAATATATATATAGATATATATAAACTATGAATATGTATATATATACGCACTGTATGATTAAAACCAAAAGGAAAACGCCGGTCCAGATTCACGACCAAAGCCGCGACACTGTTTCTCTTCCCAGAAAGCGCGAGTCTAGGGCTCGGATCGACAGCTCCCAACTGCAGCTTCCCCGACATCAGCGTTGCCCCACTCCCGCACGACTGCCGCCCACGATACCGCGCCGCATGCTTCAAAGCTCCAACCCATGGCAGTTTTGCAACCGTTCGTTTCCTCCATTTCCGCCCCGCCAAGCTCCTGCCATGCCCGCTTCTTCCACGACGCATGCGATGGGGCTCAGATTTCGATTTTGTTTCATTTGTATGTGTTTTCTGTTTAGTAACCCTATAAAAAGGGGTCCCATGTATCCTGTTGAAAAATGGTGAATGATGAAATTATTGAATTGTTGCGTTTGATGTTTCCTGTTGAGGAATGTTGGAGGTGAGATTAGGCGTGAGTGATTGTTAGATACTGATAGGGTTAGGTTGGTGTTGAAGATGATGAACAGTTGTGGTAGAAGTTAAGTCAGCGGCTTTATTAACTCATGTTTAGCAGTGAAGGATTGAGTGTTAGTTGCATTCTCCTGTGGCTTCACAAAAGAAAAGAGTGTAATGAGCTTTTCGTGGAACCTCCTTGTGATAGCGTTAGTAAATATAGTGATTTAGGATTGGAAGTGGGGAGTTCATTTCCTCGTGTCAGAGATTTCGTGGAGCCACTCGTGTTAGAGTGAGTGAACGAATTTAGGTTGTTAGGTTTGTGCCTTCTCTAGAGTGTTGAGATTTCGCGGAATCACTTTCGTGTGAGAGTGAGTGAAAATTTCTCCTTGGTGCCCGTGTGCGATAGCGGCCGACCTCGGAGCGGGAGATCGAAGGTGACGAGGAGTTCCTCGCGTGATCGCCATCGACTTCGAATACGGAAAGACACTTCTTTCTGTAGATAATTGTTGATATCTCATCTGTGTAGTGTGTGCCTCTATATTTTCTCGTAGAATAATAGACTCATTGCTGGGTTTTTCGCCCGGGTTTTGTCAGCGAACGCTACGTTGAAAACTCTAAACGATAACGTATTTGGAGTTCACGATTTCCATTGTGCTACGACAAAGGAAACGGAACGAAAATTGCGAGCTTCCTTCCCGGATTTAAAATTGAACCATTTTATTAAGAAAATTTATTTTTTCTAACAACGTAGTGAATTTCTGCTTTGCAAAATTACGTTGCTTAAATTTCATAAACTCTGTGCAACGCCCGCTCAAATCTTTTTTAAAAAAAACATATTTTGTTGCATTCGGTTAGGGTTCCTAGAAAAAGCCGGCTGGAGCTCAACGCGCCGTCCTGCATCAATTTGGTATCAGAGGGAGGTTCCGAAATTTTCCTATGTTTCGAGATCTGTCTTGCGTAGAATAGGAACCCGCATATCATTTTTAAAAAAAAATTCAAAAAAAAAGAAAAATTTTTTAGCAGCATCATTTCATTTGACTTGTGTGTTCGCATGCATCGGCGTAGTGATAGAATGCGTCGAGTTGAACGAGGTCAACCGAGTAGTGAAAACAAAGAGAATAAACCACCCCCGTGGTTTCTTCCAATCACCCACCAAATAGCCGAGTTGAACAGGGTCATGCGAAAAACGTTAGAAAACCTTAGAGGTAGGGTGAGTAGTTTAGAAATACCCCTCGAGCGTCAATGTCGCCTCAAATTCGAGATGAGCATTATGTTCGTCCACATTACGATGTTCCACATCACTTCGTGGAAAGGTCTACCTTTAGGAGGAATCCACTATATGAGGATCACGACTACACTTACACGCACTGCTATAGAGATCCATCAAGGAGATCGTTACGACACTTTGATGACTATCCTCGATCACCGTATACCACTTACAGAGGTCGTGTTGACCCACCAACACGTTCTCATTATACTAGAGACGATCAGTACGATGACTATCGTCTCTTTTATCCTCGTACTCGAGTGGATCACGTTGGTCCTTCGACACCATATTATGAGGATAGAGCACAGTATCCCTCTAGTTATCGATACTACACGTCTCCTTTATATGAGGAATCTGAGACTGCATATGTGTGACCACCACCGTACGTTCGTAGTACACATGATCATCCAAGAGCACAATATGATTATGTTATGAACGATCATCAGGATTACCCTCAAAATACGTATAGAGGTTACTATCGTCGAGAGTACATCACACCTAATGATCCTCCTAGTGTTCCGAAGACAAACATGGCGATAGTTAGTAAGGGTCAGCAAGGGCATTCCACTGCCCAAAGCAGGGAGACATCGCCCACTCTGTCTGATATTCTAGTACAGGATGTGTGGAGTCAACCCCCACGAGAGTCTGCTCCACTTAGTGAACCCTCCCTTGATTCTATATTTACTAACTCTCTTTTGAGTGTAGATTCCTTGCACACCTCACCCGGTGGTGCACCAAGTCACATCACCACACCCGATGGTGCATCAAGTCGCATCACCACACCTGATGGCGCACCGAGTGACATTACGATCGGGAGCCGAGAGCTTAATAGTGATCTCTAGGAAGTCATCCTTACCCTATCTGGGAGTACGAACCCTTCTGATGGTTTGTTACTGGAGGACCATCACTCTACTGATGGGTCATTTGACGACCCTCCTATTGAGCCTCCAGATGAGTCACCTTGTCCTTGTGTGGATGAGCTTTATCTAAATAGTACACTTAAAGATTTTAAGACATGGATACCTGCTCCATGTTCGCCCTTGATGTTGATAGTGCTTCAACAAGACGATTTTGAGTGTGACATCCATATATTAGGCTTGAACGTAGCCATCTGGTGACTCGCACTCTAGATGAGTTATGGGACGTACCACCTGTTGACCATCGTATTTGCGATGAGTTTTCAGATGTCCCACCTGGTGAGTCTCCTGATGCCTCGCTTTCTCTTAGTAGGTTTATCACGATTGGCACACTTCATGTGCATTCTCATTTATATGAGAGCACTTCACATGTCTTTGGAGCCTACGTTTGCACGCGTCGCGTTTGCGATGAATTTTATTATACCCCTCCTGGTGAACCCCCAGATGAGCCACATATGAGTTCACTGCACATTTGGGATTTATCTATCCTTAGTATCACCATCGAGCTTAAGGGTGCACTCGTTGATTCATTGATACTTGTCACCCGCACTTGCAGAGACAGTTCGCACACCATGTTGACACATCTAACCACGGATGTCTCTGATTTGCACTTGAGTGTTCATCGCCCCCGCGATGAATTCTTTTACGATCCACTTTTTGAGCCTCCTGATCATGTACCTCTCTCAGGAATTATTTTTAGTATCTGAAACCCATCGATTTGTGGCCTTACTCGTGCTAGTAGTCATTTTTGCATTTGCATGATTTGCATTAAAAAAAACTGAGCGGAAAATTGCATAGTACTTTTGACCTATATGCAACTCGAGCAAATAAGCACAAAAGAACTACTAGTTTAAAATGGATGACTTAATTATGGTTCGGCTAAATCCGGAACGGCTATCTTCGGATACCGTAAAGAAGCTAGCTACCGTAGAAATGGACCCTATCGAGTAGTGAAGCGGATTAGACAAAATGCGTATGAACTTGAGATGCCTTCCATTTGGGGAGCAAATCTGGTTTTTAACGTAGCCAAACTGACTTGATTTTACGCCTACTCGCATGAGTCTTTAGAATTTCCATTGCCTTCTCCAACATTTGATTCTTCTGGGTTGTTGAGTGAGAGTGAGGAGCCACATTTACGACATACCGACATTCATTTCGCTACTGACACTTCTGTTGTAGTTCCTTCTGTTTTCACTACCAGTTTCAAGTTGACCATGGACACCAGGAGATTATTCGATTCCAGTTCCCGAGCACATACAGGACAGCGACCACTACTGATATTGGTTTTCAGAGATCTTGGTTTGTTGGCATGGATGTTGATCTTCTCCCGTACTACCACTCGGGGCACACACCAGTGATGAGTGATTTCGAGAGGGGAGAGTTGGTGAAGACCGGCACCGATCTGGTCGTCGCAAAGGTTCCTAACGACACCACACCCGGTCGAACCATCTATCGAACCTCGAGCTTTGCGTAATTAATTTGTCATTTTTGCAAATTTTGTTTGGCAAATTTATGTAATTTTACAAAAAAAATTAAGTTTGGAAATATATATATATATATATATATATATAACTATGAATATGTATATATATACGCACTGTATGATTAAAACCAAAAGGATAAAACGCCGGTCCAGATTCACGACCAAAGCCGCGACACTGTTTCTCTTCCCAGAAAGCGCGAGTCTAGGGCTCGGATCGACAGCTCCCAACTGCAGCTTCCCCGACATCAGCTGCCCCACTCCCGCACGACTGCCGCCCAACGATACCGCGCCGCATGCTTCAAAGCTCCAACCCCATGGACGGTTCTGCAACCGTTCCGTTTCCTCCATTTCCGCCCCTGCCAAGCTCCTGCCATGCCCGCTTCTTCCACGACACATGCGATGGGGCTCAGATTTCGATTTTCGTTTCATTTGTATGTGTTTTCTGTTTAGTAACCCTATAAAAAGGGGTCCCATGTATCCTGTTGAAAAATGGTGAATGATGAAATTATTGAATTTGTTGCGTTTGATGTTTCCTGTTGAGGAAGTGTTGGAGGTGAGATTAGGCGTGAGTGATTGTTAGATACTGATAGGGTTAGGTTGGTGTTGAAGATGATGAACAGTTGTGGTAGAAGTTAAGTCAGCGGCTTTATTAACTCATGTTTAGCAGTGAAGTGAAGGCTTGAGTGTTAGTTGCATTCTCCTGTGGCTTCACAAAAGAAAATAGGAGCGTAATGAGCTTTTCGTGGAACCTCCTTGTGATAGCGTTAGTAAATATAGTGATTTAGGAATTGGAAGTGGGGAGTTATTTCCTCGTGTCAGAGATTTCGTGGAGCCACTCGTGTTAGAGTGAGTGAACGAATTTAGGTTGTTAGGTTTTGTAGCCTTCTCTAGAGTGTTGAGATTTCGCGGAATCACTTTCGTGTGAGAGTGAGTGAAAATTTCTCCTTGGTGCCCGTGTGCGATAGCGGCCGACCTCGGAGCGGGAGATCGAAGGTGACGAGGAGTTCCTCGCGTGATCGCCATCGACTTCGAATACGGAAAGTGACACTTCTTTCTGTAGATAATTGTTGATATCTCATCTGTGTGTGTGCCTCTATATTTTCTCGTAGAATAATAGACTCATTGCTGGGTTTTTCGCCCAGGGTTTTGTCAAGCGAACACTACGTTCGAAAACTCTAAACGATAACGTATTTGGAGTTCACGATTTCCATTGTGCTACGACAAAGGAAACGGAACGAAAAGTTGCGAGCTTCCTTCCCGGATTTAAAATTGAACTATTTTATTAAAGAAAATTCATTTTTTCTAACAACGTAGTGAATTTCGTGCTTTGCAAAATTACGTTGCTTAATTTCATAAACTCTGTGCAACGCCCGCTCAAATCTTTTTTAAAAAAAAAACATATTTCGTTGCATTCGGTTAAGGGTTTCCTAGAAAAAGCCGGACTGGAGCATCACCCTACGCGCCGTCCTGCATCACCTACCATCTGGGAGAATAGTGTTATCATTTTTTAAAAAAGATTCAAAAAAAAAGCAAATTCTTGTGTTAATAGCAGCATCATTTAGCATTAGTGACTTGTGTGTTCGCATGCATTGGAACGTCACATTGTGAACATTAGAATGAGCGTCGAGTTTGAACGAGCATTTGCTTCAACCGAGTAGTGAAAACGAAGAGAAGTAAACCTTACCCCCGTGGTTTTGTAGCATGCACACTTCCAATCACCCATCTCAATTTATAGCTCGAGTTGAACAGGGTCCGAAAAAGTTAAGAAAGTCACTCTTAGAGGTAGGGTGAGTAGTAGAAATACCCCCTGAGTCAATGCGCCTCTCTTGTCGAGATGAGCAATGTTGTCCACCTTCAAATTTCCACATCACTTCGGTGAAGAGTCTACCTTTAGGAGAATCCATTATGGAGGAGTCACGACTACACTTACACGCATTCAATACCAAATCCCTCAGGAGATCGTTACGACATTTCTTGGAGGTTCCCTCTGAAGAGCACCGTATACCACTTACAGAATGGGTCGTGTTGACCCACCAACACGTTCTCATTTATACTAGAGACGATCAGTACGATGACTATCGTCTCTTTTAGCTCCTCGTACTCTGAAGTGGATCAGACCAAGGTTGGTCCTTTGTTGGTTTTGTGTTCGACACCATATTATGAGGATAGAGCACAGTATTTGTCCCATCTATGTTATCGATAATCTACACGTCTCCATATAGGAGAGGAATCTGTTGAGACATGAGCATTATGTGTGACTACCACCGTCTACGTTCGTAGTACGAGAAGGCATGATCATCCAAGAGCACAATATTACCAACTTTATGTTGATGATCATCAGGATTACCCTCAAAATACGTATAGAGAACAAGTTACTATCGAGAGGCGAAAGAGTACATCACACTTCTAATGATCCTCCTAGGATTGTTCCGAAGACAAACATGGCGATAGTTAGTAAGGGTCAGCAAGGGCATTCCACTGCCCAAATGCAGGTCTCGAGACATCGCCCACTCTGTCTGATATTCTAGTACAGGATGTGTGTGTCTATTTCTCAACCCCCACGAGAGTCTGCTCCACTTATTTTGTGAACCTTGTCTACCAAGTCATTGAGCAAACCAATTGGTGCTATTAAGATTTTCATTATTCCAAGTGAAAACTCTCTTTTGAGTGTACAGAAATTTCTTACTTGCACATTTCTCATTCTTTCCCAATTTAGTTGGTGCACCAAGTCACATCCTACCACACGATGGTGCATCAAGGTCGCATCACCACACCTGATGGCGCACCCAGAAGTAGACATTACGATCGGGAGCCGAGAGCTTAATAGTGATCTCTGAGGAAGTCATCCTTTACCCTATCTAAGAGGTTGAAGTACATGGGATGCACCCTCCAAGATCGATGAAGTCGCAAGAATTCATTAAAAAGTTACTGTGAGGACCATTGTTTCACTTTGCTACTTTTGAATAGGGGTGCATTTGACGACCGAGCTCTTCAAAAATAGTTGAGCCTCCAGATGAGTCACCTCGAGCGTTTTCCTTGTGTGCTTGAGCTCGAGCTTTATCTAAATAGTACACTTAAAGATTTTAAGACATGGATACCTTGAGCTCCATGTTCGCCCTTGATGCAAGCTTGATCGAGCTCGGCGATCTCGGCTCAACAAGATTACGATTTTGAGTGTGACATCAGCCAACTATATTAGGCTTGAACGTAGCCATCTGGTGACTCGTTTGCACTCTAGATATTCAAAATGGGAGCAAAGTGAAACCACAACTTTTTGACCATGAATTCTCGCGATGAGTTTTCATCGATCTCCCACCTGGAGAAAATGCATCTCCTGATGCCTACGCTTTCAACCTCTTAGTAGGAAAGATTTCCTCAGAAACAAAATCTCTACTTCTGGGTGGCACTTCATGAACCTGATTGTTGGTAGGATTTTAAACTAAATTCGGAAAGAATGAATTACAAAATTCAAGTAAGAAATTTCTGTAAAAATGAGCCTAGTTTGCACGCGTCGCGTTTGGAATAATGAAAATCTTATTATAGCACCAATTGGTTTGCTCAATGACTTGGTAGACAACCCACAAAATAATGAGCGACTTTGAGAAATAGACACACACATAAGTCAGCCATACTGGAGACCCATTACAGTGGGGATTTGAAAATTCTTTGGGGGGGAACAATCCTGGATCACCATCGAGCTTAAGGGTGCCTCTTTCGCCTCTTGATCTTGTTCTCTATACTTTTTGTCACCCGTCACTTCAAAAAGCATATGAAGTTGGCACACCATATTGACACATCTGAATGCACGGATGTCTCGTGAATGACGAGTATCGCCCCCGCGATAATGCTCATGTTCAACAGATCCTCTCCTTTTGAAGATGATCATGTACCTGGTCACAAATTATATTTTAGATATCGGATATCGGGGACACGTCGGTTTAGGTTTTTCATGTCGGTTTTACAATGTCGGGGGATAGTATCGGGGATATTTTATATATTTTTAAAAAAATTTATGTGAATTATTTATAAATTTAATCATAGTACTTTTTTTTATATGCAACTCGAGCAAATAAGCACAAAATTTTGAACTACTAGTTTAAAATTGGATGACTTCTAAATTTATGGTTCGGCTAATATCCGGAAGCTATTCTTCGGTATACCGTAAAGTAAGCTAGCTACGTTATAATGACCCTATCGAGTAGTGAAGCGGATTAAGACAGAGAAATGCGTATGAACTTGTCAGGAAGTTGCCTTCCATTTGGGGACAAATCTGGTTTTTAACGATAAGCCAAACTGACTTGATTTTTACGCCTACTCGCATAAGTCTTTCAAAGATTTCCATTGCCTTCTCCAACATAATTGATTCTTCTGGGATTGCACTTGAGTGAGAGTGAGGAGCCACATTTAGGGACAACCGACATTCATTTCGCTACTGACAATTCTGTTGTAAGTTCCTTCTGTTTATCACTACCAGTTTCAAGTTGACCATAGACACCAGGTAAGATTATTCGATTCCAGTTCCCGAGCACATACAGGACAGCGACCACTAACTGAATATTGGTTTTCAGAGATCTTGGTTTGTGGCATGGATGTTATCTTCTCCCGTACTACCACTAGCACACACCAGTGATGAGTGATTTCGAGAGGGGAGAGTTGGTGAAGACCTGTGCAACCTATCTGGTCGTCGCAAAGGTTCCCGACACCACACCCTTCGGACATGCTTATGGGAACTCGAGTTGGCGTTGATTCATTTGTCATTGAGGTTGTGCAACCTGGTTGATCCTGCCATGTCATATGCTTGTTACAAAAAAAATTAAGCCATGCATGTGGAAATATATAAATATATATATATATATATATAACTATGAATATGTATATATACACACACTGTATGATTAAAACCTAAAGATAAAAGCCGGTCCAGATTCACGACCAAAGCCGCGACACTGTTTCTCTTCCCAGATGGTAGCGCGAGTCTAGGGCTCGGATCGACCGTAGCTCCCAACTTCTAGAGCTCCCCGACATCAGCGTGCACCACTCCCGCACTTTTGCTACCGCCAAGGGATACCGCGCCGCATGCTTCAATTAGCTAAAAGGTCGACGCAGGTTTCTGCAACCGTCCGTTTCCGCCCTGATGATTCATGATAACTCTGTCGGAGCTCCTGCCATGCCCGCCTTTTGTGCACGATGCGATGCAATGGGGCTCAGATTTCGATTTCGTTTCATTTGTATGTGTTTTCTGTTTTGTAACCCTATAAAAAGGGGTCCCTTGTATCCTGTTGAAAAATGGTGAATGATGAAATTATTGATTTGTTGCGTTTGATGCTTACCATGTGGTGAGGAGTGTTGGAGGTGAGATTAGGCGTGAGTCGATTCCGTTAGATACTGATAGGGTTAGGCCGTGTTAAAGATGATGACCACAGTTGTGGTCCAAGGAAGGCAGTCAGCGCGCAAATTACCCAATCCTGTTTAAGCACGAAGGCTTGAGTGTTCGTTGCATTCTCCTGTGGCTTCACATAAATAACAATAGGAGCGTAATGAGCTCTTTGAGTCTGGTAACCTCCTTGTGAATAGCGTTAGTACAATCTAGTGATCCCTTAACGAGGATCCATTGGAAGTGGGGCAAGTTCATTTCCTTGTGCCAGCAGCCGCGGTAATTTCGTGGAGCCAGCTCGTGTTAGAGTGAGTGAACGAATTTAAGTTGTTGCAGTTAAAAGCTCGTAGTGGCTTCTCTAGAGTGTTGGAGATTTCGGTCGGAATCCGCCTTTCACGGTGTGAGACCGCTGAGTGAAAATTTCTCCTTGGTGCCCGTGTGCGATAGCGTTTCGGCCTCGGAGCGGGAGATCGAATTGGTGACGAGGAGTTCCTCGCGTGATCGACATCGACTTCGAATACGGAAAAGTGCTTCTTTCCGTGGGTAATTGTTTTTACCTCTTCCGTTGTGTGTGCCTCTAAATTTTCTCGTAGGATAATAGACTCATTAGCATGGGTAACATCACAGGATTTCGGTCCTAGGGTTTATGTTAGCGAATGCTTACGGGATCGAAAACTCCAAACGATAACGTATTAAGAGGGACGGTTCACGGGGGCATTTCCGTATTGTGCATACGACAAAGGGAACGGAACGAAAGTTGCGAACTTCCTTTCCGGATTTATGAAAGACGAACCATTTTATAAAGAAAGCATTGCCAAGGATTTTTTCATTAATCAAGAACGTAGTGAAGTTGGGGGCTCGAAGACGCTTTATCAAAATTACCGTCCTAGTCTTAATTTCATAAACTCTGTGCAACGCCAGGGATCGCGGATGTTGCAAATCTTAGGACTCCGCTGGCACCTTTAAAAAAACATATTTCGTTGCATTCGGTTAGGGTTTCGCCTAGAAAAAGGAATTGACAGGCGCATAAACCCTACGCGCCAGGAGTGGAGCCTGCGGCTTAATTTGATCAACACGGGAAACTACCATCTGGGAGAATGTGTTATCTAAAGATTCAAAGCAAATCTTGTGTTAATAGAGATATTTAGTTTAGTGACTTTGGTCACATTGGAACGTCACATTGGAACATTAATGAGCGTCGCTTGGCATTTGCTTCTATAAGAGAGTCCTTAGTTGTTTTGTAGCATGCACACTTCATACCTGCGCCCATCTCAATTTATCTAGAGGGACTTCCCTCCAACAGTTAAGAAAGTCACTCTTCGTTCTG
Organism: Platanthera zijinensis; assembly: GCA_039513925.1. Taxonomy (NCBI): domain Eukaryota; kingdom Viridiplantae; phylum Streptophyta; class Magnoliopsida; order Asparagales; family Orchidaceae; genus Platanthera; species Platanthera zijinensis. The sequence continues at coordinate 113,721,637 of CM077097.1, read as the reverse complement.
AGTTGCGCCTCTCTTGTCCATGAAATGACCTTCAAATTTCCTTCTTCGGTGAAGAGGGAGAATTTGGAGGAGTTTTGCATTCAATACCAAATCCCTCAAGATTATTTCTTGGAGGTTCCCTCTGAAGAGCACAATAAGTTGAAAAGAATGGGTGTTTCCATATTTCATTTATACTGATCATTTCTCTTTAAGGCTCCATATTCTGAAGTGGAGCAGACCAAGGTTTTGGCCTTTGTTGGTTTTGTGTTCGCACAATTGGGATAAAACACATATTTGTGACCATCATGTTCATAATCTATCTTCAAAAGGAGAGGATCTGTTGAACATGAGCATTATTACTCGTCTATTCGGGACGAGAAGGCATTCAGACAATATTACCAACTTCATATGCTTTTTGATGACGACAAAAGTATAGAGAACAAGATCGAGAGGCGAAAGGGGAACTTCTTGATCCAGGATTGTTCCCCCCAAAGAATTTTAAAATCCCCACTGTAATGGGTCTCGAGAAACCTATGGCTGACTTATGTGTGTGTCTATTTCTCAAAGTCGCTCATTATTTTGTGCTTGTCTACCAAGTCATTGAGCAAACCAATTGGTGCTATTAAGATTTTCATTATTCCAAGTGAAAACTCTCATTTTTTACAGAAATTTCTTACTTGAATTTCTTAATTCATTCTTTCCCAATTTAGTTTAAGATCCTACCAACAATCAGGTTCATGATGCCACCCAGAAGTAGAGATTTTTGTTTCTGAGGAAATCTTTCCTATTAAGAGGTTGAAGCGTACATGGGATGCATTTTCTCCAAGATCGATGAAGTCGCAAGAATTCATGAAAAAGTTGTGAAATAATTGTTTCACATTGCTCTTTTGAATAGGGGTGCAAACGAGTCGAGCTCTTCAAAAATAGTTGGCTCGAGCTCGAGCGTTTTTTTTTTGCTTGAGCTCGAGCTCAATGGGCACGTCCGCCTGGGCGTCAAGCATTAAATGAGCTTGAGCTCGTCTAATGTTAGCTTGGTGCAAGCTTGTCTAGGAGCTCGGCGATCTCGCCTGCTCGATTACGAGAGCTGGCAGCCAACTATTTTTGAAGAGCGGGGATCGATTTTCTCGTTTGCACCGATCTATTCAAAATTGGTGGAGCAAAGTGAAACAATTATTTCACAACTTTTTCATGAATTCTCGCGACTTCATCGATCTGGTTGCTTTAAGAAAGTTGTGTGAAAATGCATCCAATTCAATTGTTATGTACGCTTCAACCTCTTAATAGGAAAGATTTCCTCAGAAACAAAAATCTCTACTTCTGGGTGGCATCATGAACCTGATTGTTGGTAGGATTTTAAACTAAATTCGGAAAGAATGAATTACAAAATTCAAGTAAGAAATTTCTGTAAAAATGAGAGTTTTCACTTGGAATAATGAATATCTTAATAGCACCAATTGGTTTGCTCAATGACTTGGTAGACAAGCACAAAATAATGAGCGACTTTGAGAAATAGACACACACATAAGTCAGCCATAGGTTTCTGGAGACCCATTACAGTGGGGATTTGAAAATTCTTTGGGGGGGAACAATCCTGGATCAAGAAGTGCCTCTTTCTTTTTGCCTCATATGAAGTTGGTAATATTGTCTGATGCCTTGTTAGACTCTATGTTCAACAGACTTTTGAAGATAGATTTGAACATGATGTCACAAATATGTGTTTTATCATCGGAAAAAGCATACAATGTGATAAGTTGGTTTTAATATTTATTATTTATTGTAATTATTTATAAATTTAATCATTTTTTTCTGATATTTATGCCTAATTAAGCTCGTAACCCGAATGTAGACGAGTACGTCGATAATGCTCATGTTCAACAGAGTTCCTCTCCTTTTGAAGATAGATTATGAACATGATGGTCACAAATATGTGTTTTATCCCAATTGTGCGAACACAAAACCAACAAAGAAAATAATGAGCGACTTTGAGAAATAGACGTTAATAATATTATTAAATAAATATTATTAAATCATATTATTTAATAATTATATTTTCAATAACTGTTAGGGGGCTCTAAAATCTATATTATTTAATAATATATATTATTATTATCTCTAAGAAAATAATGCAAATAAATTACAATAAATAAAAAAATTATTATTTAAAAATAAAAAAGTTCGCGAGCTCATGAACAAGCCTTAATAAGCTCGAGCTCGGCTCGAAAGCAAGCTCGAGCTCGACATAATTGAGCTCGAGTCGGGTTTTTTTTTAGCTGACTCGTCGAACTCTTGAGCTGCTCAACTCAACTTACACCCCTATTTTTGAATCGTCACCTCCTTGGAAAGCGGCTATTGAGAAGATATCAACAAGAGCTTCCTTGCATATATATTCCTTCCTCTCTCCTATCGCGGAAGATGTGGGACTCCAATCCACGGCCTTCTAGAATGACGAAGGTGTCGTTTGTAGTTTTTGGCGGGGGCTTCTCATTTCTCGATGAAGAAGTCATCCATCCTAAACATGATCTGTATCATGTTGCTTGCCCCAGGGACATTGATGTTGAGCCACACTCCAGTGTGCCTTCCTGCCATAATGGCCTTAAAGTGTTCTCTCCCATCCTCCAAGTGACAAACTCCTCTATTGGTCACATGTCCACTTGACAGTGAAGTTGGAGAGCGTAGAATGGCAGGAAATGATCCTAAAAGGTGTTGTTGGCGGTATTCACAAGAAATTTGATTCCTTTTCCTTTCCTTCCCTGAGAAGCTTATTTTTTTCCTCTTGCATTTTAATGTTCTAAAGATCTTATTGCTGATAACACCAGCTGTAAACTCCAATAACACCTTGTCGGATGCCATTAACATTCATGTTGAGTTTGGACGGAGCTCTAGAAGACATGTTGGAACTTTACTTTGAAGTTGTTGAAAGCTAGCTTTGGAAGAAGGTCATTGAACCCCCGAGTATACAAAGGAGAGAATGGACGATCTTCTTAAGTTCGGGATGGCCATCCTTGTGAAGATTTTCCAACAATCTAAAAAATTGGTCCATCCGATGTTGAAAGAACTTTACACTAACATGAGTCTCCAAAACTGTCAACGATCCCCGAATTTTTCTGAGGATACTACTACTCATAAGGAGTAGAGTTTTGCTATTTGTTCTTTCTTTTCATGTCCCCTCCTGTACACTTCTTCTTTTCTGTTAAATTATATTGTTTCCTTTCATTTCTATTGAACTTCTCAGTTACGCTATTGAGAATAATTGCTTCTCGCTGAACTCCTAATTGCGATATATGATGTTATCTTGTGTTTATTAGTCACTAAGCGGTCAACCAAATTTTTATCTTGTATGCACCATTCTTTTGTATATTTTGAGCGGTATCTTTACTTTTTTTTCTCAAGTGCAATGATTAAGCAATTACAATTTTCATCACTCTTAATTTAAGATTAAGTATATGCATATAAATAAGAGTAGATGTGGGCATTTTAGTTTATGAGAAGTTTGAGAAGAATTAAAACTCTCGGTCCATGGTCTAATGTCGAACCCACAAGAACCTAGGAAGGAACAATTCGAGTTCGAAGTCGCATTCGCAGTGATATTTAGATATTTCATATCTTTTGTTTTATTTTTTTGTTTTTTATTTAGTGAGATCAAACAACCATCATGAACAGTTGATCAAAGCCATTCAAGATGGTAGCCCTAAATATAAAAGGGTAGCCCGGTGCCCAAAGCATCCCCGCGCAACGAGGGTTCAAGGAAGGGTCCCACCACAAGGGTGAAATGTAGGTAAACCTTACCTTGCATTTTTGCAAGAGGCTGTTTCCAGGACTCGAACCAGTGACCTCAAGGTCACACGACGACACCATAACTATTGCACCAAGGCTCCCCTACATGGTAGCCCTAGACATGATAGTTGAAAATAGGGCTGAGAGGGCTAGTTTTGGGACACATTGTAGAATTTCGAGAACTATTTTTTGGAATTTGATGATCTCTTGTGGTGTTGAGTTCACAAAACCTATGAGCCGACTATTCAAGATTATATCTTGTTTCCAAGTATTTTAGAATTGTCGCCTCACCCTTAAACCCTATAGTTGTTAACCCTAAACACCCTTCCTTTGTCAACCTCCCCTCTCATACAACTATTTAACCCCTCCCTTCATTCCACCAAGGCCAACCATCTCAAAGGTTGTATCAAGTCCAACTGACCCTAACTCCCATTATCCCCCCCCCCCCCAAACCCAATTGTTCTTCCTTCCAACACCATGCAACTGCAATTACATCAATTGCCGACCTCCTATAACCCTCTCCCAACACTCACCATCTACCTCATTACCTTCTCCCACAACCACCAACCAACATACCCCATTCCATCCCACCTCCAACTCACGCACAATCCCTTTTAACTTAAATATAACCCAAATCAAGCCTCCGTAAAACACCCACATCCCATCCATAAAACAGCCACCTTTCCTCTCAGACAGCCACTACTCCTCTCTGGATAGCCATCAATGCTCTGGTGATCACTGCATATCGCCACTTTGCCTACGATACCTCGTGAGATTTTATTGTTTGGTTGAATTGTTCTTCAACAACATTGTACGAACTTGATTCCTTATATTATTATGGACGTCATCTTACCAAATTGGTCGTGTTTTGTGACGAGTTGTGATCTGCAGGATCTATTCAAGCACACATTTTATTAAAAGCTCTCCAATCAAAGGAATGTCTATCTTGTCCGCTTGTTTAAATTATTCTAAAATCGTGTGTTGATTGCTTAAATTTTATGCTTTATTTCTCATTGTGATTTACTGTCAGATCCCTCTTTGCATACATGCATCATCCTAAGGCTACGTGAGATTCATTTCCATAAAACTGCACCTAGGGCTTGAATTGCTAAGAATTCATTCAGTATCCCGATCCAGCACCAAATTTGAAATCAAAGCTCGAGATTTGGGACACCGTTTATGCTACATAGTGGTTAGGTCATATACAATATTTATGTATGGTCTCAACATCGTCGACGACCGGGCAACTAGTTCGAATACAGACATGACACCTGTAGATTTCCAAAGGTGATTCATGTATGGAGGGCGTCCCGGCGAGATAAGTCTCCTTATGTGAAACTGAAGATAACGGTCATGCGTTGTGACAAGCCCGATGGTGAGAGTGACCAAGTGCAGGTGGGGTCCATGCGGGAGTTCTTAGAATCAGTTGTTGTGGAATTGGTGAAACTTACGAGAACGGTCATGCCTTGTGACAAGCCCGATGGTGAGAGTGACCATGTGCGGGTTTGGTCCATGCGGGAGTTCTTAGAATTGGCTGTTGTGCCTTTAGAGGTGTGAGTATCTTGGTGGTCAATGTGATGTGGTTGTGTATTGATGATGTGCTAGTCTCATGCGCAATAGGGAACCGCGGAGGAAACTGGGTTGTATACATGTTGCATTATTAGGTCCTCTTTACTTTTTTCTCAACATAGAGAACATATTTGATGCTTGTGATATATACTATTAGCATGATGTGCTTGTTTATATGTTTTGTTCATATTGCATATGAAGTGTTGACTTACAGGGTGATGTAGTTTCCCAGGGTCCGCTAGTGCGCCCGAGAGTAGGGGTATTGTTACGTAGTTGTGGTTAGCCCTGACTGACACTCGTGTACCGCCTCTTTTGTGATGGCTACAGGTAAAGGATAGCAAGTTGGAGATAGCTCGCAGGACAAAAAGGTCTAAGCCTCATGAAGAGTTTCCCCTCCATCTTTATTGCTTTATGTACCATTGTTCTGGCTTGCATGCCAAGGTAACTTAGGAGTTTTGCTAAATTTGTTTGATGCGATGTATGTTGATTTGGACTTGTGTTTTGTAATACCATAGGCCGAATCTCTCCTTCTTAGATGTGGGACAACCTTTGGGTGTTTGGCTTAGTGTTTCCGTTGTGTTTACTTGATGTTTTGTCGGAGATTAGTTCTTATATCACTTTATAATGCTAAATCTATGGTGACTTTATGTTGTGGGGTCCGTACCGGACCCATACTAGATGGTTGTTACAGGGGAGGTGTTACATAGGTATATATACATATATATATATATACTATTGCAGGTTGCTTTACAAATCTGAAGGCTTTTGGTATTTTGCATATTTTTTGTTTTAACGTTTTGATGTGATGTCTAGTAATGCAAAATAAACTCTATAATAATGAATGAAAAGAATTTAAATTGTGATGGTCAAGAGAACCGTTACATAAAAATGGATTGTGCATGATCATATGTTTATTTATGAAAAATAAAGATGAGCTAATGCTTACATTAGAGAATTTTTAGTGTAATAAAGTCATAATAAAATCTGAATTTAAAAAAACAAAAACAAAGAAATAGAAAGCTGATCACGCACCACATAATCCCCACACTTGAGGGAGCAGACCAGGTTGCCCACTTGTGGTTCTGATGGTTGCTTGACATCTATGTTAACCATTTCATCATTACCCTGAGAAGTCCTCTGGTGTACAAAATGATATATATATCTACCATTCTCAAGAGAATAATCTGCTGAAAATCCATTTTCGGCATCTAAAATTAGAGAAGAGAGACAATTTGAAATGTTTTCTGGTAGATGTCGAGCCCGCATTATCTCTTTGCAAGCAACCTGAAATCTGCAAGGTCAGTTTAACTCAGAACATGGCATATTGGTAGCAGTAACAGCACTTCAGTGAGAATATAGAACCAGACCTGACGAGTTTTAGCTTCCAGGTCAATCAAATGATCCCAATGTTTGAGGAAATCATGGTGGGCCACTGTTAAATGCCCAACAATTTTATCATATAAATCACCTAGGCCGCTATTCTCACAGTTACCTGCATAAGCCTGTAACATGAAAATGCTTGAAATAAGATGTTAAAGGTATTCTTAGGGCAATACAAGACATGCTTAAAAGCGATAGAATTAATAGAAATTGTTATGATTCAAAGAATAGGCATATTTCACTAGCAACTTCTTGACAGAGATAAATCAGCAGCCAAAAGAAAACGTTGCCTATTCAATCTTGGCAAAGGTACTCAATTTTGACAATAGTGAACATCAATATTCGGCAAGAATCCAGAATGCATTATAACTTAATTCCATCGGGGTAAACTTTTACAGTCAAAACCAAAACAAAAAAAGGTGATATAGCACAAATATCACAAAAAAAGAGAAAATGATCATAGTAATGCATCATATCACCAAAATGGACAAAAAAAATTGTAAACAACTTCTGCTTTGTAATTTTCCGGGTCAGAATAATGGGCTCTAGTTACAACATCAAATCAATTGCTTGACAAATACATGCTAAGCTACGTAGGTGGCAGCAAGATTGGTTAGTGCAGCAGCTCAAAGCTATATAACAGAATAAACAAAAAATGACTACATTAATCATGTGTTTTGAACTAGGTGTTTTTAAAATAACTGTGTTTTTCTATTTAAGAGTGATTGCAAAAATTAAAGCAAAGACAGCATTTCATGTTTCATCTGTCGCCATACACGTGTGGTGCTTCCCAGCTATTGAGAGAAATATTTAAATGTCGTTTGTGGAGAGAAGAAATATGTTGCGCACCAGCCTGGTGGATTGAGACTCGGGCTTATAGGATCCAATAAGCCTCCTATGCTGAAGCAAGCAAGAGCATGTCTTTATTATCGGTCACAGCTATATAAATGGCATTTCCATCATACACAAACTCAGGTTTATATGTTCACATTATATGGCTAAATCCTGAGACTCAGGCTTCATTTGGAAGAGCTTTTTGCTCTGGTACATTTTCTGTAAACGAAACGCCACTCGCATTTTTCGTTTGTTTTTCCGCCATCTGTTCGAACCGCCTGTAAAAGCCGCAGTGTGTAATTTCTAGCATCTCCAAACCGGCGAAAATCTCCGGTTTATCGCGTTTAGGGAGGAGGAAGATCCCACGCCGGCTCTAGGTTGCCGGAGCCGCCGGCAGCCTGCTAGGAGCCCACCGGCGGGAGCAACGCAGATACCCTCGGCAGCCTGCTCGGAGCCGCCGGCAGCCTTCCGGAGCAACACTGGGATACCCCCGGCGGGTTCGCCGAGCTCCGACGACCCCGCCGGTGGGCTCTGAGCAGGCCACCGCCGACGGAGCCACGCGGATGCACGGCGGAGGCACGACGGTTTATTAATGTTCAATACTATACAGTTTTAACAGTAACATTTATATATATATTAGAAAAAAGAAAAAAATTTATATAATAGATTAGGAAAATAAATAAATAAAATATATATATATATTAGAAAAAAAATTAAAATTAAATAATACAAAATATTGCATAATAAAAAGTATTTATGAAATGTCACCGCGATTTTGCCAAACAATTCTCTGTTTAGAACAACTCTGCAAACACAGACTATCCAAACAGATCTCCATTTCCAGCAACCAGTTTCCAACAACTCCATTTACAAACCTGCATTTACAACAGCTTCTTTTACAACCGCAACCGCTCTACCAAATGAAGCCTCAGTTTAACTGCAAAAAGGTCGGCCATGTGTGGTAAAATACATTTATGATCTATTCCATTACTGTTACTTTCCAATACATTTTGTTACGCAAAGCCAAAAACACATCTTATATGGAAACAAAACACCCTTCAGCAGTTGTTGCAATTTGCAAGTAATGCCTAAGAGCAGCTGAGAAAAAAACATTTGGACAGCTCTGAGAACCAGGGAATTTAAATTTTATACAAAAACTAAAACCTCTCAAACTCTTAAAGTTTGAGATGATCAAACAATGCAACAAAGGCTAAAGGGACCACACGCGCGGGCACGCACTCGCACGCGCCAGACTTAGACTTTGATTTGAATTTGGGATTAGGGATTTGAGAATAATTGAATTGAATGATTTTTTATTTTGGAAAAAATAGTTTTATGTTTTTTCATACTTTCCCATACATCAAATTGGAGTCGACATAAGCCAAGTACGCCCGTAATCGCCTTTCGCTGAGTGCAAAAAGAACATTCGGCGATGAACCTGCGTTGATTGCTTCTCCAAAATATATTTTTGTTTATAAATGAAGATTCCATGGTCTGACTCCGCAAACTCAATCCCTAAGAAGTATTTCAACTTTTCTAAGACTTTGACTTCGAACTCCTTGCACGAAAGTGTTTTATGTCACGTAATATCTTCTAAATCATTTTCAATGATAATGATATTGTCTACGCAGATAATAGTAATGGTCGCATTCTCTGCAAAGACTTGGCTTTTGAAACTTCCTGAACAAACTCTGGGGGACTATTTCAAATCATAAGGGGATTTTTTGAGCTGACAAAATTTTCCTTTTGATTTTGTCTTCAAGAATCTTGGCGGAAAGCATTTTTTTACGTTGATTTATTGTAGGTCTCATCTTAGGCATGTCATGCATGATAAAATGATGCTAATTGAATCCATCTTGGCAAATGGCATGAATGTTTCATGATAGTCAATAATGGAGGTTTGTGTATATCACTGAGCGACTAGTCGTGCTTTATATCTCTCTACAACCCCTTCTTGATTCTGTTTGACAGAAAAAAATCTCATTTTGATTGAACAAGTGTGTTTCCCAGTTGGAAAAAAAAGATAGTTCTCAAGTCTGGATTTTCTCCAATCTAGACATCTCTTCCTACATTGCTCTTTCTCCATTCTGGTATATTTATTTCTTCCTGCCAAATTTTGGGAATATGAAGAAAGGAGATAAACTCTTTGTGTCTAGCTGAGAATGTGATATTAGACAATGTTCGCAATAGATTATTTTGCATAGGTCAACTTACTCATCAGATGAATGAGAGGTTGATAGAGGTCATCGTTAGGACCCAATTTTGAAGTGTGTACTTGTTGTGGAGGAATTACAGGAATTTGCATTATCTCAACAATAGTGTTGCATTATTGATGTACATGACGAAGAGGAGGAATAAACCTCTCGGCAAAACTAGCCGAGGGGATGATCGGTGTAGACGTGTTAGTATGAGTAATGGAAGGAGGAATATGCGAGGCCGCAATGGGAAGAGGAATAATAGGAGCGTCGATATCAGCGCCCCTTTCCCCCTGACAAGAGCCAAAGAATTGTTCGTCTTCTTAGAATGTAATATCCATGGCACAAAAGAAACGTCGAGAGAAAGGGTGGTAGCAATGATAACCTTTCACAGTGGAGTAACACACGAAAAGACATTTGTGGGAACGAGCATCCAGTTTATCATGATTGGGTTGATGAATATGGACAAAATAAACGCATCCAAACACGCATGGTGGGAGATGAGATATGTGAACGATGCAATTATTAAACAAATGAGAGATAAAAGGACATAATGTAGAGGACTAGACAGAAAATGGTTAATGAGGTAGATCATTGCAAAGACAACTTCGCCCCAGTAGGCTTTAGGGTGATTCATTGCAATAAGGTGTCATGTGACTTCGAGGAGATATTTACTTTTCCACTCAACAACACTATTTTGAGTGGAAATATGAACTCATGTGGTTTGATGAATGATACCATGAGCAATAATGTTGAAACCGAAATTCGGCTTCTGTGAAGTTCGAACCCTTGGGGAAGGGGTGACCGCACCCTTACTTTTCCCTAGCGAGGTTGAACGGCCAAAGACTTAGAACCGGTAACTGAACCAAGGCTCCAGCACGAAGGTCCCACCACACACCCGGAAGATCTTAGAGTGCTTCCCCTCCATAGCCTGTGCTGAGCTAAGGGCACCTCAGAAAGCACTCGAAGATCAAAGAGAAGGAGAGTTGGAATGCTTGAAAGCTTGTTTCTTGAGGTACCCCCTTGGGTCTATTTATAGTTTTTTGAAGTTGGTCTGCCAACAGCGTAACTCCGTTGTTTGGAATGGCTATATGCAGTCCAGGTTGGTCGGCCAACAATGTAACTCTGTTGTTCTGAAAGGCTATGGGCAGGCCAGCGGGAATAAAACGGTAAAAATACAGCATAGATCTAAGTTGTCAAGGCGCGCGCCTAGGCGCGCCTGAGGCGCCGGGCGCACCAGGCGCAGCCCGCCGCGCCTCAGCACAGCTGAGGCGGGCGATGTGCCCAAGGCGCGCCTCAGGCGCGCCCAGGCGCGCGTCTTACAGGCTCCCAGGCGCGCCAAAGGCGCGCCCGGGCCTTTTAAGGTATTTTTTTTTAAAAAAAAATTTTGATGTTGGCAAAAACATGATCTTAGACGCACCTGAGGCACCCCCTAGGTGCACTTGGGCGCCCAATTCGCTGAAATTGTGCGAATTGGGCGCCCAATTCGCTGAAATTGAGCGAATTGGGCGCCCAATTCGCTGAAATTGAGCGAATTGGGCGCCCAATTCGCTGAAATTGAGCGAATTGGGCGCCCAATTCCCTGAAGTTCAGCGAATTCGCTCAATTTCAGCGAATTGGGCGCCGAATTCGCTCAATTTCAGCGAATTGGGCGCCGAATTCGCTCAATTTCAGCGAATTGGGCGCCCAATTCGCTCAATTTCAGCGAATTGGGCGCCGAATTCGCTCAATTTCAGCGAATTGGGCGCCGAATTCGCTCAATTTCAGCGAATTGGGCGCCCAATTCGCTCAATTTCAGCGAATTGGGCGCCCAATTCGCTCAATTTTCTTTTTCCCCAATTTTTGCGCCTCACGTGCCTCAGGCGCGCGCCTGCGGCTTGCGGCTTGCGCCTAGGCTCCAGGGGCCCTTTGCGCCTCGGTGCGCCTTGCGCCTTTGATAACTTAGGCATAGATCATTGGGCGAGTGACCCTTGAAAATCTCCACTCATATGGGGCGGCGAGTACTCGATGGGGCTGGCACTCGCCGCCTCCCTAAGGCCCTGGGCGAGTGCAGGCCCGGCCTGCCCCACTCGCCTGCTGCTGCCGAGATCTAAGGGCGAGTGTGAGCCCACTTGCTCCACTCGCCCCTCTCCCACCCCGCCCCGCCTGGGCGAGTCGGCAAGGCTGCCGAGCTCTAGCCTCCCTTCCGACTCGCATGGGGCTTGGACTGCCTAGCATGGCCACCCCGGCCCGCGCCTATCCCACTCACCTCACTCAACGCCAAAGGAACTGAAGGGGCTAAGTGCCCTGGCCTCACTCAACGCCAAGCGAGCTGAAGGCACTGAGTGCACTCGCCTCACGCAACGCCAAGGAACTGAAGGCATTGAGTGCATTGGCCTCACTCAACGCCAAGAAACTGAAGGCGATGAATGCACTGGCCTCACTAAACGTCAAGCGAGCTGAAGGCGCTGAGTGCACTCGCGTCACTCAATGCCAAGGAACTGAAGGCGTTGAGTGCACTGGCCTCACTCAACGTCAGGCGAGCTGAAGCGTCGAGTGAACTCGCATCACTCGACGCCAAAGAACTGAAGGCGTTGAGTGCACTGGCAGGCGAGCTGAAGCGTCGAGTGAACTCGCCTCACTCGACGCCAAAATCTCGACTCGCGTGGCCGGCTCGGCGAACACTTGGAGGGGGCTCGCTGCAGGTTCAGCTTCTGAAGATCTCGCAAAGCATGGATCCTGGAGGGGAACTCGCACATCGAATACGGGATTGTACAAATAAGATATATCCTAAAAACACCACAGTCATCCCCCCAATTGTCACTTCAAAGACCCGAATCTTACTGTCAAATTGAGTCTCCACCATATTGTGAAAAAGTATAAAGCAGTTACAAACATCACTCTTCAGTTTTAATAAGTGCACTATATAGTAGGAGAAAAACTGTCAACAAGCATTTTAAAAATGAGAAATTCAGTGTTGATTCGACGTCGCACGTTTATATTTGATGTTCGAACTCTCCGAATGATTTTGCGATATTCGTTTTGTATTTAATCTAATTTGCGTTGTTGAAATTAATATATGTTGAATTATGGAGGTGGTTGATGGCTTGGCCTGTAGAGAATTTTGATTTCTTGAACTCAAAGAGGTGCTTGTTTGGGGTCATAGTGGACCGGTTGGCTGTTTCTTGGCTGGAAATTAAGCTGGCTGAGTATTTCCTCTTGGATGTTGCTGATAGTTTTTGGTTTGACCAATCCTACTATTTTATAATAGAAGGGAGGCGGTGGATTTTGGCCTCTTTCTTTGTCTTATCTGCTCCCTGTTTTCTTTACTTCTCTTTCGCCTCTTCTGTTGGAGTTCTCGTCTGTTGGTTTCTTCTTAGGGCTGCTGTGAATCTCGATTTCCTTGCATAGCGGCGAATTCTCCTAGTGCTGGGAGAACCCGAGAAGCTTGTTGCACCTTTCTCTTGGTGTTTTTGCTGGTTGGTTGTGCCGGTATTGTTGTTTGACTGTGTTGTTGCTGCCTTTTTGTGATTTTCAAATCACCGTGAGCTTCTCTTCCCCTCACCCTTCTTATTAATTACTGACACGATTGACACGACCGACTGACAAAATGCATATGATATATAGCATTGAAAGTTCCTAAGGATGGGTGGTTTATCTGGAGGCTCTTTGAGTGAGGTGTAAAAAAACTTATTTAGTGTACGGAGACCACCCAGCAAACTGACCGAGGCATCAACAGTGAGTTGTAGAATCACCTAAGGGATGCAAATCATCAGGAGGCTCTCCGGGCGGTCGATAGAAAAATTCAGTGTGAATAACGACATCACCTGAGGGAATGTCATAGATGGTGAGAAGAGAGTACGACGCACGAATGTGATGGGTACCTTTCAAATGATAAGGCCCGTCAGGTGGCTCACTAGGAGGTGTATACGAAAAATCATCGTGTACGTGATGGTCATTAGTGTGGAGATACGACCCACCACTAAAGTGCAAGCCTTTTAGGAGGCGAAGTTCGTCAAATGAGCCTCTCGAGGACTTAATCTTGAGGAGGTCAATGGCATGATGACCCTCCAAGAGGAAAACACTAAAAATGTTAGTGTCCATGGGAACAAGTAGGATACCCACAACAAATTCAATGATATTTCCATGACCCTCACAAAGGAGTAGTGACCCATCAAGAGGTTTGTCAGGGGGTTCGTCAAAGCATCCATCAATATGTTTATGATCCGCTAGATGAATATCGTCCAAAGGGGTGGTGTCCCTGAAAAACGGAAGAGGAAACCACAAAGAGATCAACAATAGGCTCTCGGCTCCTGATCGTGATGTGGCTCGGTGCGCCATCAGGTGAAGTGTGAGAAAAGTCTACACTCAACAGTGAGCTAATAAGTATAGAATCGAGGGCAGACTCTCTAAGTGGATCGGTTTCTCGTAGTAGCCGACTCCTAGAACGCACATCCTGTGTTGGGAGGGCAGCCCGTTCTTCCTCCAAGTGAATATCGGGTGGAGTGGGTGGGGTTTTCCTTCTTTGAGAAATAGAGTGCTTTTGTCGAGCCTCAATGGAACCAACGCGGGTGCGAAGGTCGTCAAATTGTGCATCCAATTGATCAAACATCTTAAGAACCCACTGTTGAAATTCGACCTCCGTCATGTCCGTTTTCGAAACACTGGGAAGATCACTAGTTGCGATATAACCTTGATGAGAGGGACATTTATATGATTCTTGAGGGTCATGAAGACGGTCGTCCATAGCATAATCACGTCATACTCGTGGGTGGACATGGGTCCTAAGAATGTGCGGTGGTGATCGTGCATATATAAACTCAAGTTCCTCAAATAGAGGAGATGTGTAGCGACGATAACCTGATTCAGGTTCCTCAAATAGAGGAGATCTGTAGCGACAACGACCTGAATGATACTGAACACTATCATCATAATATCGTGTCAAAGAATCAATATGATCCACTCGAATGCGAGGATAAGAACGACGTCAATCATCATACTGATCGACTCTAGCATAATGAGATCGTATCGATAGATCAACACGATTTCTGGAAGTAGTGTGTCGCAATCAAGGATAATCATCGTAATATCGTGAATATCTCCCTGAAGAGCTCTATGGGGTCGAGTGTTGACGGATGGTGGTTTCTCAAATCCAAGATTAATAAAATGGGTGGACTCATATTCATCGAATAAAGATTAGAGTAACAATTGCTAATATGATATCACATGGTGAAACATATAGGTTTTAGTCCCGCGTATTTTAAAGTAAGCCTGAACCCGGGGTTCTGATACCAATCTGATGTAGCATGAGTCTACAGGTGGTCCTAAACCCTAGATGCAATGCAAGAGATAACACGATGAATGTGATGTGTCTATGATGACCCTAGAATATCATCCAAGCATACATGCAATCCAACAAAATATGACTTTAAGTATAGACGCAAATGCAATTAAACAGTCCGAGTTAATTTGCAATAAGCATTTAATTAAAATAAGTACAGTCCAGGCACATTCGTTCACAGCAAATTCAATTGGGAGAGTAAGTTTTAATTCAACAACTAATTGAGGTATAACAATACATCTCAATAAATATAACATCAAGTACACAATAGTAGAGAACAATAGACACCAACTAAAACTTACATGTGCAAGCAGCAATAAAGCATGGCAGTGACGGCGATCGGAGGGTTGCTGGAACGGAACCGTGCTGCTAGAATGTAAGGACAACGGCTAGTGGGCTGATTTCAGATTTGGTGAGGCGACTGGAGGGTGATTCTACGATAGGGAATGGCTGCAAAAGGTGGTCGGAAGAATTTGGGGATGATATGGGATTGTGTAGAGGGGAACTGGAAGGGGTCGGGTAGGATAAGGGGCTGTTAGTGGGCTGGAAGCAGAAGGAGACAGGCTGGCGGAAGGGGAAGCTTGACGAGGGGGGGTTGTAAGGTTGGGAAGCAATGAGGGGTTTATAGGGAAGGGATGAACTCTTGAAGGTATTAGGGCTGGAAGGAGGTTCGGAACGGGTGGGAAAAGGGTCTCCTGGAGGGGATTTAGCGGGCTGGGTGGCAGCAGTAGGCGGGAGAAGCTTTGGCGGCGGGATTTATGTCAGCTTCTGATGGAGAGTCGGGACAGGGAACGCAGGGGAAAGAGGAATGGGGTTGTGGCTAAGGGCTAGAGGCGGAGCAGCTCGGCATCACACCTAGCGGGAGAGGGAGGTGTCAGACCTCTCTCACGACCAAAGAACAGTTTTTCTCTAAACCGCAATCCTCGATGCCTTTACCGGTCCCCCTGCTTGCGTAAAAATAATAGGATAAACCCTAAATGACTTAGAGAACTCGAATCGGATGGCTCATATCATCTAGGCCGATTGAGTGTCCAATACAACTCAAAATATATAAAATAATCAATCAAAAAGTCTTGTAACGATCGCCTAGACACATCTGTGGACTCGGATTGCCCATACGATAAACAAATCACGACGATCTCCGTCAAATAGCATAGGCAACAATTGGGTAACTGTGTTGTCGGGACCACTGCTACAATGTCCACAAGTATTATTATTCATACGCAAAGGGGCAAGATGAGGATAAAGGCAAAAAGAAGACTCTCGGGCATAACCTTATTTGCCACAATGATCACACATCCTAATAGATGAACAGGGAGGAGGCAAATCACTGTCAATGCCAGCAAGCATCGAACGTTCAGGTACTCTGGCGTAATTGAGAAAGTGTGGCCTCCTCACCCAAAACCATATTGAATGTTTCTTGAATAGAGGGAAGATTTTGGAAATTTAGTACATGATTGTGAACCAGTGGTGGACCAAGGATTTTTGTCAAACCCGGACACTAATGTAAAATAAAATATAAATGAAAACTTTTCATTACAAATGACAAAATAGATATATTATGATCAACAGCGACGTCGCACCCCGGGGTCTCGCGACGTCGCACCATGGATGATTGTCGGACTAGATTCTCTCACAAACAAACAGTGAACCTAAACTGCGGCACCCGCCCCTATTTATAACAAGAGGGGGTGGTTGGGCATCGAGCGTGAACGGCTATGATTGGCCGTTACATCCGAGATCCTAAAACACCAAAAACAAATCCAATAAAATAAAATAAATTACATAAAAATAATAGTGCGACGAGCCGAATGCGCTTGTGATCTCAGATCGCCGATCCGATCATCGCCTCCTACACAAATATACAAAAGTGGACCCCGCTGACTAACGACATGTAGTATGGAATCGATCTCCATCAACTATAAATATTCATTATTTTTCATCATGGAGCACAAACCCAAAACCATGTAAAGTGCATCTTTGTACAAATTCATCAGCAGACTTTGTACTACAGGTGGCACAACTCAAAACATAAACTTCCATGTTACATCAAGAAAAATCTTGGATCGTAGCTTGAGCAACCCAAATAAAAATTATGTGCAACAGCAAAATTTCTGGCCACTATATACAGAGTCAGAGATGCCAAATGATGAGTTGCAGCGATGGGGCTGTTTGCCACCAACGCATAAAACTTCAAAGAAAGTTTAAGGTGGAAGAAGGTGAAGAAAAAAAAGATGAAATGTGATTACAAGTTAATTCCATGGTAATCATATTTTAACTAATAATTGTCGCAGTTGAGAAATGCTTATTTAACTAAAAATGCAAACTAATAATTATACTAAAAGATATTTATTTCGACAAATGTAATTAACAGACTGATTTGTATGATAACAAATGTAATTATCTGAAAGAAAAATCCGTTAAATAATAAAAAAGATCGTAAATCACTTTACCTTATGATAGATTGTACATGAGTTCAGATGACGGCAACTTGTACACATCATAGGGTTCTGTTCATAAGTAGAGAAAGTCGCATTCTGTTGCTTAACATGGTCATAATACATGTGAACATTATAAATACCTTTATCATTGGTGGCAGAGCCTGTGTGGTTGATGCCTTCAAAATATCAGATGCAAGCTCATTACGACGCATAATTAACCCAACCACATCAGATCTTTGAACTTTTATACCCTGAAAACACTTGGTCAGGACCTAAGCAAATGCAGAATGCAAAAAGGAGCACTTACCCTCGTCTCATCTGTATGAAGATAATAGAGAAGACCGGAGTCCACATCCTCATTAAGGTATCTGAAAAGATAAATTCTTTGGAATAAATCATAAAATAGTTACGAACGTATCTCAGTTTAGTTTATTCAGATAATATATAGGTATCCAACAGAATCATTAAAAAAGAGCAACATTAGTAAGGTTGTGTACCTCTCAGACATCAGAAGGGTGTACAGTATCACTTGGGCGCGATGCTCCATAGCACTCTAAACCAAAAGAAGTAGGATGTAATTAAGATAGCAAGATGACTCATTTAGTCACTATTCCCTGCAGTACTTAACTAGTTCGCTGGGCACCACGGTGCTTTCAGGGCACCTCGGTATTTAATAAGCAAATATTTTGGCTAACATAAGCCCACAAGAATCATTTTTTCAATGTCGTGGGCTTAGGTACACAATTATCGTAATTAAATCATAAGCTTGAGTTTAATAGATCCAACACGCAAAAAAGGGCAGCCCGGTGCACAAGGTATCCCCGCGGAGCGAGAGTCCGGGGAAGGGTCCCACCACAAGGGTGAAATGTAGGCAAATCTTACCTTGCATTTTTGCAAGAGGCTGCTTCCAGAACTAATAGGTCCAACATGCAATGAAGAAATAATAAACAAATAGGAAAAATTGACATGAAAGAGGATACTAAACAAAAATAAATACTTGGAAAATTTGATGCGGAGCAGAGACGTAGAGCCGCAGTTGAGGACGAATTTTGGGACCGTTTGGGGCTTATTTGGCGACTTACCATATATAGTGTGCCCGGATCGATGATCTGACTCCGCGGATGCGTACAGATTCGAGTTGCGAGTCAAAATCATATATTACTTTAGTGTTTTTGGTTTATATTTATTATATTTGAGTGACCCCACCTCCGGCCAATCATAGTCATTGATGGTGGGATGTCCTAATTTCCTTTTATTATAAATAGATAGGTAGTGAGATGGTTTTAGGCACTGCAGATTTTGGTGAAAATATTCCCCGAAACCCACAATCACCCCACGGTGCCGACTCCGTGGAACCCTAGGAGACGACTCCTAAGTGATTTTCTTCCTGCCTAAGGTTTGCTCTAACCCTAAGCCATCTTTTCCCCCTCCAAACTCCTTGTCGCCGCCTCCCAGTCCCCCCAAATCTGCTGCCCCCTTGCTAGGTGGTAGTTTTTTCCCTGCAGCGGACCACCCCCCCCCATCAATCCCCAACCGCCGGCCAAGCCCTATTCCAGCCCCTCCCCTTCCAGCCCCTCCCCTTCCAGCCGACCCCTCCTCCAACCAGTCCACTGTCGGCCGCCCCTTCCTAGCCCTTCCAGCCAACCACCGCCAACCCCCCCTCCTCCCTCTCTCTGTCGCCTCTCATTCAGCCCTTTGTAGCACATCCAGCCACCCCCCTCTACATCTACAGCAACCGAGCACCCCTCTACATCTTCTTAACAACCCCACAACCCCCCCCCCCCCTCCGTGGAACCACCTTCCCAAAATCATTTCCCTTCCGGATCAGCCCCGATCTGGAATTTTCAGCCCTTATCCGATCTCAAAATATCGTATCTATTCTTCCCTGCCCGGATCTACCCAAACGTCGCCGGATCTATCCATTTTCGGTCTGATTCTACCTTCCACCGCCGAGGACAGCCACCTACGCTACTTCCACGCCATTGGTTCCACATTAGATCATCATCGAAACGCATCCGGCTCCGGAATCTTCAGTATCTTGGTCAGCTCACTACTTTGGTGAGTCACTTGTTGTATTGGATTATTTATTCAGCATTTTTATTATCAGTTGAATCGTATGCTTGTTTGGATCTCTCGTGTTGCAGTTGTTTGCTTTAG
The DNA here is from genome assembly GCA_039513925.1 of Platanthera zijinensis. Classification (NCBI taxonomy): domain Eukaryota; kingdom Viridiplantae; phylum Streptophyta; class Magnoliopsida; order Asparagales; family Orchidaceae; genus Platanthera; species Platanthera zijinensis. The sequence continues at coordinate 113,701,988 of CM077097.1, read as the reverse complement.
ATTATTATTATGATTTGCAGAGTTTATTCGATGTGCACTCTCTTTGGCCATCCACGCGGAGGAAAGTCTAAGCTTACTTTGCCCTAAAAATTTATTTTGGCCATGCTTAAATTATCTCTTGTGATTTAATTGTTTATTGCTGAATTTTGATTAATCCGTCAGGCTTTGCATGGCATGTAGGGTTAGGTCACCGTTTACTCGTCACCAATAGATTCGTCCTGCATCAAAATTGATAGGAACCAATGCAGAATAGAGATCAATGCCTTCTACTAGAAAATTATGACCTTAAAAATAAAGATAAGAAAGACGCACGCCATGAAATTTTAAAACTTTTTTAGCATTAAATATGTAATAACTCTTCCTGTATTTTAGGTAAAGCTAGCATCTAAAATAATAACAAAAAATAGCAACTGCAAAAAGGTAGATGATTGTGTCATCTAAGAATGCAAGCAATGGTTTCTTCAACCACGTAAGAAGTGGAAGAACCAGAGAGGTTCAAGCAAGAAAATTGCAAATATTTAAAAACTTCCGACTAAGTATCATTGTGGCTTGTCCAAAATAATTGATGCAAAGTTGCTGCCATGAATAGTAGCTGTCATAATTGAAATAAACAATATCCTTAGCAAGTGGAAGGTTATTAGTATTAATGTAGCACAAAACTTAGGTATATATTTGAAGTCGTATATGAAGCACATTTGAAAGTATTTATTGTATACATCAAACTTGCATCTTCAAATATGCATATTCTAAATCCATATACAGATGTAAGTAAGACTGATTAAAAGCTCAAAAAGTTCATTTGGGCGACTGATTTATTGTACCAGACATGATTCGGAGTTCTATAAAGGTTACAAATGCAAAAGGCAAGCAAGATTATTATAGAAGAGTGGCCAAGGATAATCAGATAAAGTGAATTGTTTGAGTTAATGTTCAACAGAATAAGGGTTGGTAAACAAGTATAAATACTGTAAATACTGAGAGCACAAACACCCAAGGAAAGAACGCTAAGAAGAAACTAGCAATCAAGTTTGCCCCTTGATACAGAGTGTTTAAATTCACGTATAAATCAACAAAAACCACCCAAACCAGTACAAATCTTGGAAATCGAAGGGTATTGGTAATTGTGATCCATCATTTGCAAAACAGGAAATGGGTGTGTATAACTCGTAATGCGTCGAGATCAGATGCGACCGATGATGGCCTAGAGGATCTCGCTCACCTAAGACGAGTGCAGAAGAAGTCACCTCCCAGGGGAGAGATCCAGGCTCCCTGGGCCTGGGGCGAGTGCAGCCCCCAGGGGGGAGATCAAGGCTCCCTGGGGCGAGTGCAGCCCCCCAAGGGCGAGATCCAGGCTCCTTGGGGCGAATGCAGCCCCCCCAGGGGAGAGTTCCAGGCTCCCTGGGGCGAGTGCAACCCCCCAGGGGCAAGTTCTAGGCTCCCTGGGGTGAGTGCAGCCCCCTACGGGCGAGTGCAGCCCCCTACGGGCGAGTGCAGCCCCCCAGGGGCGAGTTCCAGGTTCGGGTCGAGTGGCGAGTCTCAGCTTCACCGGGCACTCGTCAACCCCAGGATACCTCTTTAGGTATGCTAATAGCCCCTCCAAACAGCGGAGTTAAGATGTTGGCAGACCATTGAGCTGCATATAGTAAAAACAAAATGTGGGATTGCGCTATTGGTAGGTCAGTAAATAGACTCTCATGGGCACCCATGGGGGACTTCTTCTTGCTTCCCCACTCTCCCAAGGCTGACTTGGGTCGACGAGTGCTCTCAAGGCCCTCCAAGGTGCCTAGCTCAGCATTGGTGAGGGAGGAGAAGTTCTATTTGATCTTCCGGATGTGTGGCGGGAGCTCCTCGCTGCAGCTCAGGGTCTGTCTCTTAGTTCCAAGCAGCTGGTCAGGTGCTCTTGCTTGAGAGATGTAGGTGCAAGCTACCCCCCTTAGGTCTGAACTCCTCAAGGAACCGAGTTTCGGATTCAGCAATGGGGATGAGCCACATCATTATGATCACGTGCATCAGAGTTTGATCAAGGTCAATTTTTGTGATGAACAGCCATAGGATCTTCATTTGAAAGATAGAAGGCCATGAATGTGATCAGATAAATTTTTCATATTTCTATGTGTTTTTAGTTATATTTTCAGAATAAAATTAAATGGTATGATCGGTTGCCATAAAACAGCTAATACAATTAATCTAATCCCCGTATAATGCCCTTTGGTTATTTAGAATAGGCATCAAGAGTTGGGGCTAAGGGAAACCAAGCCACCCAGTAAAAAGGAGACTACAAGGTGTTGATTCCGCGTGTTTAGGGTACAAAGCGCCAATGCCTCACACCGCCCCGACTTGGCCCGACGTCCCCAATCACCACTCAGGACACCTCCAGCGGACTCCTGCGTTCCTCCCATGCCATCCTAATCTGTAGCTTAGTCCCATAAGCCAGTGTCCCCTCCCCTAACTCCACCAAGAGTTACTTGCAGCCTTCTGAAACGTCCTCCACCCCTCCTACTACAGTCAGCTTTCCACATCACCCCACCTCTAATTCTCATTCCACACCTAGTACTCCATGAGTTTTTTATTTCATTTTGATTCTCCTACATGGCACAAATATTTATCATTGTTTTTAGTGAAATTCAGTTCTGACGGTTTGCATCTTTACTTTCAGAAGATTTGTATCATTTATTTGACATGTATTTAATTTCAAGCACTTCCATTTGTGTACGATTGTTATCCAAAAACCTGAATTGAATTACTTGTAATCAATTGTGATTGTTCATGTATAATTTTTATACTAATTAATTGTGTGTGGGATATTTATTGTTCATGTCATATGCTCATATAGTTAGGTTAGTTGAAACATATAGCCTTGTCCTGCATCAAATGGTACCAGAATCAAATTAGTGTCATGTATATGATACGAAGGAGTAAGGTTTATTGGTTATCCATAGCATGTCTTAATAATCTTAACACTCAACTAACTAGTTTTACTATGGGAGTACAACAACACTCAAGCCTTTATCCCACTATAGTGGGGTTGGCTATATGGATCCTGTACAATCCCGTATCCGGCGAGTGGGTCAGCAGGAGCCAGGCCAGCCAAATCGGGCAGTCTGAGTCCCTGGGCGAGCTCGGCAGGGGGGAGAACTCGGCAGCCTCAGACTCGCCCATGCGGGGTGAGACGCTTTTGGGAGGCGAGCTTGTACTCGCCAAGCCCCGCTCGCCGAGCTCTGGGCCGCTCGCCGAGCTCTGGGCCGCTCGCCGAGCTCTGGGCCGCTCATCGAGCTCTGGGTTGTTCGTCGAGCTTTGGGCTGTTCGTCGAGCTCTGGACTGTTCATCGAGCTTTGGGGTGTTCGTCGAGCTCTGGGCCGCTCGCCGAGTTCTAACTGCTCAACGAACTCGCGGCATGCGAGCAGGGCAGGCCGGGCCCGTACTCGTCAAAGGCCAAGGGGAAGCGGCGAGTGTCAGCTCCATCGAGCACTCGTCGCCCTTGCCGAACAGAGGTTGTTGAGGGCTACTCGCTCAATGATCTGTGAAGTATTTTTATCTAGGAGGTCAGGGGATCGAGCTCTGGCCTCAACAACCTACCGCGCGGTGCTGATGCCGTGGCGGAGAGCTGGTTGGGGTGTATGGCCCGCGGGCCTGATAAAACTGCCTAGTGCTGACTCCAGGTGGGCCCCTTGGTGCTGATGCCAAGGTGGCGGGGCAGGTGGACTCCTGTCCCCGCATCACTTAAGCTCGGCATTTGGCTAAGGAGGGGAAGCGCTCTGAGATCTTCCGGGTGTGTGGTGGGTCCTCCGGCCAAGCCCTTGGGTCAGTTCCCAGTTCTACTTCCTTTTGTCATTTTGCTTGCAGGAGAGAAGTAGGTGCACGATAACTCCTTCCCCAAGGGTGAACTCCACAGAGACCGATCTTCTGGTTTCAACAGATCCTTTGTCGTCATTGTGCCCCATCTTTTGTCATAATCTCACTAATGCCTAAGTAAATCATGTCTTTCCTCATAGTTTCATTCCAAGTCTTTATTGGTCTACCCCTCCCTTGTTTAACATGCCTAGTGACTAGACACTCACAACGCCTAACAGGTGCCTCTAATGGTCTCCTTTGCACGTGTCCAAACCATCTTAGACAAGCTTCTCGCATTTTCTCTACAATTGGTGTTACTCCTGTCTTATCCCTGATACATTCATTCCTAATTTTATCCAATCTCGTGTGTCCACACATCCACCTAAGCATTCTTGATGTGAACCAAAGTGAGGGTGTAGTTTTGAAACAAAATAAAACGCGATCTATTTAAATAAATGTGGCGCGAAGGGCGTTCGCGGGCTATTTTAACGATTAAAATGACCTAGGTGTTACAAACGAACATAAAATGCTACCTCGCGAACATACAAATGTTATGAGTCACAACTCCACAAGCGCGGAAATACGGTGGCGGGCATACAAGGCAATGGAAAATAAACGATAATTAGAAAATGAGTTTAGTCAGGCAAGCTTCAATAATTAACTATTCAATTAAAATCTGAGCATAAAAATAACTAAGGTTTGAGAGCGTAGAGATCGAGAGGTATACCCAAGGAATGAAGTAACAAAGCTTTGCTCGAACGCACATCAAGCACGGGAATGTCGGGATTTGAGATGCCTGGAAATGGGACTGACTGAGATCGGGGCTGCCTGGAAGTGGCAGGAGGTGTTGGAGGTGGGCAAGGAAGAGTCATTGTGGCTAGGTAGAGACACTGGCAACAGGGAAGGCGACTGCGGCCAACTGGAAGCAGGGAGGATGCTGGCGGCTGGCTATGCTGTAGATGGTGTCGGGGCCTTAGAGGAGCTCTGGCGTCCACGAAGGAGGCAGACAAAGCTCTCCCAAGCTCTCCCAGGCGACGCCGAGAACTCTGGATGGAAAAGTGCACCGGCTGTCGGGCGGGAAATAGCGGCGACGGGACCGACGGCTAACGATGGAGGAGAGAGCAAACCACTGGAAGACGGAAAGTTGTATTCTCCGGGCCTTGGATGGAGCTCCAGGGGCGGAGTCGGGGAGAAATGGAAGGAGGCGTCGGGCTTCAGCTGTAGGCGGCGCTGGACAAGGAACCGAACGAAACCTAAAATTTGGTCAATTCAGTTTCTATTCCGGCCGGTTTATCACAAGGAGGGGGGTTCCTTTTATAACCCAATTTTAGGGTTATAAAATTGCTAATGGCAGATTTCACATTCAAAGGACAGATTTTAAAAGGAAGAAGGGGAGGGGAAATTCAACTGTCGGTCGGTTGTAGGCTTAGAGAAAGATTTTAATTAAAATAGTTAATTAATTCAAGTTTGCCCTAAACTAATCTATCGCCTAAATAAACGGACCTATGCATTTAGGATCTCGTTGGTCGGTCACACTAACGAGTCAAACAAAAAATTATGTGATAGCGTGCGCGATATAAAATTACACTCAAACACTTATGATACGCGCGATACAACTCGACGTTACAAAACAAAGCCAAAAGGCGCGAAAATACGCGCTATCAAAAATAAAAACATGTGCGATAATAATAATAAAAACGAAGAGACATGGGTTGCATTAATTCTCATCTCAACAACTTCCATTTTTTGATCATGTGCACAATTCGCTGCCCAACACTCAGAACCATAGAGCGTCGCGGGTCTAATTGCAGTACGGTAAAACTTGCCCTTAAATTTTAGTCGTACTTTACGATCACATAAGATCCTTGTCGCGCCTCTCCACTTCAACCAACCCGCTTGGATTTTATGTGCGCATCTTTATCAATACCCCCGTCTTTTTGAACTATCGATCCAAGATATTTAAAACACTCAATACGGGAAATATCTTGATCACCCAACTTAATAACGAAGTCATCCGTCCTTGTACTGTTAAATTTAAGCTCCATATACTCTGCTTTTGTCCTGCTCAACCTAAAACCCTTTTCTAAAATATCTCGTCAAGATTCAAGTTTTGCGTTTACACCCTCGCGTGTCTCATCAACCAAAACAATATCATCCGCAAACAATAAACACCAAGGTACTGCATGTTGGATATGTATGGTGAGCTCATCTAAGATTAGGGTAAAGAGATGAGGGCTTAAAGCTGAACCTTGATGTAAGCCAACAGTGATAGGGAATTCCTGTGTAAATCCTCCAAATGTCCTCACCCTTGTCACTGAATTTGTATACATAACGTTGATTATGTCAATATATGATACATTTACACCTTTCTTTTCTAAGGCTCGCCATAAGAACTCTCTTGGAACTCTATCATGAGCCTTCTCAAGATCAATAAACAGCATATGTAAATTTTATTTTATTTCTCGATAGTTGTCAATGAGTCTCTTCAAGAGATGTATAGCTTCCATGGTCGACCTCCCTGGCATGAATCTATCAATTTAATTCTCGAGATGTTAGCCTCTCATCTTACTCTTCTTTTTATTACTCGTTCTCATAGTTTCATGGTATAACTCATCAATTTAATTCCTCTATAATTAACACAATTTTGTATATCTCATTTATTCTTATACAAAGGTAACAAGATACTTTATTTCCATGAGTCTGGCATCCTTTTTGACCCAACAGTCTTTTTCATTTTTCATCTTATTCAGAGCATCTTTTACCTCTGATACTTGAATTTTACGATAAAACATTATGTTCATATATTTCTCTGATTTACTTAACTCTTTGATGTACACCGGGTTGGGGTTTTTGAAATTAAACAAATTTTAACCAAAATATTTTAATTTGTACAAAGATAATTTATGATTCTTGAAATAAAAGGATTTTAACTTTGAAAGGTGAGCCGAGTTGGCCAAAACAAGTGTTGCGCCCGAATTTTACGCTCATCGTAATGAACTTAATAAAATTGTTGAACTTCGTTAGAGACGGATCTCTTGAGCGCTCCCGAGTTGATTATTTCGCGAGATTTACACATCCACAAGACTAGATGTGAATGTTCCAAACTCCAACAGAGAAAATTTGGGTGTGTTGTCTTCTCGGCAGTTTGTTGGTGGGGATTGGAAAAAGACTGGCCGACCTGAAGAGACCGGGCAGGGAATCTAATCGCCTGAAGATGTTGTTGTGGTCGACGGCGAGTTAAGAGAAGATTGGTGGTCGTCAGGGCGATCGTCGGGGCGGTCCTCTGGGATGCAAAACTTGAATAGGGGAGGAGACAGAAGCTTGCACAGGTGGAAGGCACGTTGGGGCGTTCGTCTAGAGCGGAGGCGGAAACCGACGGAGGGCAGATATAGGAGAGGGCTGCATCGTCGGCTCCAACGGCACAGACTGGCGTCGTCGCTGACTAAGAGGAACAGAGGAGGCAGAGAATCGGGGCCGGCAACAGAGGGAAAAACGATAGGGTGTTTTCCTCTGAATTTTTCGGTCTGCTTTCAATCGGGAACAGGGTTTTCTTCATATAGCCGGGAATTGATTCAGCCTTTCGTTTCTTAAATTCCCAAAATAGTGACTCTTTATTTTTTTCCCAAACATAATTTTATTTCTTTCCAAAACAGTGACTCCTTATTTTTTTCCTTAAACTTAGCCCGGGAACAGACTTTATACAAATTATTTTCTTTATAGTATTTTCACATATTTTCCTTGAGATTAATTTTATGTGTCGTTAAATAAATTAAACTTGCCTCTTACGTCCTAACTACTCAAATTACCGGACCTTTTTATTAAGGGTCTCACCGGCCGGCCACTCCGATGAGTCGAGACTAATAATGAGTGCATGGAAAGGGAAATGCATGACATAATTAATTGCTACAAAAATGATAAAAAGAACAAATATTAAAATATAGTTGGCGCGTGATGGAATTACGCGTCATCGGACGCGGCGAGGACTGCATCACTCTTCCAAGTTCAATTCATTGTCTTTTGTTTCATTATAGAGTTAATAAAAGTATCTTTTTCATCGCTCTTTAACATCCACATCATCCGTCAAAACTATATCTGTCTCATCCTTTATGCATTTTACTTGACTTAAATCTTTTATCTTCCTTTTTCTAGCTCGAGCAATTTTATATATGTCACGTTCTCCATCTTTGGTATCCAGTCGCTTATAAAATTCTTCATAAGCTTGATTTCTTGCTTTACTTATTGCATGTTTAGCTTCTTTTTTTGCGACTTTATACCTGGCTAAGGTTTCATCATTCCTACAAGTATAAAGTGATTTATAGTTGACCCTCTTTGCACTCACTTTGTCTTGCACTTCCTCTTTCCACTACCAAAATCTTTTATTTCGGGGCGCACGACATTTTGATACTCCAAGTACGTTCTTTTCACTTAACCTTAAATGTGAAGACATAACTTCCTATGAGACATTAGGATCAACATAAAGATCATCAACTAGTTGTTTCATAACTACCGTCTTAAAAGTAACTTGTTTTTCCATCTTCAAGTTCCACCACCGAATTTTTTGCAACAATTTTTGTTCTTGTCTTAAATTTATTATATTTAATTTGTACATCTAACATCACTAACATATGTTGTGTTGTCAAACTTTCTCCTTATATGACTTTGCAATCCTTACAAATCATTTTATCCATTTTTCAAATAATAAAATAATCAATTTGTGACTTATTTGGTCCGCTTTTAAAAGTAATTAAATGTTTTTCCCTCTTTATGAAAAACGCATTTGATACAATTAGCTCATGTGCTACGACAAAGTCTAAAATGGTTCGTCATTCTTCATTCCTTTCTCCATATTCATATCCTCCATGAACGACTGTGTAATCTACATTTTCCTTCTCTATATGTCCATTTAAGTCTCCTATAAAAATTTTCTCTCTTTGTGGGATTTCTCTTACTAAATCATCTAAGTCTTCCCAAAATTGCACTTTAATAGCTTCATTTAATCTTACTTGTGGCGCGTAAGCACTAACCACACTAATAATTTCTTTTCTTATGACCAATTTAAGAGCTAAGATTCTATCACTTTTTCTACTTGCCTCAACAATTTCATCTTTCCAAGTAGTTTACTATGGAAATGTTAAAAGAAAATTTTCATAAGCTTTTAATGTATCAATTTGTTCTTGTGGATACGTGTATAGACAGCCCAGTAAATCAATCTCGAACCGACAAGTTCTACGCCGAAAATGAAGAACGTCAAATTTTAGAGACATGTAATAGGCTAGCCTGATTGCACAAAACACTCACTTGAATTGCATGGGCACTCACTTAGAATGTATGGATACGTGCTTAGACAATCTGAGACAGAACAATCCAAGCCTCATCCTTAGAAATCATCCACACGAATGAGATTAAATGTGTTCGGTGTCAGGGTAGATGGCATAGAGTGGCCAGATATCCAACAAGGCATGTACTCGTTCATGAGAATGAGCCCAAACCTAATCAAGCAGCTCATACTAAAGGAGATAGTATTGTTTTATTTACTAATAATTAGGTGGGTAGGCAAAAAAAGCCCTAAAGTTAGGCATAGTGAAACATTTATTATCTACGAGTCATTTCACTAGCAAGGATTCAGAGTCAATAGGTGATTATGAGAAGGTTGCATCAAACCAGCTTGTGTACACTCCTAATGTCTTTGGAACCTATTCAGTTATCCATGGCACTCATGATGAATTCGTAGATACCCCAGCAGATGAGTCTTCTAATAAGCCACCCCCTCAAGGAGACAATTGACACATAATAAAATCAGTTTGTAATGTCGATATATCAAATAATCGGACTTCTTTGCACAAGTGATGAATTTTTTTAGACCCCATCCGGTAAACCCCCTGACAATATGCCCATTTTGATAGACATTGAATGTGTGACCATCCTAGTGAATCTATGAGTCAGTTGATCATCATTTACATGACTTACAACATTCACATGATTTGCATAATACGTTCTGATATATTATACAATTAATTAATGGAATATTAAAAGCTAGTGCAAGTAGTCACATGAGAACATAGATTCAGAGAACTCGATCAAGTGATAATTTGCGCTCGATCAGACTGATTCCCATTGGGAGCAAGTATAAATTTGAGTGTTAAGCGAATATGCTCGTACATTGTCCTGAGATAGAAAGAGACAAATTCATATGAACTTGATATCACTAGAAATATGAGAATTTATCTTGATTTTGATGTGGATTCTTTGACTCTAGTTGATAAGCCACCATGTTATTGGTACCATCGACCTAACACCCCTCCTCTACCTAAGTCACCACCTCATCCCGGTTTTAGCCTCCAATTTATTTGCAACTTACACCTTCAGTGGGACCTTCATCATCAACAATAGCTTGACAATTTCGCAAGGACACTCCAGGTTGTCAGAACTATGAAGTCAAGGTGGGAGCTAGTGGATCGACATCACGACACCTGCAACATTGGAGAGGATACTCATCCATCGTTAATAATTGAGTGACATTCAAGGAGCTATACCAATTCTTACTTGATCTACACCGAGATTAATGGCAGTCTTCATTCATCGAAGATTAATAATTCCAAGTTGGGGAGAATAAAGGAAGATCAATCACATCATTATAATCACGCTCAATAGGGCATGATTAGGATTAAGTTTCATGATCAACACTTATAGGATCTTCATCTATATAGTCAGAGCCGCGAATTAAACTATATATCTTGATGTTTCATATTGGTATGCATTTTTTTATATTTTTATCAACTCTAAAAATTGTTCTAACTGCTTCGATTAGGTGATCTAAGACATCAAATACATGTAACATTATCCCCTATTAATACCCATCAATTACTAGGAATGGGCACGAGAGCTAGGACTAAGGCAAGCATAGATTGTTCAATCCGAAGGAGAGCGTATAGTGTCGATTTTGTGTGCCTCCCCTCCTGAAAGCATTGATCCCTCTCACCGCCCCCACCTTGGCAGATGTCCTTGACCACTATACTAACTACCTCTAGTGGCCTTCTGTGCTCCTCCCCACACTGTGGCAAACCACTCGACTCCTCCAACCTACCTTTGATTGCGGCTAAGCAAACATCACCACCAAGTCTTTCTCTTAGGGGTTCCCTCCTTCCCTTCCTGAACACCCCTCCACAACCAAGTTACCTCATCACCCAGGATCCACAACCAACCTTCCCGACCCTTAATCAATGTCCCCTCCACCATCTTCATTGAGAGTCTCATGCATCCCTTTATGTGTGATCCACTCCTACTACACGCGGCTTTGCTCATCACCATAACTCCAATTGACACCTAATAATCAATGAACCTTCTATTTTAATGTTCATGCATTGTATGGATATTCAACATTATTTAGTAAAATCCAACTCAAATCGTTTGCATCTTTTACTTTCAGTATACTTGTATCACTAATTCGGTATGCATTTAATTTTAAGCTTTTTTTATTACTTAACAATTATTTGTTAGCCTGATTGAAGTCATTTGTAATCAGTTGTGAATTGTGATTATTAATTATGTGTCGGGTACTTGTATATTGACTCATTTAGTTTCTCCAGAGCAGTGCTACGATAGTAATTATCTCATTATTGTTGTATTCCTGCAAGCATTCTGCGTCAACATGTCGCACCATAATTACCTTAGCAATCTAGAGTGTACAACCCCGTATCCGGCGAGTGGGTTGACGGGAGCCCCGGCGAACCGTTTTAGACCGCCTAGAGCCCCGGGCGAGCCAGTTTAGACCGGGCCGAGTCCAGCCTTCGTCGAACCAAGCACGACGAATGGGGTGGACGTCTAGGCGAGTTCGGCAGGGAGATGTCTAGGCCGAGCTCGGCTTTCGTCGGGCCGAGCTTGGGGTTCGTCGAACCGAGCACGGCGAGCGGGATGGGCGCCAGGCGAGCAGAGTCGGCCGAGCCCATACTCTCCCGAGCCCGTGCTCGCCCAAGCCCAAGGCAGGGAGGCGAGCGCGAGCTCCGCTGGGCACTTCTTCCCCCCCCCCCCTCCCCCCTCCAGGGCGAGCAGAGGTTTCAAAGGGTTGTTCGTCCAGGCCCATTCTATGATTTTACCATGTTGCCCCTAGCCCCCCAGAACAGCGGAGTTACGCTGTTGGCAGACCGACCTGGACTGCACATAGCTGTTCAGAACAGCAGAGTTTGGCTATTTGCGGGCCTTTTCCAGAAATCTATAAATAGGACCCAAGGGGTATCTCAGAAAGGCATGCTCAATTGTGTTCGGTCTTCTAGCGCCTTCTGAGATACCTTAGCTTCAGCACCTGGCTAAGGAGGGGAAGCGTTCTGAGATCTTTCGGGTGTGTGGAGGGACCTCCATGTTGGATCCTTGGGTCTGTCCCTAGTTCTTTCTCCTTGGTCTTTTGGGCTCGCGGGAGAGAAGTACGTGTGCGATCACCCCTTCCCCAAGGGTGAACTCTTCGAGACCGAATTCTCGGTTTCAACATTTTGGTGCGGTGAGCGTGGAGCGTGATCAGCAAAGAAAATCTTCTGCAAGTTCGATGGCTAGAGATGAAGGACGAGGTTCAGGTGGGGGCAACTCGCCATCCCCTCCCCCTCCCGCGGCGGCAGGAATATCCGCGCAGCTCAGAGAGGAAGTTCTTGGGCTCGTCAAGGTCGCACTCGGCATGCGGGCCGAGAGCACGACGCCGGCAGTTCCCATGGTCGCCTCCCCAGCCTTGGGCGACGACGCACCCATTCGGCGGTCCGGGAAGGAGGTCGCAGACGGAGGCGAGCGCGAGCTGCGGGGGCGAGTCCTGTTCACGGGCTCGGCAGGCGAGTATCACTTCGGCGAGACGGAAGGAGGGGATTTCCCAGCTCGCCCGGCCGAGGGGGAAGCCCTTTCAGCGAGTTCGTTTCTTCTGCCCCAGTTCCAGAGGGGTTCCGTGAGCCGGAGATGTCCTATTACACCGGGAAGGGAGGTCCGGTCCGGCACGTCCAATGATTCGAGGACGTGGTTTCGATCTGACAGATGTCGGATGGGTTCAAGTGCAGGTTCTTCGCCATCACTGAACCGACTTTGAACTGAATCGACTGGGTTCGGTTCGGGTCGGTTTGGACAAACCAAAAACCGAGGCATGTCGGTTCGGTTTCGGTTTGGGTCCAAACCGACCCAAACCGAACCGCTCGCACCCCTAGCGTCGGGGGTTCATGCAGAGGTTCACCACGTCCAGAAATAGGAAGAAGGAGGCGGAGTCTTTGTTCCGCATCAAGCAGGGGACAGGCGAGACCCTGGGTAGCTACATGGAGAGGTTCCAGGAGGAACATTCCCATGTGCATGAAATATCGGGACACACCATGATGGTAGCCTTTACCTTGGGCCTCCAGCCCGGGTTCTTCGCCATGGAGCTGAAGAGGATGCCTCCAGTGTCTTTTGAGACACTCATGGAGAGGGAGGCAAGAGAGGCTGATATGGAGGCGGCACACCCGTAGTTTGCCCGGAAGTTAGCCAGGTGGGCTACGGAGGAAAGGCCCAGAGGGGGCAGAGGTCAGGAGGAGAGGAGAGCTGAACCCCGGCAGAGGGAGCAGCAGCAGCAGCAGCCCAAGTGGGGGCGTCAGGAGTCGAACCATCGGTTAGGTTGGAGGCCAGAGTGTCAAGATCAAGGGCCGAGGAGAGGTCATCATGGGGGGAATAACCGCCAGAGAGGTCAGGGCCAGTTTTATCCCCCAGGAGGGAGGCAGGGTCAAAGGCCACCTCTCCCCGACCAGGAGCATGCTATGGTTATAGCCATGGGGGAGAGAAAGAGAGCAGCGCGGAGGAGAAGAAGGGGGGTTAGGGTGGAGCTACCCTACTGTGACTTTCATCAAGAGGATGGGCACGCCACGGCCACGTGCCCGGAGTTCCTCGAGATGAGAGGAAACAGGGAGCAGCAGGAACGGCAAGACCGCCAAGGAGTGCGGATCGAGGAGGTCCTGCCTCGGGCAGAGGAGGACAGGTGTGAAGACCGGGCAGATGTTGGGACCCGGGGAGGGATCAGAGTGATCCACGGGGGGGTGGGGGTTGAGGCTTCCTGTAAGGCAAGTCTCCACACTATGTATCGCAGGAGCGTCGGCTCCACATCCCAGACCCCACCCCCAGAGGAGAAGATCACCTTCTCAGTCAAGGATATGTCGGGTCATAAGGATCCCTTTTGCATGCGTTAGTCATCCAGACGGCCATCGAGAATTTCATCGTCGCCCGGATCCTCATTGACAACGGAAGTTTGGTCAACGTCATCTTCAAGAAGGCGTTTGACGCGATGAAGGTGGAGGCCAAGAGGGCGCTGGCCTCGGACGGACCTCTGTTTGGCTTCTCGGGGGAAACGAAGGAGGTCGAAGGAGGAGTGGGACTCTATGTCTCTCTGGGGGGGCAGTCCCGCACCTGCAGGTTCGTCATCGTGGACGCCCCCAACAGCTACAATGTCATCTTCGAGAGGCCCCTCATCAGTGCCTTCCGCTGCGTCCCCTCGTCCTTCCACCAATACCTGAAGTTCAATGCCGAGGGGGTCCGGGTCCGGGTCCGGGGAGACCCCAAGATGGCGAGGAAATGCTACGTCACCGTCGTGAACTCTATCTCTTGGCAGGAGGGAGCCGAGGAGATGGAGCGAAGGATGGAGGAGGCGGAGCAGGAGGCTGACAAGGAGGAGATGGAGGTAGAGGAGAGCCGCGTTCAGGAGGAGGCGGAAGAATTCCAAGAGTCGGCCGAGGTAATGGCCGTGGAGGAGGCCGGGGAAGAATTCCTTGCCCCAGGAGGGGGGACATTGAAGAATGGGGGGAGGAGTCCCGCCTGGAAGCATCAGAAGAGGTGGTGGAGATGAAGGTTCTCGCCCTGGGAAGCAGGGTGGAGAAGGTTCGCGTCAGCGGGGGGCTAACCCCAGAAACCCAGGGCAGGATGCTGGAGTGCATCCAAAAGAACGTGGACATCTTCGCCTGGAGCGCCGCGGAGATGCCAGGGATCGATGCTGACGTGGCCTGCCATCGCCTCAACCTGGACCCGGAAGCTCGCCCCGTCCAGCAAAAGAAGAGATCCACCACGGACAGGCTGGCCGAGCCAATCAGAGAGGAGGTAGCCAAGCTTCTCAAAACTGGCTTTGTATCCGAAATACAATACCTCGACTGGGTCTCCAATGTAGTAATGGTTAAAAAAGGAGATGGTCGATGGCGCATGTGTGTTTATTTTTCTTTGCTTAATAAATCATGTCCCAAGGATTGTTACCCCTTGCCTCGGATCGACGCACTGGTTGATTCAGCCGTCGGTTTCCCTGTAATAAGTTTTCTAGATGCATTTTCAGGTTACCACCAGATCAGGATGCACCTTCCCGACATCAAAGATGTCTCCTTCATCACCGGAGATGGATGCTACTGCTACAAAATGATGCCCTTCAGGCTAAAGAATGCAGGGGCGACCTATCAGAAGATGATGGACAGGGTCTTCCGAGAGCAAAGGGGGAGGAACTTGGAGGTATATGTGGATGACCTCATGATCAAGAGCCGGGATGTCGACTCTCATCTCCGGGACCTGGAGGAAACCTTCGCCACCTTACGCAAGTACAAGATGCGGTTGAACCCCCTGAAGTGTCTTTGGGGCAAGTAGGGGCAAGTTTCTAGGTCATCTCCTCACCCCTGAAGGTGTGGAGCCCAACCCTGACAAGGTAAGGGCAATCATGGAGTTAAGGTCACCTCGGAACGCTAAGGAGGTGCAGCAGCTGACAGGGAAGCTAGTAGGATTGAACAGGTTCCTCTCCCGGGCCGGGGAGAAGTGCTCCCCCTTCTTTAAAACTTTGAGGGGAGGCCAGAAATTTGAGTGGACCAAGGAATGCGAGGAGGCATTCCAAGCCCTGAAGAAGCAGTTGACTCAGGCTCCGCTGCTCCAAGGGCCGAAAGAGGGAGAGGATCTATCCTTGTATCTCGGGGTCGGAGGAGAAGCCTTGAGCTCCGTCCTGGTTCGGGAGGAGGGGAAGAAGCAACTCCCCATATACTATGTAAGTCGGGTATTGAGGAAGGCCGAGCTCCGCTATCCCATCTTGGAAAAGCTGGCCTTCGCTCTAGTCATCTCAGCCCGGAGGCTCCGGCCTTACTTCCAGGCACACTCGATCCGGGTGGTGACTGGTCACCCCTTCCGCAACATCTTCGAGGGGGAGGAGCATTCGGGTAGATTGGCTAAGTGGTCGGTGGAGTTGAGCGAGTTCGACATCACCTTCGTCCCCCGTCTCTCGATCAAGGCCCAAGCGATGGCCGACTTTGTGGTTGACTATGTGGTCGAGGTAGCGAAGGAAGAGCTCACTCACCCGGTTCCATGGAGGGTGATGGTAGATGGCGCTTCAGGAAGGCATTCCCTGGGGGTGGGGGTGATCTTGCAAAGCCCTCAGGGAACGAGGATCGAGCAAACGTTGGTGATGCACTTTCCCATCACCAATAACCAAGCCGAGTACGAGGCGGTGATCGCAGGGCTACGCCTAGCCAGGGAGCTGGGGGTGCATGATGTGGAGGTTCTCACTGACTCCATGGTAGTGGCTTCCCAGATCAACGGGGAGTTTGAGGTAAGGGAGCCTACTCTGCAGCTACACTTGGCGAAGGTGAAGGAGGTCATCGGTATGTTCCAGACCTTCTCCATCCGGCACGTGCTCAGGGAGGAGAACGAGCAGGTAGATCAACTGGCAAAGCATGGTCCCCGGGTGGGGGGTACCATCACCGACTTGTTCCGCCCTTCCATTAAGGAGGGAGAGCTGATGAAGGTAGATCAACAACCCTCGTGGATGGACCCATTCACGGCCTTCCTTTCCACAGGGGAGTATCCGGAGGGGATGGACAAGACGAAATTCAAGTACATGTAGGCATACTATCTCATGCGAGATGGGCATCTATACCGAAAGACCCTCTCGGGGATGTTGGCGCGTTGCGTGCCGAGAGGGAGGTCCCGAGGATCTTGGAGGAGGTCCACTCCAGGGAGTGTGGGAGTCACTCTGGGAGTCGGACCCTGGAAGGAAGGATCATCAGGCAAGGGTACTACTGGCCGACCTTGAGCCACGACGCCACCGGGCTATAGTCACAGACAACGGGCCTCAGTTAGCACGTACAGAGTTCATCAGTTTTTGCGGGCAGCTCGGGATTGACCTCAGGTTTGCTTCAGTTCACCACCCTAGGAGCAACGGGCAGGTGGAGGCAGCGACCAAGATCATCGTCAACTTGCTGAAAAAGAAGGTGGAGAACTTGAAGCGGAGCTGGGTCGAGCAACTCCCTTCAGTCCTCTGGACCTTGCAAACTACCCCAAACATAGCCACAGGAGAGACCCTCTTCAAACTCTCCCATGGGTGCGAGGCGGTGCTCCCAATAGAGTTTGAAGTCCGAACGCCTCGGGTGGTCGAGGCAGAAGAGGCAGGGAGGAATGGAGAGCCAAAAATGAAGAGGAGCTGCAGCTCTCCCTCGACATGGTGGAGGAACTGCGCGACCTCTCCGTCATCCGACAAGAAGAGGTGAAAAGAAGAATGGCTAAGTACTTCGACAAGCACGTCAGGATCAAGCAGTTCGTGGAAGGGGACTTGGTCCTGAGAAAGGTGGATGCCGCAGGGAGGTCAACCGCCGTGGGGAAGCTCAACCCCAACTGGGAAGGCCCATACATTGTGCAGGAAGCGCTGAAATCGGGAGGGTACCGCCTCTGGAATGTGGAGGGCGAGACCCTAAGTCTCACCTGTAGTGGTGACGACTTAAAACATTTTTTCTCCAGAGTCCTGTAAGTGGTGTTCCATTTTCTAATAAAGCTTCTTTTTGATGTACTTATCCCCCTGCCATGAATCGTGCAAGTGTTAGTCTACCCAGACCCCGAGCAGATCCCGATGTCAGGCTCTCATCTAGCTGACAGAGCTGGATGTCACTCGGCGAAGTCTACCCAGACCCTGAGCAGATCCTGCTGTCAGGCTCTCACCTAGCTGGCAGGGTTGGATGTCACTCGGCGGAGTCTACCCAGACCCCGAGCAGATCTCGCTGTCAGTCTCTCATCTAGCTGGCAGGGCTGGATATCACTCGGCGGAGTCTACCCAGACCCCGGGCAGATCCCGCAGTCAGGCTCTCACCTTGCTGGCAGGGCTGGATGTCACTCGGCGGAGTCTACCCAGACCCCAAGCAGATCCCGCTGTCAGGCTCTCACCTAGCTGGCAGGGTTAGATGTCACTCGGCGGAGTCTACCCAGACCCCGAGCAGATCTCGTTGTCAAGCTCTCACCTAGCTGGCAGGGCTGGATGTCAATCGGCAGAGTCTACCCATATCCGGAGCAGATCCCGCTGTCAGGCTCTCACCTAGCTGGCAGGGATGGATGTCACTCGGCATAGTCTACCCAGACCCCGAGCAGATCCCGCTGTCAGGCTCTCACCTAGCTGGCAGGGCTGGATGTCACTCGGTGGAGTCTACCCAGACCCCGAACAGATCCCGCTGTCAGGCTCTCACCTAGCTGGCAGGGCTGGATGTCACTCGGCGGAGTCTACCCAGACCCCGAGCAAATCCCGTTGTCAGGATCTCACCTAGCTGGCAGGGCTGGATGTCACTCGGCGGAGTCTACCCAAACCCCGAGCAGATCCCGCTGTCAGTCTCTCACCTAGCTGGCAGGGCTGGATGTCACTCGGCAGAGTCTACCCAGACCCCGGGCAAATCCCGATGTCAGGCTCTCACCTAGCTGGCAGGGTTGGATGTCACTCGGCGGAGTCTACCCAGACCCCGAGAAGATCTCGTTGTCAGGCTCACCTAACTGGCAGGGCTGAATGTCACTCAGCGGAGTCTACCCAGACCCCGAGCAGATCCCGCTGTCAAGCTCTCACCTAACTGGTAAGGCTGGATGTCACTCAGCGGAGTCTACACAGACCCCGAGCAGACCCCGCAGTCAAGCTCTCACCTAGCTGGCAGGGCTGGATGTCACTCGGAGGAGTCTACCCAGACCCCGGGCAGATCCCGCTATCAGGCTCTCACCTAACTGGCAGGCTGGATGTCACTCAGCAGAGTCTACCCAGACCCCGAGCAGATCCCGCTATCAGGCTCTCACCTAGCTGGCAGGGTTGGATGTCACTCGACGGAGTCTACCCAGATCCCGAGCAGATCCCACTGTTAGGCTCTCACCTAACTGGCAGGGTTGGATGTCACTCGACGGAGTCTACCCAGATCCCGGGCAGATCCCGTTGTCAGTCTCTCACCTAGCTGGCAGGGCTGGATGTCACTCGGCGGAGTCTACCCAGACCCCGAGCAGATCCCGCTGTCAGTCTCTCACCTAGCTGGCAGGGTTGGATGTCACTCGACGGAGTCTACCAAGACCCCGAGCAGATCCCTCTGTCAAGCTCTCACCTAGCTGGCAGGGCTGGATGTCACTCGGCGGATTCTACCCAGACCCCGAGCAGATCCCGCTGTCAGGCTCTCACCAAGCTGCCAGGGCTGGATGTCACTCGGCGGAGTCTACCCAGACCCCGAGCAGATCCCGTTGTCAGGCTCTCACCTAGCTGGCAGGGCTGGATGTCACTCGGCGGAGTCTACCCAGACCCCGAGCAGATCCCGTTGTAAGGCTCTCACCTAGCTAACAAGGCTGGAAGTCACTCGAGAAGATCCTACCCTGTGGGAGTTACTTGGCCTTCCCCCCAAGGACGGGGGAGAGAAAGTGCTCGCAAGCGAGTCCGGGCTCCCAGGCTCAGCTCGGCAGAGCGGTGGCGAGCGAAGTGCTCGGCGTCCGGCAAGGAAGGCGATCTCTCGCAATGCACTCCACCCCCCCTTCAATTTCACTTATTAAATTTTCAACAATGTTGGCTCGACACTGGCACGAAAGAGAGGCAAGTTCCAGCCATACATTCTACTCCTGGGTAAGCTAGGGTTGACGAGCTCTCAAGGCCAGCTCGCATTCTAACGGCAAGTTCTATCCTAGCGACGTCTCCCAAGGAGGAGAGCTCACAGGCAGGATCCGAATGAGGCCCAAAGCAGAAATGAAAAACCCCCTGACATGCGTGGACCACGGGAGAACAGGGGCGAGTACCGGTAGGCCCATCAGGAGGCCCGTCTTTAGCTACCCCGGTCTCGCGACCCTGTCGTCGCGGGTCGTCGCGCGCGAAGCTCGCGGAGTCGCCCAAGATTCCTGTGAATGATCTGAAGGTTCTCGTCAATCTCGTCCAGGAGCATGGAAGAAGACGCCTCCTCAAACGCCGGGCTGACCCCCTCCATGTACGCAAGCCGTGTACACTCCCGTTACAGCCTGTTGTTGTCTCTCCGCACCTCGTGGAGCTCGTGCACCAGCTTCTTGAGAACCAGCTGTTCTCGCCTCGACCGTTCGGGGCCCTCCAACTCGGAATCCAGGAAGGCGTCCAGAGTGCGTGGAGAAGGGAGGGGCGAGTATCGAACCTGGCCCGCGGACTCGTCGGCCTCAGATTCCACAGTGAGGTCTGCGTGAACAGTTGAAAGTAGCATTAAATGAAGGGGGCGAGCACCGCCGAAGCCGAGCAGGATTTGGGAAAGTTGAGAACCTACCGTGCAAATCCGGCTCCTCCAAGTTGACGCGAGGAGGAGAAGGGCCTAAAACCTTGCCACGGCCATGTCGGGGGGCCTCGGGAGAGATACGGATAAAGCCAGGGGTGGGGATGACCTCAGTACCTCCCCCTGCAGATGCAGGAGCAAGAGGCTGTTGTGAAGAAGGGCGAGTCGGCGACCTCGGTTTCTGCGAGTCCGGTCTCGTGGTCCCGAAGCTGGAGGGCGAGGCCCGCAGGCGTACGTCGGATGCCCGATTCTGCGGGCTGTCGAGAGGGTCCTCGGCTCGCGGTGTGGATACCTCACCGCTATGACCTCAGCCGATCTGGTCGGCAGAAAGGACGATAATATCTTTGCCCTTGTGTTCCGGAGTCGACTGAGTGGAGGAGTCGGCCCCGTTATTCAGGGATGTCTTAAATTCATTGTAGATGGGCTCGACATCTTTTGGGCTTCGCCTTTTTGGCCGAATTGAACTCGGCAAGGTTACGAGTCGGGGCGCTGAGGTCGGTCAGGCCCGCGACGCGAGCTGCAGCCTCCACTCGAGATCGCGCCACTCACTCTAGAACATCCATGGGAAGCGACATCTTGACGAGGCTAAAGTAAGGAGAAAGGCAAAGGTCAGCCAGGTATGCATGCGCATGTATATATAGTCGCTGGTGGGCCCCACCGAAAGATTCTCTCGGGCTCCCGTCCCACTCTCCGAATCCTGTGGGATTAGATGTTTCTTTCCGAGCTTGTCTCAACCTCGCAAAGAGCGGGGATTGTGTGCAACCCCGTATCTGGCGAGTGGGTTGAAGGGAGCCCCGACGAACCGTTTTAGACCGCCTAGAGCCCCAGGCGAGCCAGTTTAGACCGGGTCGAGTACAGCCTTCGTCGAACCAAGCACGACGAATGGGGTGGACGTCTAGGCGAGCTCGGCAGGGAGATGTCTAGGCCGAGCTCGGGGTTCGTCGAACCGAGCACAGCGAGCGGGATGGCGTCAGGCGAGCAGAGTTGTCCGAGCCCATACTCGCCCGAGCCCGTGCACGCCCGAACCCGCCCAAGCCCAAGGCAGGGAGGCGAGCGCGAGCTCCGCTGGGCACTCCTTACCCCCCCCCCCCTCCAGGGCGAGCAGAGGTTTCAAAGGGTTGTTCGTCCAGGCCCATTCTGTGATTTTACCACGTTGCCCCATTGGTCTTCCCCTAGCCCCCAGAACAGCGGAGTTACGTTGTTGGCAGACCGACCTGGACTGCACATAGCTATTCAAAACAGCGGAGGTTGGCTTTTGCAGGTCGTTTCCAGAAATCTATAAATAGGACCTCAAGGGGTATCTCAGAAAGGCATGCTCACTTGTGCCCGGTCTTCTAGGGCCTTCTGAGATACCTTAGTTTCAGCACCTGGCTAAGGAGGGGAAGCGCTCTGAGATCTTCCGGGTGTGTGGAGGGACCTCCGTGTTGGAGCCTTGGGTCTGTCCCTAGTTCTTTCTCCTTGGTCTTTTGGGCTCGTGGGAAAGAAGTACGTGTGCGATCACCCCTTCCCCAAGGGTGAACTCCTCGAGACCGAATTCTCGGTTTCAACATAGAGTTCTTAGCAAGTATGAAAAATAATAGTAGGTTGAATAAGTTTAAGCAAATAAAAATATATATTAGCAAATCTCAAGTCACGACCACCTAAAATAATCAAAGAATATGAAAAGAAAAAAGGAATAAGTAGTGTAAGAATAACATATGATAAAAAAACATTTTACAGGTTAAACCATCACCGACATACATTGGGGCAACACGTACAAACATCGCACGCGGACCGAGCATGAGAATGGACAAAATGGCGCATAGAAGGGCGGACTCCTGCTTCAGCTTTTTGGATTATCACTGGAATTAATATTCTCATTATTTAAGCCCAAATGGGGGGCAAGTGCACTTGCAGCTTTTTATATTTTATTTATGCCCATTTGTTTAAGCCTTGATGGAAGGCAGGAGGAATTATTTACAGAAGGAAGGCAGCATGGTTCCAAATAGACAAGAAATATCAAGACTCTCTCTCCCTCTCTCCCTCTCTCCCTCTCTCCCTCTCTCCCTCTCTCCCTCTCTCTCCCTCTCTCTCTCTCTCTCGATCTCGATGGGTTCTAAGAAGATAAATCAGGGTCCTTTGCGGGATTTCTCCCTCCACCACCCCATGACACACTCTCAATCCGGAGCACGTATCGACATGCTATTTTTACATGAAGATAGCTCCAAAAGGTATTAAAGGCACATAATGATTAGATGCATACAAATTTAAATGCAAGTATTCTGAATGCTTAATTATTACCTGACCAGTCGTTCCCTTCCCAGTTTTAAACTCTAATGGGATAATTGTCTCTGTCGAATCACCAATGCCTGAAACTTTCTTAATACGTAAAGAAGCATCTATGATCCCTTTCAAGCCATATTTCGGAGCCCATGCCATCTCTTCTATATCCATAACCTGGAAAACCCAAAGCACGGATCAAAAAATGAATCAGAATAACCAATTTAAATTACAGAGAAAAAAACATTCTTTTTGAAAATAGTGGATAATTCATCCTACAAATAGTGACAGGACTATGGTTGCAACTCATGGAATTTTTAGTGATAAGATGGCTGGACTCTTCCCCGTAATGACCCCACATAGCTTTCTGCAAATTGTAATTTGTAGCATTTTGGGCGGATAAGCAGGCTGGAAATTATCTACCCCGTGTTTGAATTAATTACAGGCATAATTAGTTGCGCAGGAAGCATGACTATGAACTACAATCTGCCCATATAAAGCCCTCACCAATTCAAAAAAGCAGCATCAACTACAATACATGTAAATTTATCTATCTGACTAAACTACAAAAGAAGTTATCTAATATCAAATCAATTTGTCTCAAAGTTAGAGTAATTGTACAGTTAAGGGCTTTTTCAATGGGTAACAGATATGTACATATCAAAGCTACCCAGACTTTTAAGTCAGATTTACTTAACAAAGGCCTACCCAACTAATTAAGGAAGTAATGCACAAGAAAATGAACAAATGATCTAGATTTAGAGTCCTCACCAATTCAAAAAAGCAGCATCAACTGCAATATATGTAAATTTATCTATCTGAATAAACTACAAAAGAAGTTATCAAATATCAAATCAATTTGTTTCAAAGTTAGAGTAATTGTATAGTTAAGGGCTTTTTCAATGGGTAACAGATATGTACATATCAAAGCTGCCCAGACTTTTAAGTCAGATTTACTTAACAAAGGCCTACCCAAATAATTAAGGAAGTAATGCACAAGAATATGAACAAATTATCTAGGTTCGTGATGCAAAATATAACCAATGCTACAGTCGAAGAGATGGGAATATGGGATTAGCTACTCTACAAGTACTTTCCTTGCTAAAACCCCAAAGAAGGATGCAAGTTCAGAGCAGAGATTTTTTTTTTTCATTTTCCTCTCAATAAAAGGTATAGCATGACTACTTTGGAAAGTGTTATAAACCTTGTTGAGATTCGTAGACATGACAATGGGGAAGGGGATGGATGAATTGGGGGATCTCAACCCTATCGGGGAGCGTCCAGGAGGTGAAGAGGAGGATAAACCGAGCCATTGATGCCCTACTGAAGGTAGGAGCTCGAGAGGAAGATTCAAAAGCTTTACCTAACTTGATGAGGAGAAACTAAACTAAAATGCTACTTAGTTAATTTCATTCATGACCCTATGGGAATTAAATAGAATCACAATGATGGTATAAGCAAAGTATGTCTCAACATTTGAACTTATTATAAAAACGAGTGTCCGACACGGGACTCCGCCCCTACGGCCCCGCGCGATAGTACTCGATCTGCGGTGGAGGGCTTCTCCCGCCCCCGGCGGATTTTTTAATTATTAATGTAAGAAATAAAGAAGAGTGGGACTTGTGCGCAAGAAATGAAAAGTTTCTAACCTCCCCCTCATAAATTTCTCTTAGATTTCTCAAGATCAATGCCAATGTGTTTTATGGGTGGGGGAATAGTAAAGACCATTTGAGACGTGCTTCAGCTTGAAAATGCCTCTGAGTATTTAATTGGCGTATTTGAAAAAGAAATCAAGCATCTACTGCTTTAATAGTAAGGGAGAATCTAAGTTATCAAAGGCGCAAGGCGCACAGAGGCGCAAAGGGCCCATGGAGCCTAGGCGCAAGGCGCCGCCTGAGGCACGTGAGGCGCAAAAATGGGGGAAAAGGAAATTGAGCGAATCGGAGACCCAATTTCAGCGAATCGGGCGCCCAATTTCAGTGAATCGGGCGCCTAAGGGTGCCTCCGGTGCGTCTAAGAATATGTTTTTGTCCATCTCAAAAAAAATTTTAAAAAACACCTTGAAAGGCTCAGGCGCGTCTGGGAGCCTGTAAGGCGCGCGCCTGGGGCACATCGCCCGCCTCAGCCGTGCTGAGGCGCGGCGGGCTACGCCCGGCGCCTAGGAGCGCGCCTTGACAACTAAGGGGAGAATAAATCGAAATCAGAAGTTGTTATCAAATTGAAAAGCATTTTCTTACCGTTGAACGCGAGCAGGAAGAGTCGTGAAACCCTATGGATGGAAGGAGAGATGGAATGACGTGGCAGAGGAGGGAATTCTTGGCAGTCGTAGATCCCGGCATAATCCTTTAGACAGTAGGTGTAGAGGAGATGTAAGAGACGAAATGAAGACGGGTGGAAAAACGAAACCAAGAATCTAAATCAGAAACTTGAAAGGATGAGGAAATCGTGAACTTACGAAAATCGTGGAAGAAGAGCGGCGCAACGATGAAAGATCCTGGGAGGCGCTCTAGTCGGAGGCGATCTGGTTGGAGGCGATCCGAAGAGGCGCTCTGGTTGAAGGTGGTCTGGTTGGAGGCGACGGCGCAGCGTTCTGAAGCTGCGGGGCGGAGCGGCGTCGGTGCGGCGTGTGCTTAGGGTTTTGTCGACTTCACGGGAGGAGTGCAGGGCTCGGATATTTGTTGCGGTTTAGGGCGTGATGGATGAATGTGAGAAGACGTGAATGACACGGTGTTTTTAAAATTGTTTGAATTTTCCTGCAGATGGAGACATGAATAATTGGTTCGGTGGAGGGTATTAATGGCAGAATCATTGTATAACCAAAGGGTGTTTCCTTTTAATATAATATAGATACTACAAATTAATAAAAGACCTAAGACTCTTAACAGCTCATAATAAAAAGATAAAATAACAAGCATGATTTGACCAACTCATAATTAAGACACAACAAAAAGCAATATAAAAATAACCACAAAGATTGAATTTTTTTAATCATTTGGGCTAAACAAACAAGGCCAACTAGTGGGGTTAAACAAAATCAAAGTGAACACTTCTAAAGTGGTGCAAAGCGGAGCATTAGGCTCATGCTTTGGCTTTATAGATGTGAAGACAAAACTAAAGCCCAAGTAGTTGTAGAGCACTCACATTGCACCCGTTAGCAACATTGATGGCAATCAACCTAGGACGATCCTATGACGGGGGATATTGGGTGAACTCTACATGCAATAATATGAGATCCAACGATTTGTAACTTGCAATAATGATTTGTTTTATACATCATAATAAATCCTATCCAGACTTTGTCCAACTCATGGTCACCCTTTATTTACCGGGGGACAAATGAATTTGATCAATCGGCAAGCTCATTTGAACCTAATTAATTCAAATTGATGATGATCGAACCTTCCAACCCTATCTGAGGGTCTAATTGGAATACAAGTGATGTTGGGTGCAAGCATTTTGCAAGTGCATGATGCCAATTTGAGCAAATAAACTTAGACGACCAAAATGATCCTAGGAGTCATTTTAAGCTCAAAATGATCTTGGAGTCAATGTGGAATATATTCTCAACACGCTAGTTCACATATAGGATCTTTGACATTCAATTTTTTTTAATGAAGATGGTAAAATAGATTTCATGCTTTTATTTGAATCTATGTAAAAGAGACTTGTTCAATAGTCATTGTTAACAGCTATTTGTCCAGAATCTTTGTTAACTTATCGACTATACATGGTTAAACTATGCATGTTATTTATACCAACAGTGATTCATTGGGTCTAGCCTGCTTAGATATAATGTTAGAACATATGCATTCAGCCCAAAATAAATTGATTCCGGAGGGACCCATGATATATATTAAGTGCACAACGTTGCATGAGTTTCCCAATGTGAAATATATTCTACCCAACTAGGAAGTTAGTAATTAATTTCTCTACATAAACCCTAAAACCCCAACTATGTACATAACCTAGTTCCTCAATCCAACCTCAATTGGTAATCACATCATAGATTCATAACCTCCTGAATAATGATATGATGATGATATAGTTGAATATTCGTGTTTTATTTTCCCGTTGCTCATTACACGAGATATGTCACGTGTATTGTATCCTATATATATATATATATATATATATATATATATATATATATATATATATATATATATATATATATATGTTTAGCCCGAATTAGGGCAACTTAATAAAATTTCTCTCGATTCTACTTTGTATCAGAGCATAGCACGTGATCCCGCTTTCGCCTCCGTCGCGCTCCCGCAGCGTTCGAACTCGCCGTTGCTTTTGTCGCTCCACCCGCATTCGTTCCGGAGTCCGCATCTTCCGTTGATCTCCCGCCTCTTCTGCCGCTCCTAGTCACGTCGTACGCCGCCCGCGCCTAGGTTTTCAGCGAGCTCCTCGCGCCCCACCTGCGTCTATGTCTTCTGCCGCTCCTCGACGCCCGCTCCTCCGGAGCCTAGGGCTTCCATTGGCATCGCTTCTTCCTTCTCCAGCGGCCTTAAAATTTTCAGCGCCTTTCTCTACCCGGTTTTTCGGACAGCCCTTTGTCTCCGGCCGTTTTGTCCTCCATGGGAGTTGTCAGAGACATCGTAATCACATCCTCTGGTGTCCTCTCCGGCGACGCGATCTAAGGTACACTCGTAGGATGTGGTTTCTTCTGTTTTGAGTTCTTCGCCTTGCTAGTTGGCTTCGGACGGTCATCGATGGGTGATTCCTCTGAAATCTCATCGTCTCCCCACACTGGTCCCTCTGTAGATCCTCCTCGGAGCCATGGCCAATCTGGCTCTTTAAAGATTACTATTGTTTCCTTAGATGGAACAAATTATCTTGAATGGTCCAAGGCGGTGCAACATGTTATTCGAAGTCACCAGCTATATGGACATATTGATGATACCACTGTTGAGCCACCACATACCGATCCCTCATGGAGAAAATGGGATGCAGACAATTCCTTGGTTGTCTCGTGATTATAACTCTATGTCTCCCGAGGTGTATCATAGCTACATGCTTCAGGATTCTGCTCATGAAATTTGGAAAAGAGCCCGCGACACCTACTCAGGCAGGCAGTTCGACGCAAATTTATGAGCTTACTCGCCGTATTTTGGAACTGAAGCAGGGAACCATGTCTGTCTCTGCCTACTACTCTGTTCGAACGTCTGTATCAGGAACTAGATTACTTCAACATCTTTACAATTGCTTGCACTGTCGATGCACAGGCTCTTCAGAAGGATAAAGACCTCTTTCGAGTTCACGTCTTTCTTATGGGGCTCAATATGGAGTTTAATGTGGTTCGTCTGCATGTCCTCCATCGCGAGCTTCTTCCCTCTCTTAGGAAAGCCTTCAGTATGCTCCTCAATGATGATAATCGTCGTCGCTCTCTTGGTTCCTCTACCGACCACTCCTCTTATTGGGATTGCTCGAGGACCTCCTCCTTTATGCAGCCACTGTGGAAAGAAAGGGCATACTAAGGGCGTCTGTTTTCGCCTACACCCGCATCTTCCTCCCTCTGGACGGGGTTCAAGTGCTCGTGGGAGAGGTGGTCACCGTGGTGGTGGTCGTAAGGCTGGTGCCCGCACACAGTATTCTGCGCATTCGATTGAGGTTTATGAGGACAACTTTGGAGGCCTTTCTGCTATGGAGTTAGAGGTCTTTCGCTGTCTGTTGCGTTCTCATTCTGACTCTACATCGATTTATTCCACTGCCGTGTTTACTACTTCAGGTATCTCCAGTGCTCATGTTGTGTCTTCATCCCCTTCTGAGTGGATCATCAACTCGGGTCCAAGTATGCAACGAATTTATAACTGGCTCTGCCTCAGGTTTTTACCTCATATACTCCTCCCTTTGGTCGTGAGAAAGCCATTGCTGGCAATGATTCCCTTTCTTCTATTGCTGGCAAAGAAACCATTGATTGTTCTCCCAACCTATCTCTTTCTTTGATTTTGCACGTCCCTTCATTTCCTCGCAATCTTCTCTCCATTAGCCACTTGATTGCTTCTTTAAATTGCTCTGCAATCTTTTTTCTTAATGTTTGTGTGTTTCAGGATCTGGATACGAAGCGGACGCTTGACAGTGGTAGGAACGTTGGTGGGTTGTACTTATTAAACCAATCGTTATCTCACAGTGCTCTCTCCACCACAAGTGCTCCGACTTTACATGACATCCGACGTTGGCATCTGCGTCTTGGCCACCCTTCTGTTTTATATCTTACCAAACTATTTCCTACTTTCAGTTGTTTAATTAAATGGTTTACTTGTGACACCTAAGAACTCTCAAAACATGCTCGTCATAGTCTCAGCCATGTTTTTTTTTCTACTTCTTGTCCTTTTGATACATTCTGATGTTTGGGATCCCTCACCCGTATTATCTTTATCTGGTTATAAATGGTTTGTTATATTTATTGATTGTCATTCTCGTACTACTTCGTTGTTTTTGTTAAAAAGGAAGAGCAACGCGCTTACTTGCTTTTGGTCCTTTCATCAAATAGTTGTGACAGTTCAACAACACAATTCGTGTGATTCGTAGTGATAATGGTGGGGAGTATGATGATCGGGGAGTGTTTGGTGTTATTTTGTCGAACATGGCATTATTCACCAAACCACATGTGTCCACACTTCTACACAAAATGTTGTCGCCGAACGAAAAAATAAACACTTATTGGAGGTTGCACGGTGTTTGTTAATTATCATGAACCTTCTCAAGTCCTATTGGGGTGATGCGTTTTTGACTGTTGTTCATCTCATTAATCGTATACCGTCACGCTCCCTTTCCTACGATACGCCCCTCTCCTGTTTAGCCAAAAAAACACATTGTCCACACCTCTCATATCGCTCCTCGCATCTTTAGTTCAGTTTATTGTGTTCATGTTCATACCCCTCATTGCGATAAATTGGACGCTCGCTCTGTCAGATGTGTTTTCATGGGCAACTCCCCTACCACCAAAGGGTATAGGTGTTACCACCCTCCTACGTGTCGTTATTACTGCATTATTGATGTTACTTTTCGTGAGGAGGGTCATATTTTGGTCCTCGTCAGGGGGAGATGAGTAGTAACAGTGACGAGACTATCGACTCTCCTCTTCCGATTGTTGCTTCTCATATTCCCCCTCTTGCTTCTAGTTCACCCAGTACTGCTTATGTTTCTCCCACTTATATTCCTCCTATATTATATACATACTCTCGTAGACCTCGGACCACTGAGCAAGTATCATCCGTGGATGTTACACCTGTTTCGGTGTCTGCCTCTGCTCCAAATTCAGATGATGGCCTCCATGTTCCCATCGCTCGTCTTAAAGGTAATACTGGTGGCACCAAACACCCCATTGTCAATTACATTTCTTACCATCACCTCTCTCAGGCTCACAAAACTTTTATCTCATCTATTTCCCCTATTATGATTCCTAAGACCTGGCAGGAGGTTATTCAGATACTTGAGTGGAAACAGACTATGGAAGAAGAAATGTGTACCCTAGAAAAATGGAATATGGCGGCTTGCAAGTCTTCCCTCTGGGAAGCAAATAGTTGGATCACGCTGGATTTTCTCCATTAAGTAGAATCAAGATGGAGCGGTGGAGCGGCATAAAGCACGCTCGGTCGCTCGAGGGTATACTCAAACCCAAGAAATTGACTACTAAGAAACATTTGCCCATGTTGCAAATATGAATTCTATTTGTATAATCCTCTCTTGTGTTATTTGTCTTGTGTGGGAGTTACAACAGCTTGATGTCAAAATTGTGTTCTTGCATGGTGAACTAAAGAAGAAGTCTGCATGATTATCTCTCATGGCTTTACAAAAGAAGGGTCCAATGGAAAGGTCTGAGGTCTGCAGAAATCTCTATATGGCCTGAAACAGTCCCCTAGAGCCTAGTTTGGACGGTTTAACAAAACCGTGCTTCAACTAGGCTATACTCAAGGACAGGTTGATCATACTCTCTTTATCAAGAGGAGAGAAGCTCAAATATCGATACTTATTGTATATATGTGGATGACATCAGCATTAAAGGAGATGACCTAAAGGAGATCATACACTTGAAAGAACAATTGGGCAAAGAATTTGAAGTCAAAGATCTGGGGAAGTTGAAATACTTTTTAGGAATTGAAGTAGTGAGGTCTCGTCGGGGGATCTTCATCTCTCAGAGAAAGTACACCCTTGATCTTCTGGAGGAAACAGGTATGCTTGGGTGTGCTCCTGTGGATACACCTATTGACGCTAATCACAAAATTGATGTTGATATTAGTGGGGAAAAAGTGGATGTTTAAAGGTACCAACGATTGGTTGGGAGACTCACATACTTATCTCATACTCGTCCTGATATTACGTACGTTGTGGGTGTCCTAAGTAGATTCATGCACTCTCCCAAAATTCGCCATCAGCAGGTTGAATATCAAGTATTGAGATACCTCGAGAATTTTGCAGAACGTGGGATTCTGTTATCTGCAAACCAACCTTTGGATTGGAAATTGAAGTGTTTCAGATGCTGATTGGGCTGATAGTCAAGACGATAGAAAGTCTACTACCATGTATTGCTCGTTTGTGGGGGGAAATCTTGTATCTTCGAAGAGCAAGAAACAGGATGTTGTTGCTCGCTCAAGTGCCGAAGCGGAGTATAGAGTTATGGCACAAGGAGTATGTGACGGGTTGTGGTTGAAGACAATTCTCCAAGATATGGGTCTCCAGGTGAACAAACCATTTACTATCTATTGCGACAACAAATTTGTTATCAGTATTGCTCACAATCTAGTTCAACATGACAGGGCGAAGCATGTTGAAATTGACAGACATTTCATCAAAGATCACCTAGACAAGGAAAATATTTGTACTTCGTTCGTAAATTCGTATGATCAACTGACCGATGTCTTCACCAAGGGGTTAAGTTGTGACAACTTCATGATATAACATGAGGGGGAGTTGATACAGCTCATTGCAGTTATGGTATCATATATATGTATGCTTGGCCCGAATTAGGGCAACTTCATAAAATTTCTCTTGATTTTACTAATATCTCTTAGATATATTATGCACAAAGTTAAACTTGAGAATTTGAATCTGTTGGAAAAGCCTATGTAAAGAGGCCCATGATGGAGCCCATTTATTTTTTTTTCTTCGCTCATCTTTAGTCCCACATCATGTATAGGGATCTCTTCTCTATTTCTCCCTCCTATAAATGTGTATTCATACCTTGTATTTGATTATTGAGAAAGTATATACAAGTTTTCGGTTTTTCTCCACATGGTATCAGAGGCAAACAGGTCCTCAGTGCGGTTAAGCTTTATCTAAACCGCCGGCATGCACTCGGTTTGCTGCCCGCGCGGTTAAGCTTTCTCTAACCGCTCCTACTTCTGCTCTCTCTCGTGGCTTCCACCTCCCTTTCTTCCGCTTCCTCTTGGCCCTCTTATAGCTCTCTTTCTCTAACAAGTGGGCCCATTTCCCACTTCCCCATCTAACCGCAACCCTCCCCGTGTGGTTTCTTCTTGTCTACCCTCTCCATTTTTTGTTATCCGTTGCGGTCTCCTTGTGCGATCTCTCTTAGTCTTCTCGCCTTGACTGTCGCGATCTCCTTGTCTACTCGCCTTCTCGCCGTGTACTCGCCTTCTCGCGTGATCTGCTCGCGCAGTCTTCTCTCCCTTCGTTGCTCTGCTCGCGCGGCCTGGTCTCTGTTGCGGGCTCCGCATCTTGGTCGTTGTGGTCTCCTTTTTCTTCTCATTGCGACTTGTCTAGTCATTGCGGCTTCTCATCTTTGCTGCAGGCTCCACATCTTGGTCGCGGCCTCTTTCTTGTCGCTGGTGTGTTGTCACCGTGACCGTGCGGTCTTCTCGCGCGGTTTACTCGTTGCTTGTTTGTTGTGTTCTGCTCGCATGGTCTCCTCTCTGATCGTTGTTGTTTTGCACTTCTGCTCGCGCGGTCTGCTCGTCGTGGTTTGCACCTATCCTCGCTGTTCTGATCGCCCGATCTGCTCACGCGGTCTCCTCTCTGATCGTTGTTTATCTACCCACGCGATCTGCTTTTCGTGCGAACTCCGTCTCTATTCGCTGGTCTACTCACCGCCGGTCTAGACTCCTGACCTCCTTGTCATAGGATCTTCTCTTGATTCTACCGGACAGGCGGCTTCCTCTTCTGCAAACCGCCCAGCCCTTGTTCCTGAACTCCGGGATGAATTGTGGATCACCACTATTTCTTTAGCCGGGAAAAAGAACTTTGTGGAGTGGGTACACTCTGTTCGCCGAGTTCTTCAGTCCAAAGGCTTTCTACATCATTTGACCCAAGCTGTTCCCGGTGCTCCTACTGAAGACTGGTTGCGCAACGATGGTCGTGTTCAGACTTCGCTCCTCAACTCCCATGATGGAGAACCTTATCGCAAGGCCATGTATCACGAGACGGACAACGCGATGTAGGATGAGTTTCATTCTCTCTATTCACACAGAGAGTCTTCAGCACCTGTATGACATCATAACAGATCTTCAGACTCTTGACGTTGGCGGGGCTGTCAACCTCACCTCCTTTGTTGCTCGGGCTAAGACTCTGGTTGAAGCATGGATTCAACATCAGCCCCCTACAATGGATCTTGCTGCCCAGCGTGCCCAAAAAGAAGTTGTCGGTATTGCCATGATGATGGCTCGTATCCCGCCTCATCTTCAGAGCGTTCGGGCTCAGATCCTCTCCTCTGTTGCTACTATGTCACTATCTAATGTGTGTTCCATGCTGCTCAAAGTCTCACCACTTCCTGACAGTTCTGTACCTCCCTCACCGGCCCTCCTTCAGCAGACTTCTACGCCCTTACTGCCTCTCCCTCCTCCTGCTCGAGGAGGACGTTTAGGTTCTCGGAGCAGAGGATGGGGTGGCCGACCACGACCTAAGTGTTCCTTCTGCGGTAAGGACGGCCACCTTGAGGCCACTTGCTACCGCAAGCATGGGCTTCCTCCTCGTCTGCTTGCCTCTGTTGCTGCCAATGACTCATCTGTCACTCGTACTAACATTGAAGATGTCCGGCTTCAACTCCAACAACTGCATGGTATGCTCAGCCGCACACCTGCCTCTGCTGCCTCCATCTCAAATGAAGGTATCGCTTGTCTCTCCACTAGTCCGCGCTGGATAGTGGATTCAGGTGTCACTCATCACATAACCTCACTGCGGCCACATCAGTACTTGGATTCTCCTCATCCTAAGTGTATCACAGTGGCCAATGGGGACACTGTTCCGGTCTCCGGCTCTGCTGATATCCCTCTCACTTCTTCTTTATCTCTACGCTTGGCTCTTCATGTTCCGGGATCCCCGTTTAATTTACTTTATGTTAGTCGCCTCACTGCCGATTTGAATTGCTCTGTAACATTTACATCTTCTTTTCTAATACAGGATCGACGGATGTAGAATATCATTGGTAAGGGACGACTGCAGAATGGGCTCTACTTTCTTGATGACTCTCCTACAATCCTTTCCTCCATCTCCTCCGTCGATTGGCATCGGCGTCTTGGGCATGCCCCTCTACCAGTCCTCAAGAAAGCTCTACCCGATGTATCTCTTCCTCCTTTTCAGTGTGAATCTTGTATTTTCGGCAAACAACCCCGATCATCTTTTCCATCTCATTGTACTTAGAACTCTGCTCCTTTTGTTTTAGTACAACTCTGATGTTTGGGGTCCGTACAAAATTACTACCATTTCTGGGTATCGCTACTTTTTAACTTTTATTAATGATTATTCTCGCATGACGTGGTTATATTTACTTCGTGATCGCTCCGAGCTTCCCCGTGTCTTTCGGGCATTCATCCTTGAGACCCGCACGCAATTCTCCGCGAACATCAAAACTCTTCGCACTGATAATGTTCGTGAATACACTAGCCACGAATTTGCGAATCTCTGCCTGAATTTGGGATCATTCACAAAAAATCGTGTGCATATACCTCCCAACAAAACAGAGTCGCGGAACATAAATCGACATCTGCTTGATGTTGTTCGCTCTCTCATGCTTCACATGCAGGTCTCCAAAGTTTATTGGAACTTTGCGCTTTCAACGACATGCTATCTGATTAACCGTCTCCCCTCCCCCATACTCCACAATGTCACTCCGTTCAGCCTCCTGTTCCCCTCTACTCCGGCATTCTCTCTCACACCCTGCATCTTTGGTTGTACTTGCTACGTTCACATTCTTGGTCTGTCCACGAACAAGTTGGATCCCCGGGCGGCCAAACACATCTTCGTTGGCTACTCACAAACTCAGAAAGGCTATGTGTGTTATTCTCCTGCTACCCGCAAGGTGACCGTTTCTACTGATGTTACCTTTCGGGAGAATCTTCATTTCTTCTCCGCTCCAGATCCAACTCCTCTACCACCACTCGTCCTACGACCTGTCATTCCCGTTACCACTCCACCACCACCAATTCCTGACCGGGCTCTAGCTCTTCCCAAGCCGTCTCTTATCCATGTCTACACTCGTCGCCATCCTCGCTTCGTTGCCCCAATGCAGTCGGCTTCAACTTCTGACACTTCGCGTCCTACTGATCCGGCACCAGAAACAACCGCTCATCCCATGGCAAATTATGTATCCTTACATCGCCTATCCCCACAGCTTCAAACATTTGTCACTTCATTATCCTCGATTTCTGTACCTAACTCTGTATAGGAGGCTCTCCAACATCCTGGCTGGCGGGCAGCCATGGAAGAAAAAATGACAGCTCTCTGGGCTAACCAGACATGGAACCTGGTACCTCTACCTCCCGGCCAGACACTTGTTGGGTGTAAATGGGTCTTTGTCATCAAACATGCTCCTGATGGGACAATTGACCGTCTAAAAGCCCGATTGGTGGCTCGTGGCTTCACCCAACAGCAAGATCTTGATTATGAGGAAACATTCTCTCAAGTAGTCAAGCTCAACACCGTTCGTGTTCTCCTCTCTGTGGTTGTGTATCGCCACTGGCCCTTACATCAGCTGGATATCAAGAATGTGTTTCTGAATGGCGACCTCCAGGAAATAGTCTACATGCAACAACCTCCCGGGTTTGAGACCACGGGGGAGTCCCGAGTTTGTCATCTTAAGAAGTCCATCTATGGTCTCAAACAATCCCCTCGGGCATGGTTTGACAGGTTCAGTAAAGCAGTTCAGTAAGTTGGCTTTACTCGGAGCTCAGCAGACTTATCTCTATTCACTCGACATCGGGCAACAGGAACGGTTCTTTTGTTAGTATATGTTGATGACATCTTAATCACTGGAGACAATTCAAAGGAGATCCAAGCGATCAAACAGCATCTTAGCTCCGTCTTTCAAACAAAAAATCTGGGGCACCTTCGATACTTCCTTGGTCTTGAGGTCGCGAGACGTCCGGATGGACTTGTCATCTCCCAACGGAAGTACTGCCTCGATCTCCTTCAAGATGCTGGCTACTCTGAATGCAAGCCGACTACCACTCCAATGGATGCAAATCACAAGTTGTGTGCACATGCTTCCGATACAGATCATCCTCTCCAAAATCCTGAATACTATCGACGACTTGTTGGAAAAGTGATCTATCTAACGGTCACAAGACCGGATATATCCTTTGTTGTTGGGGTTGTCAGCCGATTTATGCATGCTCCTCGAATATCTCACCTTCAAGCCGTCGAACGCATCCTAAGATACCTTAAAACAGCTCCGGGTCAAGCCCTGGTATACAAAATCTCATTCTCTACTCCAATGTTGGTTGAGTATTCAGATGCAAATTATGTCGGTTCCTTGGATGATCGGCGATCAACCAGTGGTTTTTGTACCTATTTTGGAGGTACCTTTGTTACCTGGCGGAGTAAAAAACAAGTTGTGGTTGCTCGATCCTCAGCTGAAGCAGAATACCGATCGATGGCATCGGTTGTCTCTAAGCTCACATGGCTTGAAAGTCTCCTCGCTTATCTAGGAGTAAAACTTCCCTCACCAGCTATCCTATTATGTGACAGTCAAGCGGCTATACACATAGCAAAGAATTCGGTCTTCCATGAAAAGACGAAACATATTGAAGTGGACTGTCACTTCATCCGAGAGAAAGTTCAAATGAAGAAGATTGAATTGAAGCATGTTTTGGGTACTGAACAAGTTGTTGATATCCTCACGAAGGCCCTACCAAGTACCATATTTTATCAGTTCATGTCCAAGCTGGGTACCTATAACTTGTACGCTCCAGCTTACGGGGGAGTGTTGGAAAAGTCTATGTAAAGAGGCCCATGATGGAGCCCATTTATTTATTTTTCTCCTCTTTAGTCCCACAACATGTATAGGGATCTCTTCTCTCTTTCTCCCTCTTATAAATGTGTATTCATACCTTGTATTTGATACTGAGAAAGTATATACAAGTTTTCAGTTTTTCACCACAGAATCAATAGCATTAATTTTGATTAATTACAAACGTACATTAGGCCATAATATTCATGCATAGAAAACCCGTGTCATAGGGTTACATATTAACTGAAAGTAACATGACATGTTAAACTTGAGAATTTGAATCCATAGCATTAATTTTGATTACTTACAAACGTACATTAGGCCATAATAATATATCTCTGACATATTATGTACATAGTTAAACTTGAGAATTTGACTCAAAAGCAATCATTTTGATTATTTACAAACGTACATTAGGACATATTAATATATCTCTCAGATATATTATGTATATAGTTAAACTTGAGAATTTGAATCAATATCATTAATTTTGATTATTTAAAAACGTACATTAGGCCATAATATTCATGCATTGAAAACCCATGTCATAGGATTACATATTAACTGAAAGTGACAGGACATGTTAAAACTAAAACTTTTACTCAACTGGTGAATGGATCAAGTTTAATCATGAGCATGAAGGTCATGATATGCACAAATATATTAAAAAAGAGTTTGTTCCAAGCTTAAGCTTTTCAGAAAATTATTATGCTGTTCAATTATTCTAAGATTTACTACTCCATAAGGCGACACATGCTCATGTTTATTGTAAAATGTAATGTTTATTGTTTATTTATTTATTATCTTTGTGTATGCCCTTAGGGCTTCCAATTGTATATAATTATACCCATAATATAAATAAAAGGTTATGATGTTATTTGATAATGGTATCAGAGCTTGGTAGCACCCAACATAGCCGTGTGTGACTCCTCTCCATTGCCTTCATTGCAATCATCATCGTTCTTTAGATCAGCAAATCTCCCTAGTTGTCAATCACCCGGACGGGAGACGAGAACTCAGCTCGACGACATCCTTCCTGCTTCGTAGGATTCAAAACAACCGACCTAAGGAACTTTATCGACAAGTTCAAATCCAACGGCTTCATCATTAAGTGAATTTCCAATGTTCATTTTCATCATCAAGCATTCTTTGCAATTGATCTTCTTGATTCGCCTTCAATATGGCTTCCTTGTTGGACGACACCTAAGATCTACATTATCAGCGGTCTCCACAAACTTTGATCTCTTCTAAAGTTCCTTCTAATAATGGCAAAAAAATCTTTGACCACCATCCAAAGTCAAAACACATACATGCCCATTTCTCTCACTCCCAACGACCTATCTATACAGATATACTTTAATTTACATAGTCTCAATGGAAAAAAAAATACTTTCAATGGGCTCAAGTATTCATACTACTCTTAAAGACCATCGGAAATTGAATCACGTTGAAGGTAATGTGTCTAACCAAATTGATGCAAAGTTGGAAGAAGAGGGTGACAATGATTCCTTTTACGATGACATGGAATTTTATGGCTCGGGAGGTTAGTAAAAATTGCATGTTCATGTCCACTGTCTGGGGCATTTGGGGAAATCTTCATCAAATTTACTCTATTAAGCAAGATACTGCCACATGTTGAGTTGAGGACAAATAAAGTCCACCAAGCAAGGAGGCTCCTCAGTCACTGATTATATATTAAGATTCTCAATGGGTTATGGTTTGAGCTAGACAAATATCAAAATCTGAAGATGAAATGTAACAAGGATGCTTCTACTAATTTTGTTAAACGATAACGTATTTTTGAGTTCCTTTTTGGTTTAAACTTTGAATATGATCATATTTGGGTTCAGATTTTGAGTAAGGAGAAGCTTCCATCTCTCTCAAAAAAAAATTGCACTGTTAGAGGAAAAAAGAGTCGTAGAGTGATTATTCAAGATGACAAACCCAATGACAAATTTGTTTTAGTAACAAGCAAAGGCATCAAATCTAATGCCAATTTCACATTTATTACTTATGGATTTAAGCCCAACCAGGATAACTGTTAGTGTACATACTGCAAGAAGTGAGACCACACCAAAGATACTTGCAACTTCATGGGAAGGAGCAAGTATTTAGTCATACGGGTGAATTGAAGGGAATTCAGTACAACCAGGTCAATCCGACAGCATCTGGTATTACACAATTGGATGAACACAAAGTGGAGTCAAAGAATCAGCTGCAAACGAGTTTCCAGCGCTCAGTAAGGAGCTAGAAGTTTATGGACACTTATTGGTTTTCTCGATAAATCGTCGTGTACTTGCACTTCTGTCATGACTAGTAGGAACCTATGTTCAAAATCTTTTAATGTTTTTGGTGCTGCCTTGGATCCTCAGGGGTGTGGGCTCTGGTGTTACTAATTATATGACATTCTCTCGTACTCATTCTTCAATGCTTGTACCAACTCTTCATCCCAATACCATCATTATTGCTAAGAATTCTCATACTTTAGTTACCGGCAGCGGTAATATCATGATTTCACAATCACTTCACTTGAATAATATTTTGCGTGTGCCAAAATTATCCACAAATCTTATATATATTCACAAAAATACTAAAAAAATAAATTGCATTGTAAATTTCTTTCCTTCTCATTGTGTGTTTCAACTTTCAAGATCTTTCCACAAAGAAGACAATTGGAGTTGTTGAAGAAAAAGGAGGATTGATGTAACTTAGCGATCCGAGGTTTAGCGCGCGAGCAGTTTAAAAAGACCTTGGATTTTTGAAATTTTGTTGATCGTTATTTGAAAGAAGTTCTTAAATGTTCGGAGACAATTGCACGAAAATCTTGCATTCTTGAGCCGAAATCTGCACACAACAATTTATGAAATTAGCGGTAACCAAAGCAACGCGAACGTTCGAGGCAAGCCCAATTAATTAAATTTAGAGCGCATAAGATAAAACTAATTAAAAGGAGCAAAAATTGGGGATTTTAACAAGGAATAATTGAAGCTAAAATAGGACGTGGGTGTTCCAGATTGTAGACGCACGGGAGTGGGAAAGCCGTCTCTGTCGAACTGGATCAGGATCCTCTGGACGTCGGGCGAGAACGTTGTAGCAGACAGCGTCCCAAACAGTTGTGATGTCGTCGGCTGGAACGTGGCGAGCGGCAAAGAAAATCAGGGCGCGGGCCGGCGAGGGGTCCTAGACACTGGAAAATGGTCCCGAGGTCGACGGTGTCCAGCCAACGGGCGTTCGCCGACTGCGTTCGACGGGAGAAGATGCATCGGAAATTTCTGTAGACAGGGGGCATGTGGTCCTGGGTTGCGCCAGAGGAAGAGAGAACAAATACTTTTCGTTCTCTAAAATTTTTTGGCTGATTTGTTGCCTTGCTGTTCATTTCGTTTAAAAGCAAGGGTTGACATAACTTGTATAGAAATTTCTTGACTTGCCTTGTGAGAGGATTTTCCAAAATCATGATAATTTGATCTGGAAAAATATATTCTACGACGCAGGACGGTCTGGTGTGTAAACAGGATGTGCCGACACTAAAGTATCCCTAAGTGAAAATGCAGAATGGACTTGATGGCTTTAACCAAAATGATGCAAGAGAAATTTTATTTTAATCTGGAAATGAAATTCAGCAGTTATAATTATACAAGTTCGGCAAATTAATCGCAAAGTAAACTTGAAATTCAGGTGAGCAAGCAATATTATATCCGGTTACGCAGAGCGTGCTTTCAACTATGAACCTCAACAAATAAACTTAATAGGATAAGAGAAAATGCAAACAATTACCCAACAAGCCAAACTCACAAACAAATACAAAGTATGTTCCAATATTTACTAAAGAAGCAATTAAAACACAGCACAGTAATACCTCACAAAGCACTGGAGATCTGACGGTGGTCAAATGATGATGAACGACTACTGTTGATTTCAGGGTGGGAAAATGTTGTTGATGGTGGTTCCACGTCAAGAAATGTGAGGAGGAAGAAAGACTATCTTGGGAGAAGGATTATGCTACCGGATGGAAACTCCTCAAACTGGGGCGGGCCTAGAATATTTCCTTGGCTGAAACAAGTTTGGACAGGGCCTTCTCAGACAACGACAGAACAAAGAGGAGCGTTTATGCATAAATAGGGTTGAACAGGGGCTGATCGGACTTCCCTGTAAGATACGGCAGCAGGAGAAGGTTCCCTGGTGGGAACGATGAAGATAGACGGAAGAAATGGCGCAGGAACTGGCGCTGGTTTCGTCATCGAATAGGAAGGGGAGATGGTCGCGTGCGGATTCAGGTCAAAGAAGAAGATGAACGAGAGGTCTGGGAGTGGAAAATGGCGTGAAACTGGAATACTGGATACGTGAATGGGTAAGTTCAAGGGAGGAAGATGAACAGTACAGGGCTTAGCGATTTCCTCCTTCAAAAGAAGAGGATTGTGGGATGTGGGGGGGAGTTAGCGGCGGTTTTCTGCAAAGGAGGGGCGTCATGGGATGAAGGCTGGTTCACGGAACAATGAAATGAAAAGGGAATAAATAATTGAAATAATCGAGGCTTCGCACCCAGGGCTCGCGGCATCGCACCACGAATGATTGTCGGAATCTGGAATCACTCACAAACTCAACAATACCTATAAATTGCAGCGCCTGCCCCTATTTATAACAAGAGGGGCAGTTGGGCACCCGGCGTGAACGGCTATGATTGTTTGTTACGCCCGGTGTCCTAAAACACTAAATACACACCAGAAAAATTAAATAAAATACATATAAAATGATAAGTGATGCTCCGGAGGCGCTCGCGGTCTCGGATCGCCGATCCGATCAATGCATCTCCGGCAAATCTGCAAAAACAGGTCCCGCCATGGTAGCCCGATCTCCTCCGATCACGAACATGTGATTGATCCCCAGTATTCTGCCTTTGTTATCTTATGCGCTTTAAATTTAGAATTGGTTTGCCTTTTATGTCCTAGCTACTAAAAATTACCGGACCGTTTATTTAGGATCCCACCGAGATCGATGAGCCGAACTCAAATAGAAATAACACAAATACAAAATAACATAATAATACGACAACAAGAAAATAAATAACGGAAATAACGACATCAAGATGTGGATGCATCAAGGATTGTATCACTTACTCCATACACCTTATGTTATTGGCCAAAGACTCTCCACTCCCACTCATGTTTTCAGTAATGCAACACAGACGACTTGGACATCCATATTTTACCACACTTTAACTATATTTCCTTGTTTCTTCGGGAGTCTGTCAAACTTTTTTCTTGTAATGCTTGAGACTTGCAAATACTATCGTGCATCTTTTTATCCTAACACAATTAAAAGTAATGAAAATTTTGTTCTTGCTCATTATGATGTTTCAGGCGCTACTCCTAATAGTAGTGTTTCTAGTATTAAATGATTTGTCTCATTTATTGATGATTGTACTTGAGTCGACGTGACTCATAAAAATATCAGCTGTCATTTTAATTAGGGTATGTTGGCAGTATACATTCTTAAATCACTTCTATATATTGCATTATATATGTTTAAATCGATTAGACTTATTATTTTATTTATTTAATACGAGTTACTCTTACGATAAGATTTTTATAATCATTTTACAATATACATTAGTTAGTTTATATTAAACAAAATATTAAAATGTTCTGGACATAGTTAAAATTGTATATACTTCTAACATAATTATTGTTTAACACAAGAAGATTTATTCTCAATATAATATTTAACTTCTAAATTTAAAAACTTAGTGCCATCAAAATAAAATTATTGTACAATATTAAATATATTTTATTATTTATTTATTTGTAATTACTTTGGATAAAGTTAGTAATACTCGCAGTGCTTTGCTAGTATTTTGTTTTGGATTCTCTTTGACTTTATTTAGAAAACACATGACTCGTTATTTGTCTATTTGTAATGTTATATTTTTTTGCTTTTAGAACATATAAGAATACTTAATATATATTTAAATTTATAAGAGATAAAAAACTGATATTTTAAAATATCACTAACATGTCTCCGAATACGACATTTTAATACACAATTTGATATGTCGCCAACATCTGATATTTACAACCATGTTGTACATGAAGCATTAAAAGACACAAGTCCAAGCTATAAATGAAGAGATCATAGTTCTACAAAATGGAATTTGGGAACTTGTCTCAAAATCAAAAGATAAGAGATCAGTGGAGTGTAGATGAATTCATACCTTAAAATTTAAGTCTGATGGCATACTGAATCTATAAATTAGCAATATAGCAAAATGATACGAGACCAAGATATATGCATCGAGTGTATCATGTCACATTCATGTTCATTTTACTAAGGATAACCTCAGTTATATGCTAGTATAAAACAAATCTTGATTCTATGACTAAGGAATTAGCTATAAACACTACATGCATGTTGCTACCTTCATTTCCTTGACTTGATTTTATGTTAGTCAGCAGTGCATGCTTATTGGGCTTTAAGCTCACCTTGATTATTACTAGCCCCATGCAGGATATAGAAATTAACAGTAAGATCTCAAGTGTAAACCAAGACAATCTCTTGGACACTAGGAAGAATCATGTTGACTATTAGTTTCTTTTTTTTTAGTCCATGAACTAATTTATGACTTTTAAAGTTTTAGGTGTTCTCAATGATGTGTTAGGTTAATAACTATTTTGTTAGAACTGTAACAATGAACATGTATAATGGACAGTGTAACATTTCCGATGATATGAAAATGACAGTGTAAATATTATGCAGTTTTTCACCCTCAAAAGTGTAATATGATAGTTTGGAATCTTACTATTATGTTATTTCTATACAAAAGTTTGAACACATTTTAGAAATTTGGATACGACAGTGACTAGTGCATGGACAAAATAGAAACAATTATGTCTGACGCATAGTAGGTTGTGGAGGTGAACTCTAGTAACGCAATCCTGG
The DNA here is from genome assembly GCA_039513925.1 of Platanthera zijinensis. NCBI lineage: Eukaryota > Viridiplantae > Streptophyta > Magnoliopsida > Asparagales > Orchidaceae > Platanthera > Platanthera zijinensis. The sequence goes on along the minus strand of CM077097.1, from coordinate 113,658,269 downwards.
GTGTTGTGCCAGGGAAAATCAAACTCAAGTAACCTAGGATGATGTATACAATGAACATAAGATTCAACATTCAGTTAAAAAGTAATTAGCATTTACAAAATATTACAAAGCAAAGATCAAATTATTTTTTAAGCAAGCAGGTATGTCTTTCATCAGCGAGAGCCTAGATTTCAAATGCTAAAGAAGCAAATAAACCGCGCAAGATGCAAAAAAATCACGAAACAAATACAATAGCAAACTATCATTTCAAAACATACGAGAAATCTTAATCCATACAATAAATAGGCACAGAATATACCAAAATACTAATTGACGGCGCGCCACGACCGACGCACGTATATTCCCGCAGAAGGCGGTGATCCGCTGCCCGGACGGGCAATCAGAGCCCGTGGTCGCGTCCGGATGATCATTTCTAGTCACTTTCATATTTTATGTTTTTTATTTTAAGGTGTATTTAGCCCCGATCGGACCAAAACAGTATTAGCCGTCCGATCGGGAGGTTTATTTTCTGATTAGGTTTGCAGTTACAGCAGGCAGTTTGATAATAGGTCTATTTATAGAGCAGCGGCGGTTCGGGAAGGTAACGAAGGTTTTACGCAAAATTTAGAACCGCTCGGTCCTGCTCTCTGGTGCGACGCCGGAGCCACTCCCGGCCCTGGTGCGATTCCAGGCCGCCGCCTCCCCTCTGCCTCCAGCCTGCTCAGCCCCGTCCACCCCCCACTTCCGGTAAGCCGCCCCATCCCTCATCCTGACGCCCTCTGTCCCTCTTCCACACCCGCTCGTTGCTTCCCGACCTAGCCCCTAGTCGCAGCTGACGGAACCATCTTCCCCGCCTCCCTCCTCCGACCCAGTAAGTCGCCCCTCTTCTCCCGTCAACCTCCATCCAGCCTGCAACCTTCCAAAAGCCGCAACATCTTTCCCTCCCTTACCTGCTAACCTCCCGTGGAGCCACCTTCCCCTTTCTCAGCCCAAGCCCCCATCTACAACCCTCTCCCGCCAGCCCTCTCTCCACCCAAGTCCTCTCTCCACCCGACCAGCCCCATCTCCCCCATAACCCCAACTGAACCAACAGTCCAGATCTCCTCCTAATTATCTGTACACAACCCGAGCCTAGCCAACACCAGCCGTAAGCCCTACTCCCAAAGCATTCTCTTTTTGCTACGGCCTTGGATGCTCCCGCTAACAACCGCCCTGCCGCCTGCTCGTGCAAATTGTAGTATGCAAATTATGATATGAGGAACAATCCGAAGTTTAGTCACAGTAGTACACATCACAGAAATGAACACAACAGTTTATTACTTTCAGTTATTTATTTACACAACGTACGATAACAAATCTAAGAATAGTAATAGATACAATAATCGCATTCGCAGTTTGGATTTGTGATTCGATGATTCTCCTGGCATTCCCCAATATCGATAAGATCTTCAACATACCTTCGCCAGCTCTTCCGGCGGAATCCTCTGTGTTGCACTGGGACTTGCTCCTGTTGCCTAAAAACATGTAATTCAACTGGATTAGTCATACAAATATGACTATGTGAGACAATTATTTCGTGAAACAGTTATACATGCAGCAAAAGGGGTATAGCAATATGCTTACAATACAATAAATAATTTAGATATATATATGTGTTTCCTTCCTGAAATCCCACCCTTTTAATTACATATAATAGGAAATACTTAGGTATGCAACTTGAATTGACCACACCCCCGAAGGGCGAAATTGTAAGCTCACCCCTACTGGTGAATCCATTAGTAGATGCCTCTACATCATAGGATTCGAAACCTTCGTATTTCCTTATGCCAGATTTTATGTTTTATTATCTTTTTTGAACGTTAAAAATAACATATAGGAGTTTTTAATAAAAAAAAATTCTCTCAGAAAATGTTTGTATCGCTATAATTTTCCTCTCGCCCACATTTATTTGATTAGCGATATTTCATTGAGTTTTAGACTCATATGCATAGGCAGTGTCCTTGGAAATAACAAAAATAATATGAAAATACTTGAATAAACATAATTCAAGAAATAAAATACTCACAAACACTTTGCCTTTACCCTTATCCTTTGTTGTATTATTACCATGATTATCGCGGGACGCCATCCTCGTTTGTCCTAGTCTTGGAAACCACTGAAATAAGATGCATATAGTTCGGGTTGCGTCTCGTTTTACTCATAGTATAATACGTAAGGATAATTACTGTTTACTAACAAATTTGGAAAGTCGAAATCGTAAACCGTAAAAGTAAGAGGAAAAAGACGTTTAAATCACAAAATCAGCCCTCAACTAGTGCTGGACAGCCATGAAATCACTCGAATGGGCCAAACCAGCCCCCAAATGGACTTCCCGTTCTCTTAACCTGCTGTCCAGCAACTAATCAGCAAAACCAGCAGCAAAAAGTAGCTCAAATTTTGTATAAAATGACCACGAAACAGCCACTAAACAGCTATAGAAAACAGCCCCAAAATCTGTGTAAACAGCCCAAAAATTTGTTCAAACTAGATAAAAATATCTGACTTCAACTGTACATAAACCAGCCACATGCACAGCACAAATCAGCCATATCCAGTAACAAGCATAGCAGAAAACTCCTAAAGTAATCTCAGCAATGTAGCATAAACCTCTAAAACAGGAATTAGAAGAGGGGGCGAATCATGCTTACAGTGGGAGAGAGAGGGAGAAGGATGTTACGCAACCGATCCTTGACGGATCGTCGGAGTGTAGCAAACTCCTTCCTAGAACTCCAAAGTAGCAGCAGCGGTTATGCCCTAATAGCTCGGCACAGTCCAGTCGAAGGCACGGGGAGGAAAGCAGCTGCGGCAAAAGGCACAGCAGCGGCTATAGAAAATGAGAGAGGTAAATAAGAGAGGAGGGGAAGCTCGGAAAAAAGGAGAAATCATCCAGATAAGTATTCAATAGCAGCGGCAAGGCACGGCAAGGGCACGAAAATACCGAGAATAGAACAACGGCGGCTCAGGCAGCAATCGAGGAGCGAGGAGTAGCCGGCCAGAGGAGTTCTGGAGGAAGAAGGAGATGTATTGGCGGCAGCAGCAGCAGCGCACAGCGACGGACGACGAGAGACAAATCGAGACGGGAGTGAAATGAGAAGAGCCCGTCGGGTTTTATTTTATAAGAAGAAACAGCGGTAAGCGGTTCAGTCCAGCCAAAAAGCACCGATCCAGATAACAATCCCAATTCTCAATTAGTTAACACTTGGCTAGCCATGTATCAACACAAAAGACCTACTCAGCCACCTTATCCAGCACAATAACAGCCAGCACACACTCCTCCCGCACAAGAACAGCCAGCACAAGAACAGCCAGCCACCATATCCAAAAAACGTATTTAACCCAAAACTTAAGTCTACCCACCAAAATACCAAACTCGAATCAACCAAAAAATGAAAAAAAAACAAACGAAATATTCTCGAAATAGTACTGCCTTGACTTTATCATCATCGGGGATTGTAAAACAAATATTTATATAAAACCAAAAATTATAATATGATGCGCGCAATACTTGGTTCGTCACATACTGTGTAGTGGATGTTATTCTTGTTTGTTATTAGTACCGCCGCTCGTGTGACTTGCGGAGTTTATCCTGCGCTCGCTTAAAATTGTTTGCGCCTCAATTGTTTGCAAAATTAATATTTTGTTCTCCTTTTAATTAATTAATTGTTTGTCGAGCCTCTGCTGATAATCATATAATAAATTATTATTTGCTGCAATTTTGGAGCGGACCACTGTGCACTTTCATTACACCGCATTGCAAGTAGGTTTGCATTTGAAAATCCCGTTTCGAGTCGACCTGTCACTGCATCACTAATACTCGGGAAAAAAGGAGTGCATATGTAGTAGAGGTAGGAGATCCTGTATCCTTTGAGATGTAGATGGTTGCTTGGAGGACGGGAGGGGTTGGACAGTGGAGGTGGAGGCTGGAAAGGGATGGGTGGGGCTGGAACCAGTGGGGAGGGGTCGCTAGACTAGGACAAGGAGGAAGTGTGCGGATGGGAAGAAGTAGCCACGGAAGGGAGGTTGTAGAGGTATTAGTGAAGTTGTTCAGAGTTCAGGTAGGGCTAGTCGGCATGGAGGAAAAAAGGTAGGGGCACCCAAAGCGGCTGGTCATGGGAGTGAGGAGGGATGCTTTGCGGGCTTTGGAGATAGGCTAGAGAGGTGTGGCCGGGAAGGGAAAGGGACAATAGAGGTTGTTGCAGGTTGGGGGCTATGGAGTGTGGCAGGCAGCTGGAGTAGGTATGGAGATGACTGTAGAGGTGTTAAGAAGGGGCGACTGAAGTAGGTATGGAGATGACTGTAGAGAATGAGGAGTTGTCACCATATCACGAAGGATCGCGGGATTATCAGGGAAGAAGCCGCCAAGAATCTGCAATGCCTCGACCAACCCCTTCTCTTATTTATAATAAAAAGAACATGGGGCACTTGCCCCATTTATCATGGACTACTATGATTGGTTGTACACGATAAATGTTGATCTCGAGAAATAATACATTAAAAAAATAAAAGAAACCACTTGAAAATGTCCAAACGATGCTCTGGGCGCAACCATAAACTCGGACTGACAAAATGACGATCGGATTAACGCCTCCTGCGAAAATAGACATGTGCGGCCCATTGGGCTACAACCCACACGTGTGAGTGATTCCCACCAATGTCACTTAAACCAAAGTATAAGGATATTTAAAATCTTCGCTCTCATTCTCTCCTCTCACTACATATAAGTGTAATAACACAGCGTACTCCTAAGTCCTGAAATAGAAATTATGATCATAAAAATTAATTTACAGTACATAATTTAACAGTAGATGGAAAAAAATTGAACCAAAGAAAAAATATGTGATAAGAAAAAATTTGCAAAGAAATCAACTTAACAGTAACAAGAAATTTAATATGAGCTACCAAAAGAAATTTTTTAAAAAAAACACAGCACAAGAGTTAGAAGTGCACATTATTAGTGTTTCTACAGTTTTTGGCTAAAGACGATAGTACCTTCACAGTACATTTGTTTTTTTTCTATTGAACACTTCGATTAAGACAACAATATATTATTACCTCCACTAAAAGCGGCGGTGAATGGAGAACAAAAAGAGTTCACCAAATGTGGTTCCAAGAACACTAGAATATTGGTTGACAATGAAGACAAAATAGACCAACAAAAATGCTTCATATGTTAGAGGGAACCTACAATTGAATATATTTGAAAAGCATTTTTAAATTAGTGGGGAGACGGAGAGAAGGGGATTTAGAATGAAAGAAATTTCATGCTAATACATTTCTTTTAGAGTGTAGAAAGGAATAGAAGGTGTAATTCATTCATCCACATAGGGGCTTTAAATAGGATTACAACAGAACACCCAACACCAATAGGCGGTGTGGGACTAAACTCAATAACATTAAAATACAATATCTCTAACACTCCCCCTCAAACTGAAGAGGGACCCTACAGCTTGAACACAACATAAAACGGAAGGTACAAGAAGGTTGACAACGTGAGACAAAACAACAGCCACCGAGGCCCAACCGCGTGTCACCGGGGATACTTCAACCGGGCAAGAGCCGCACGACGTTGGTCCACAAAACCGACCATGACCACGCTGGATACACTCGGAGCAGAAACTAGGTCAACCACGAAAGACCAAACCAACTCTACCAAATCCAGAGAAAACGACGAGGAGACGCAAACAACATACGAAATCAACCTGGGGGTCATGTGTGACTAAGGCAGGAGTCGGGAAAGACGCATCCGAGTCGCCGTTATCACAAACACTCTTCCTCATGTGGAATGTGTGCATGAAGGCATAGACAATGCCTGGAGGCCGTGACGAACACTCCCCCTCATGTAGACCACGTGCACGTGTGGGACCCTCGTCGGGTACATGAATCCAGATCACGTGGAAGAAGGCTGAAATCGTAAAGATGCAGACAAACACACAAACAACTTAAACAACAACTAGAAAGCAGCAACTTAAAAAAACTAAGGCAGGATTCAGCCGGGTCGGAGAAGAACAGCAGTAGCGCACAAAGAGCAGTACCAACAAGAGGGCTGCTGGGCCAGGAAGCAGCAGTGGCAAGAGGCGCAGCTGGCTAGAAGAAGGCCGGGCCGGAGAAGATGAAGTAGAGGTAGCACCGTCGGAGGAGAAGAAGACAAGCCGGAGAAGCAGAGTAGTCGAGTCGTCGATGTCGCGGGATGCAGAGGCGTCGTGCAGGAAGCAGAGGGGAGCCGACGAGAGAGAAGCAGAGACGGAAGCAAACCGTCGGGAGAAGACGACGAAGCCGTCGGGGGAAGCAGAGATGTCGCAGGCAGCGCACAGCAGCGGCGAAAGCAGCCGATGTCGACGTCGGGAGAAGCATCCTCCGGGAGAAGCTGTACAGGGAGAATGTCCCGCTCTCGTCTTCGGAATCAAACGACGATTCCGTGGACGGGAGCGGGGGGTAAGACTCTACCCGTGAGCCCTAGCAGGTCGCGGAAATGGAAGCACCGGGTCAGGACTCGGGAGAGGCGGGGGGGAAACAGCGGCGGATGCGGAAAAAATTTATTTAGGTCTTCAGAACGTTCGCTCTGATATCATGTAGAAAGGAATAGAATGTGTAATTCATTCATCCGCATAGGGGCTTTAAATAGGATTACAACATGACACTCAACACCAATAGGCGGTGTGGGACTAAACTCAATAACATTAAAATACAATATCTCTAACATAGAGCAGCTTTTATGTGAGCTACTTGACATGCTGACAAATTAAAGGGTGTAACAATTGCAGGAGGTAGGGGGAGGGGTGTTACGTGCTTGTTTGGTGGTTTTTCGGTGGACAGCGGGGATGGAGATACAAGGGTATTAATCATAGAAATGAAGAGAGAAGAAGAAACCCTAGAGGGTGGAGAAAGGGGAGAAAAACCTTGAAGGAGAAGAGAAAAAGCCATGGAAGAGAGATATGGAAAGAATTTTCATGTCATTTCTTTGTTCCTTTCATGCAAGACTAAGGGAATATATATAACATGTAACGCCCCGGTCTATTATGGTTTATGGATGCGCTACAGGTCTACATACCAGTGACCCCAACTCATCTCCACGAATCTGAATTGTCGCAGCCACTAATTCCAATGGCTGGCGGATTGTTGAGGCTGGGACTTGAACCCCAGACCTCTTAGATAATGGAGCTCTAAACTGGTCCTCATCACCAATTGAACTGCACAATTGGTGATGAGGACTAATTTAGATCTCCCTTATCTAGTAGGTTTGGGGTTCAAGCCCCGGTCTCAACAACCCGTCATTGGAATTAACGGTTACGGCCAACCAGATCTGTGGAGATGGATTGGGGTCATTGGTCTGCAGATTTGTAGCGCACCCACAGTAGACTCGGACGTTACATAACAAGCCTCGGGGATAAAACTGTAATTACATCAAGATGCATAAAATATAAAAATACATGGAAATATTAAGAGATCGACCATACCTATATGATTCAATATGACTTGACTCGATATAATATAAAAATTAACGACTACGACTCAATACAACTCGACATGAATTGACTCAAAATATATAATAATAATAAGATAACTGACGGAGGACCCATGACACTTCATCCCTCCTCGACATCGAGCTTTCCCTCAAGCTCGAACTCCATGTGGATGTTCGGATCCTCTAACAGCTTGATTTCCCGCAAAAATAGCTCCTGGTAGCGAGTCACGCCGATCGAGACGGGCGCAAGTAGCAATACGGACAATGAGAAAGCATGTGGCGGTGGAAGGAACGGATTTGGCATGACTAGTAGAGCGATGGTGAGCAGCAGCGACACGGAGGTCGGAGCAACAGCGGCCGGCAGCAAGAATGGATCTAGAGGCGGCGAGATGGTCAAATGAAGCGACCAAGCAGGGTCCTGCGAAACAAAGGCCATCAGAGGAGACGGTGGGGTGGTCGACGGGATCGGTAGAGCAGGGGTCGGCGGAGCAAGAGTCGGACGAAGAGGCAACGATGTGGTCGGAGGGAGCAGCAAGGTCGAAGCCGATGAAGCAAGGTCCGACAGAGGAGGCGGTGAGATTGGTGGCGATGCGGCAGTTTGAGAACAAGGTGGTGGGGTGATGGAATAGCCGCCTGTGTGGCGTGGGGAGCCATGGACTGTGGCACGCTCGCCCAGGAGAACGTAGAACATGTTGTCGATCAAAGCGTCACGCAGTCAAGCTGAGCATTAATACAGTCGAATATGGCGAGTAGTCGTCGACGTCTGTCATTTAAAAAAATCAATTAATTGAATACTCAATTAATTAATCCAATATTGCTCTTGTTGTCGGTTATCGTGAGGGGAAACGCGTGATGCCTGGCTTGAGGGACTCGATGGGATAAGACCGTGTGCGGTTTGCTAAAGGCGGCTCAATGAAGTAAGGCAGGAGCGAAACAGCGGACGGCTCAATGAAAAGAGAGTGGTGCAATGGATGATGTTGGGCGAAGGAGGACTAGAAGGAAACCCCTTGCGATCGTCGAAGATGAAGGAGCGGCAGCTCCGTTTGAAGAGGAAGCGGTTGGCAGAGGAATCGCAGGAGACGATGGGATGCGTTTGGGGAAGAAGTTGGAGGAAGGTTGAAGTGGTGCAGTTGTTCTGGACGAGGCAGTGGACTGGTTGTTGCTGTCAGACGGTGCACGCGGGAAGGAGACGCACGTGGCTATTGGAGCAGTAGAGAATAAGCACGTCAGAGAGCATTGTTGCCGGTATGTTCTCCTTGGAGGAAGAAGAGTGAGAGATGCATATGGAGTTGCTCTAGCTTTGTGCAGTCGGAAAGAAGACCAAGACCTGCAAAGACTGATTAGTGTGTGGTTTGCTTGCGTCAACAGGAGCGGGGAGGCAATGTTGGAGGAAGATGACGACAGGAAGAGGGTGTCAACTGGATAGGGTGTCAGAGTCGTGGGCTGCGACGTGAGACAGCAGGCAGAGGCTAGATGCGATACTTGCAGCAGAAGAGGAAAGGAGGAAGGATGTCTCTGATACCAATTTGTACGTGCTTGTTTTGTGGTTTGTCAGATGACAACGGAGATGAAGATACAAGGGTATTAACCCTAGAAATGAGGAAGGCAGAAGACGAAACCCTAGAGGGTGGAGAAAGGAGAGAAGAGAAGGTCCTTAGAGGAGAAGAGAAAAATCCCTGGAAGGTAGATTTGGAAAGAAATTTCATTTCATTTCTTTCTTCCTTTCATACAGAACTAAGGTCAAATATATAACAAGCCCAGGGGGTAAACCCATAATTACATCAAAATGCACAAAAATGTAAAAATACGTGGAAATATTAAAAGACCGACCATACCCCTATGACTCAATATAACATAAAGACTAACAACTACGACACAATACAACTCGACGTGAATTGACTCAAAATATATTATAATAATAAGATAACTGATAGAAGACCCGTAATAGAAGGTTGAAAAGTTAAATCCAAAGAAATTATTTCTATATGTTGACAAGTTAGAGCCAAAGGCTAATTACCAAAATCTAGTAACCATGTATCCTTTATTTTAAACAAATAAATTCAAAAATCTAGGGATTCTGTAACATTAGATAATTAAGTGGAAGTAGGGGAAATGCCATGGTTAATTGTACTTGAATTAAATTCAGCCCTACAAGGCAGTACATATACCCAAGTCTTGCTAAAACACAGAATAGATAATTCCAATTAGATGTAGATGCATTAACTCGACAGAACCATTACATAAATTATTGTTACTAAGTTTCCTCATGTGGCAACCATCAAATGATTTTTAAACATATCTGACCATGGCATAAGTATCTCCTTTACTGTCTATAGAACAAAATTTAAGTAAATAAAGCAATTTCATACACAAGATAAAGGTTTAGTTAGGTACGGTTGCAAAGTAGAAAGAAAATGGGAAAAAGTTGCAGGAAATAAACTATGCATTAAGCAAAGAGTTACAAAAGACAACGATAATGGAGGTTCATGGCAATAATTTTTTTTGCTTCCTCCAAGTACTAGATGCGAAATTTTTTCCTCACTAGTTTCAATATTGTGCTTAGAAAACTAAGAAGAGCTGGTAAAACTATCACATTTGATAAGTTCCTTTCAATATAGAAGCAAATTAGACAATGATAGTAAATATTTCAAATACATTGTCTGAAACTTATTGAAGGCCCTCAGCTAGAACTTGATCCAATCGAGTAAAATCAGGCAGATGGGTATATAGACTGAATAACAACTGAAAATAGTGGCCAACGCACCTAACTTCAGGTTTGTTCATGGTGGTCAGGATTCAATGAAAAATCAACCAGCCCTCAAAAACCAGGTCAAGAAATAATAGAATTTACCACAATATTTTATTGTGAGATGCCTACCTCAATTATTGAAACTTCCTTTTGTCCTTCGCTATGCCCAAAATCAACGATAGGCGTTTCACTTTCCTAAAGTCAATGGCAAGAAAACCATCAGCTGAGTACACTAGCAATATGAGGCAGTATGTGTAGAACAGGGTTCACATTTGAAAACAATGCAACTATGCTGTCAAGAAAGACTTGTTTTCAAATACTCAGGCTTTGGCATTGCAACATTTTAACTGTGTTCAAAAAAGTATGGCAAGACAAGAACCCTCTTCTTTAATAATAAAACCAAAACTCTCACATTATAATTCTTTCATAAAGGTCTCAAAATTTGAAAGTTGTTTTTAAGTGAGATAAAAAGTTCAGAAATGTTGCATTTGTTGAATATACGCAATCCACAAATTTTTCTCATGTTGAAAGGATGAAACGCATGCTAAGTAATGAATGAATAGTTCAGAGTACATGAATGAAAAAATAAAATAAAAATACAATAGAAGATTTAAGTTGCTAAGAATAGAAATCTGTTAAAAGTTTATCATATAAGAATAGAAAGCGGCAGAAGGTTATTCATAGAAAAGCTTTTTGTATGAGTAATGAGCCGAATGTTGGTCATAATTTGATTAAGAATATGAAAATAAGGAACTTGACAGGCACAAATGATAGAAGCTAAGTGGTGAGCCCCCTAACTTGTACATGCAAACACAACTAATGTAGCATCTGCAATGCCAATGGTACATTATTAACATGTGTGATTGCTTTAAATGGCATACATATCAATAACTCAGCTGCAGCAATCACAAATTAACAAAGGCAACAAGAGCTTCTACTTTGACATTGGAGCTAAAATATTTTATCAAAAAATGATCAACATATGTAAAACTTGGTACCTTCATATCCCTGAAACATTTTATCCAATTTAGAATTCTCGGAATTGCATCTAGAAGTTGGGCTGATATTGAAGTCTGATTGGCTGCATGTATTTGTGGTAATTCAGTAACAAAGCAAGCAGATCAAGATTCACAATTATAAGATAACAGACTCTATGTCAGTTCATTTAATGTTACATTGTCTTGTTGAAAGGTCGAAATTCAATGAGGTTTGGCACAAATGAATACAAGAACTGAAATATTATTGTAAGATCTTCACAAATTAAAGATAGCTTATTTCCCAATCTTACCATCACAAGCGTATAAGTTCTCAATGTTCTGCTGCAGTATGATGGCAGCGCGGTCCTCCAAGAAATGTCTGGTTGGCAAATCCTTGAGAAGACCAGCCTAAGGAAACACAAAATAATAAAAACAATATAATTGTGGTATCCTAAAGCGTAAATAAGTGAACATGAATTCTTAAAAATTCAATTACAAAGAGAATTATAGAGGTGACCTGAAACATTTGATGAAGCAGGGTACCAAGTAAAGCTGCTGTAGAATGTTCGCTAGCTTTTAACCTCTCATCAAGAACAGCACGTCTTGGACAATTGAAACTAGATGCAACCTACATTTTTAAAAACAATATTTTACAACTTTAATGTTATGTATGTGTGTTCAGTTTTTCAAGTATATGAATTGGTTGCATATAAAGCTTGCTGACATTGAGGGACTTACCCGTGTCCCAGATACAAGTATATCAGGAAAAATTACAACAAGATTTTCATTGTGGCTGACAACGCATTTTCCATCCTCATCAAATTTTCCAACAACATGCACAGTGTCCCCCGGTCCAATTATACTGTAAAACCTGAGAGTAGACATGAAGTATGTAAAGCATAGCTGTAAGGCATCAATGGAAAAGGTAAATAAACAACTAGACAACTCAAAGCAATAAACATGATATTTGAACTATTAATATGGTATTAGAACTATTAATCATCAGCATTAACTGCATCCCAATAATTTGGGGTTAGCTTTATGAATTTTGTTACCGTTAATTCTAGTTCTTTATCTAATATTTGAACCTTATCATAAACCAATGCATAGTATTAATGGATGAGTTGACTCTATGTTGTGCAACTATTTCAGCAAAAATCAAGCTAACATGCACTTGGTCTAGCCCATTTCATTCTTAATCATTTAAACTACTCATATTTTATTAACTATTATCCTCCACTTTACAGGCACAAATGGTCTAATCATATTTTCTACTACTTTATGCTCAATAGAAGTAACTTTCATATCCAGTATCCACTCTGATAAAATCACTTGTTCTATGAAGACTTGAAATATTTTGACAAGCGACGATTGTGATGTAGTGTGATTGTACCCTAAAGGAAACTAAAATGAATGTGTGTGTAGTGTGTTGCAAAGAAAACTTAATAATAATGCAACGTAGAAACAATTAATTGACGAACAAATATAATAACTTGTGAAATTGTTAATATAGACCAAAATCATTAGCGTTTGAGATTAGACATTAGATAAACGAGTAAGATGTAATTGAATTAAAGTAGAAAGTGCTTCAATTAAATGCTAAGAGAACAAAGCAAATAAATAAGAGAAGCCTTAGAATTAACTTTTTTCTAAAAATTAACTTTTTCTCCTTTGTTTTTTCGAACTAGCAAAGAAATAGGGTTCTTGCAATCAATATGTGGTTTAAGAGATCTATGAGTGTTGCTTCCAATCGCAGAAGTTCTCACATAGGTTAGCATTCAATCTTCACACGTCTTCTAGATTCCTTATACTTAATATAAAGCAATAGCAAAAGATTGGCATTTGATCATTGTATGAGAAAAAATTAAGGATGATTTCAAATATATCATCATTAAACCAAATTAAATCCATGTTAAAAGAAATTTTGCTCTAAATTATGCAATGCAACAAAATTCATTTGGCAAGATCAAATAACTGAAACCTCTACTAACCATTCATCACATAGATACAGTGCCCTCTCCTCACCAGTAAGCTCAAGAAGCAAACGGAGAATCTGAATGGAAAAACAACATAAAAATCTACCACGACAAATCCTACACATTCCAGTATAGAAATTATATCAAATTAGAGTTCTAAGACACCTTGCAAGGATTATGAGCTTGTAAAGAATCACCCGTGATGTGCTTTTCAGAAACCTGCAACATTTCATGTTGCATGTCAGATCAAAAAATAAAAGAGAAACGGAAACGCTTCTTAAGTAGATGATTTGCTAATAAGGGCAAGTAACCAAACCTCCAAAACAAGAAAAACCTCATCACTTAAAGAGCCATCAACCCTTTGGGATGCAGTAAAAGCAGCTTTGGTTTCATTCAAATCACATATTTTTCCACACTGACCACTATGATCACCAGATTTTGGAGGTGGCGTTCTGCTGTTAGGTACTCTTTCATCAATAATAACATCTTCAACTTGATTTAAAAGTTCAAGCAATGCCTTTAAATGCAAAAGGAAAAAAATTAGAAGCCAAATGATCTAAGGTCAATAAATTAAGGACCATGTAGAATCAAACCAACCTTGTGGTGCTGTCCAATATCCATATCATCTGACATCACATTACTAAACACACCATTAGTCAACTGCAACCAGTACAAACATCAAAGCACGGCAGCAATGTCATCAAAGACCATGGGTAAGTTACACAAAACTAATAAGCAGTAACTAGATTGCTTTAAAAGCATGCAGTGTACCTGACTGGGATCATAAGAAGTGGAGGGCGGAGTCTGAAATGCTTTACTCGACGACTGCATATCCTGCTCAACGGACAGCATCTTAGGTGAAGATAAAGATCTGCCAGTTGTATGTGCAGTTGGAGATGAAAGCCACTTCTCAAGGCTTGCAGAAGCAGTGGAAGAAGGGTTCTATAGTTTGGCAAATGAATCATGGTGAATTCTGTGTATAAGCTATCTGAACGACTATGAGAGTCGGAGGATCTTACCTGCTTCTGCAGGCAGGGATGGATTAATGAAGCTAATGGTCTTGCCGGATTAGAGAGAATACTGGTCATTCTGGGGAGCTGCTTCGCTGTGAGCGTTCTCAGCCTTTCATTAATGGGAGAGATTTTCCAAGTGATCTCGTCTCCGCAGTCATCCTGGCTCTGTTTTATCAACTGCCCGTCCAAGAAAACAGAATATCGGATTTCAATATGAGATAATTGAAGGAAAGTTGGATAAGGGAGACTTTGAGAGTTTTACCAATCCAGGAGAAAACTTGAAACGCTTGAGAGGGGCTTTCTTGGTGAACTCCGGAGAGACCTGTGCTAACTTCTCTTGGCTGTTCGCCGTGGTAGGCGGTTGTAGCAGATTTGCAGAGGACGTCTTAATCTGAGAGGGGCTGGGTTCGTTGTTCGGGCAAGAATTTGGAGCGGAATTAGGGTTAGGGTTAAGGACGGGTGTGGGAAGATCGAGGGGACTCGTAGAATTAGAAGCCGTCTGCGTCTGTGAGTGCCGCTCGAAGAAATGCGGGATGCCGTACTTGGAAGCGGGAGGCTGCTGGCGGATCGAGTTCGTCTTTTTTGAAGAGGAGGAAGGGGGAGCTCTCTTTTTGGGCGCCATGGGAACTGCGGAGCTGAAATCAGGGTGGTGTTTAGGGTTTCATTCAACCTGGCGGGGAGATAAGTGTATAGGGAGTAGTGAGTCGTTTTTTTTTTTTTTTTGAGAAATAGTGAGTCGTTAGGAGAGGGAAAATAGTTTCCCGCCCGAAGGCGCCTCGCATCGAGCGATCCGCGATCGCGTAATCGCGTAATCGCGTGAGTGTGCCTTGTTGCTAATCAAAAAGACATTTTAGAAATTAGGTTTGAATTTTAGCGCTCTGAATCATCAACAAAAAAGGTTTTTGACATTTTACATTCTGGATTTTTAAAATTGGTTTTTGCACCTCTCAGTTATCTACTTTTGATATTTTATCCCTCAATGTTGAAATTTTAAGAGTATTTAGGTTCGGGCAGCATCAAAAATATTTATTCAAGGGTATTTAGGTCCGTGCAACACTAATAATCTGGACTGCAAAGCACTAAAATAAACATTTTTTTGCTGATCAAACTTAAATACCCTTGAAATTTCAATCTGAGATACAAAATGCCAAAAATTGATAATTGAAAGATACAAAATATTAATTTTAAAGATTCAAAGTACAAACGGTCAATAACTCATATTTCAACAATGCAAAGTACCACTACCCTAAAAATGAGTTGTTTTTGAAAAATAATTTACACCAAAAATTGATTTGTTTAAAATAGAGTTTGCTTTTTGAAAAACAGACCTTTTAAAAAAAATTATAGAATTGTTTTTTTTTAATATGCACTGCTTTTAATAACAGTGCATGTTTATGCACTATTTTTAATAACAGTGCATGTTTTTGGAGGGTTATAATTAAGCAGCAATATGTCTTCTTAGCTCAATCCCGTAGAGATTCAGGCTCCGTTTGGGGAGACTTATTTTCACCGATCAATCGGTTACGATCGCATGAACCGGATCATAATTAAGATCTGATTCTTGAAGTCGTAACCGCTTGACCGGTGAAAATAAGTCTCCCACAAACGGAGTCTTTAGGCTCTGTTTGGGACAACTTATGATGATTAATAAACCGCTAATTGAAAATTGATGATTGCATAGAGATTTTATAAAATCAATGATGAATAAGTAGTCGACTATTATGATAGTTTGCTATAAGTGTTTATCTAAAATTTCATTCATTAATAAAAGTCTGTTCGGTTGGACTCGTTTTTTTCGTCGGAGAGCGATTTATTCGTCTGGGCGCGTTTTGTTCGCATAGTCGCGATTTTTTTCACCCAATCGCGATTTCTTTCGCTCAAGCTCGATTTTTTTCGCCCAAGCTCGATTTTTTCGCCCGGATAATTTTTTCTCTCGGGCGCGATTTTTCGTCCGTGCACGATTTTTTCGCCCAGGAGAATTTTTTCGTCTGGTCATAGTTTTTTCCCGAACGGTTTCTTTAGCCCATACGTGTTTTTTTGCCCGGTAGCGCTTTTTTTGCCAGGTCACGGTTTTTTTCGCTCAGGCGCGATTTTTTTCGCTCGGTCACATTTTTTTCGCCCGAACGCATTTTTTCTCGCGGGCACGTTTTTTCGCCCGGGTGCGTTTTTTCGCCCGAGCGCGTTTTTTCGTCCGGGCGCGTTTTTTCCGCCCGGGCGCGTTTTTCCGCCGTACGCGTTTTTTCCGCCCGGGCGCGTTTTTTCCGCCCGGGCGCGTTTTTTCCGCCCGGGCGCGTTTTTCCCGCCCGGGCGCGTTTTTCCCGCCCGGGCGCATTTTTCCCGCCCGGGCGCGTTTTCTTCGTCCGGGAGCGTTATTTTCGCTCGGGCGCGTTTTTTTCGCCCGAACGCATTTTTTTTCACCGAAACGCAATTTTTTTGCCTCTGTGCAACTTTTTTGAATGGCGCGTTTTTTTCTCGGGCGCGTTTTTTTCACCCTGGCAAATTTTCTCCCCACACAATTTTTTCGCCGCGGTGTGGTTTTTTCGCCCCGGAGAACGAAAAAAATGCGTTCGAGTAAAAAAATCATGTCTGCGCGAAAAAACACGCCCGGGCAAAAAATACACGTTCAAGCGAAAAAATCGTGCCCGGGCCAAAAAATCGCTTCCGGGAGAAAAAAATCGCGCCCGGTCAAAAAATTCACGGCAGACGAAAAAAACTCGCACTGGGCAAAAATATCGCGCCCCGGCAAAATTTATCGCGCCCGGGAGAAAAAACGTGCTATGCCTAAAAAATTGCATCCCGCCGAAAAGATCGCGCTAAGACGAAATGATCGCGCCGTGGCGAAAAATTTCCCGACGGTCAAAAAAATTGTGTCCGGGCTAAAAAATCGCCTCCCTTGCGAAAAAATTTCGCCTTGTCGAAAAAATCACGCTCATGTGAGAAATTCTCTCGCAGACGAGAAATTCTCTCGAGGACGAGAAATTCGCGCCCGAGTGAAAAAATCACGTTCAGATAAAAAAATCATATTTGGACAAAAAAATCACACAAATGATTTTTTAAAAAGATAATCGTTTATGAGAAGCTATAAGCTGGACTCCAATAGCTTATGAAAAATCAACTTGTCATCAATTTTAAAATAAGTGATTTTCTATAAGCTGCACAAACAAACAGTTATAAAATTGAGCTTGCGTTTTAAATAGAAATTATTCATCAGCATAAGCTGTCCCAAACAAAGCCTTAATTTGACTCAACTGTAGTGATTAGAGAACCAGTAAAGAGAAGCGTTTTATAGATAGTAATAAAATCTATGAAAGTATGAAACTATTTGAAATATCAAAGTTTATAGTTTTTTTAATTCGGAGAATACAAAAAAATATCTATAATGATACCTAATATGACTTGCAAAATAAAAAAAGAGCTTAAGGCTCCGTTTGGGAGGAATGACCGCATGAATGACTTAATTTAAGTCCCGATTCATGCGGTCATGAAGATGAAAATAAGTCCTCCCAAACGGAGCCTAAATCAATTTTTGAAATTATCTAAAATGAAATGAGATCTGAAATGCAGTGATGGGAAGAACTAAAAATCGCAGGTCTTGAGAAGATAAAATGGAGCAGCCCAACCCGATGACGGCCATCCATACACTGATGAAGATCAAATGGAGTGGTGAGAACTAGGCAAGAATCCCGAATCGTGCACAGTCACAAATTATGATCTTAGCATTCATCAAATAATGGATTTAATTAGTGATATATATCTATTTAGGCTCCGTCTTGCGCGGTGGCGGCGGTTGTAAATGCATGGGTTAAAACTGTTGAAATAGTTGAAGTGGAAGTGGTCGGTCTGATGTGTGCATACCGCACATACCGCAGAGACCGTGCGGGTAGCGTAGATAGGTTCTGGCGAATATGATGATCTTCGGCTTCTCTTCTTCTTGAGGTCTGCCTCGGCAGTAACGCTGGAATGTTAACCGTGCGGTTAGACTCGAGCTAACCGTGGGTTGCGCGGTCTGGATTGGGAGACTGCGGAGACCGGCAAACCATTGTTGTTGCGGTTAGACTTCCAGTCGTGTGACTATCAGCTTGACTGTTGTAAAAAGAGTTAAATAAAAAGGTAAATTTTATTGCTCAAAAAGTTAAGCAATACAAATATATGCTCACATATTTATGGAAGATGGGGGAGAGAGAAGAATACAACAAGCGATGTGGGACTATTTACAAGCCGCGTGGACTATGCGATTTGGCAACGTCAAATCGTAAGGCTATAGAATGAGACTAACGCGGCTAGTCCTGGGAAGCCACTGAACAGCAATAGAGGACAACCGTCAGACCGCAACTGTGGATAGCCACTAAACTGCAAGGGAGGGATGTCACCAGACCGCAACTGCGGATTGCCTCCATACCGTGGTTGCGGGTTGCCCTCCGGACTGCAACTCAAGTAAGCAAACCTCCTGGACAACACTGCAGAACGTTAGTTGACAACATCGGTTTGCCAAACCGCCAAGACTTCACTGCGAATTTGTCAAACCGCAGGACTTGCTAAACCGCCAGTCCGCTAAAACAAGCCACTAGACTTGACCGCTATCTCTATACACCAAGCCAGACCGCTAGACTACCAAGCTCTTTATTTGTCACGCCAAACCGCCAAACCGCTGAGACCAATCCGCCAAACCGCCAAGCTCTAACACTCCCCCTCAAACTGGAGCATATATGTCAAGCATGCTCAACTTGCTACAAACGTCTGAAAGAGAAGCGGAAACTAGTTTTGTAAAGATGTCTGTCGGTTTTTTGTCAGAAGTGACGAATGAAGTACAGATTTGATTCTTCAATATCTCTTCTCAAATGAAATAGCAGTCAACTTCAATATGTTTTGTCTTCTCATGAAAAACTAGATTCTTGGATATGTAAATAGCGGTTTTGTTATCACAGAACATGGGAAGAGGATAATGATAGACTTCCCTTAAGTCAAGCATAGCGGTTTTGTCCTCCCAAGTGATACGTAACTTCGTGTGGGGAGAGATAATCTGTCAACACGAACTCCCTCAGGCCATAATCACAGATAATGAGCCACAGTTTGCAAATAAAGTGTTTATCAGCGTCTGCAGCCAGCTGGGGATAGATCTCAGGTTTGCGTTGGTGCACCATTCTAGAAGCAATGGGCAGGTGGAGGCAGCCAATAAGATCATCGTGAACCTGGTGAAGAAGAAAGTTGAGAACCTGAAGGGAAACTGGGTAGAGTAGCTTCCTTCGGTTTTATGGGCCCTGAGAACCACCCCCAACATAGTCATAGGAGAGACCCCCCTTCAAGCTTTCCCACGGCTGCGAGGTCATGCTCCTAGTGGAGTTCGAGGTCAAGACGCCATAGGTGGTAGTCGCAGGCAGAGGAGATGAAGAATGTAGGGTAGAGAATAAAAGCGAGTTGTGACTCTCGTTGGACCTTCTAGAAGAACTCTGAGACATGGCTGTCATTCGGTAGGAGGAAGTCAAGCGCCGGATGGCCGAGTACTTTGACAAGCACATCAGGATCAAATAGTTCGTGGAAAGAGATTTAGTCTTTTAGAAAGTCAACGCAGCATGGAAGTCGGCGGTTGTTGGGAAGCTCATAGTCAAGGAGGTCATGAAGTCATGAGGATACGACCTCTAGAATGTGGAGGGGGTGTCCATAGGTAACACTTGGAGCGGTGATAACCTAAAGCGCATCTACCCTTAGTTTGAACAACAAGATTGTGTATTTTCGTGATGAATTACTTAAAACTTATTTCTCTTTGAGTGTGGATGAAGTTCTCTCATGATAAAGTGAGATTGAAGCATTAGCCCCAAGCAGACCCACTGATCAAACTCGCGTTAGCTGGCAAGGATGAAAGCTCACTCAGTGGCAGGTTGAAAAAGTTACGATATTGATAGCCTCAAGTAGACCCGTTGGTCAGACACTCATTAGATGGTAGGGTCGAAGGCTCGCTTTGTGGCAGGTTGAAAAAGTAATGGTATTGATATCCCCGAGCAGACCTACTGACCAGACTCTCATTAGCTGGCAGGGTTGAAGGCTCACACTATGGCAGGTTGAAAAGTTTATGGTATTGATAGCCCCGAGCAAACCCGCTGACCAGTCTTTCATTACCTAGCAGGGCCAAAAGCTTACTCGATGGCAGGTTGAAAAATTCATGGTATTGATAGGCCTGAGCAGATCCGCTAATCAGGCTCTCATTATCTGGTAGGGTCGAAGGCTCACTCGGTGGCAGGTTGAAAAAGTTATGGTATTGATAGCCCGGAGCAGACCCGCTGACCAGGCTCTCATTAGCTAGCAAGCCTGAAGGCTCACTCAGTGGCAAGTTGAAAAGGTTATGACATTGATAACCCCGAGCAGACTAGCTGACCAGGCTCTCATTGCTAGCAGGGTCGAAAGCTCACTCAGTGACATGTTGAAAAAGTTATAGTATTGATAGCCCTGAGCAGACCCGCTGACCAAGCTCTCATTAGCCGGCAGGGTCGAAGGCTCACTCGGTGCCAGGTTGAAAAAGTTATGGTATTGATAGCCCCAAGAAGACCCGCTGACCAAGCTCTCATTAGCTGGCAAAGTCGATGGCTCACTCAGTGGCAGGTTAAAAAAGTTTGATAGCCCCGAGCAGACCCGCTAACTCTCATTAGCTGGTGGGTCCGTAGACTCACTCGGTGGCAGGGGAAAGAGGTTGAAATCACTGTCCATGTTCACACTAACTAGTGCGAATGGAAGTCGATCGGCGGCAGGTTGGGGGTAGGCAAGTGAAGTTGCTCCAGGAGAGGTCTCGCCAACCAAGCACTTGCCTGCCTCCTGAAGTGTCGGCATCGAACACCGTCAAGTCGAGGGGCGAGTCATACCTAGCTTTTTGCTCGTACCTATCCTTTAAGAGGGCGGGAACAGATGATACCCTAGTAGGCGAATCCATGAGATATGCAAGTCGGTATAATCCTGATACGCACTAGCCTATCAAGTTTTGCCTTGGAATAATCACACCACAACCATAGCAGGCATGGGCGAGTGCGACATTCTACTCCCCTAAAAGAGCAGTGAGACTCTAGCACTCTGCAAGCAGACATGTGTAAAATACAAAATAAAGAAAAAAAGAAATACTTTTCCATTTATAAATAATTTCCTCCTACTCTTTCTTAACAAAAAGATCGTCTCGCGGGCGAGTGTACAAAAGCAAACATATGAAGTATTACATATTAATGAAATGGAAGTAGAAAAGCTCTTTCCTAATCACCCTCCCCAGGTGACCGTCGTCGTCACCGTCTTCATCCACGTCATCAAAGAGCGAGTCGAACTCATCTTCTTCCTCACCTGGTATGGGGACAGGAACGAACAGTTCAGGGACCAGCTCCTTGGTGGTGATCTTCTCGCATTCAGGCGTCTACACTCTGAGGTCCCGCATCATCTGGAGTGCGTGATCTGCAGCCTTGACGGAGGTGACCCTCATCATTTCGTTGACCTCTGCCTCGCAATACTTCTGAGGCTTTCTAACCTAACTGCTCGACTCGTCGCGAGATGGAGGCAGGACGGTCTCAATCGGGCAAGTGATGTCGGTCTTGAGTTGTTTGCTCTGTCCCTCTAATTATTGGTTTCGTCCTCCAGATCAGCGACACACGAGCGTGTACAGTCGGCAGTTTGAGCGTCTTGAAAGAACCAAAGGATTAAGAGAAGAGTAAGAGTAATAGCGGGGAGGCCTAGAAGGATCGGCACTTAGCTACCACCCCGCCAGAGTTCCTCTTAAGAAGGCCTTTGACGACCTCCAGCTTCCACTTCAGATCCGCCACCTAGTCCTCTGCGAGAGCTCGAGCTTTGTCAAAATTGGTCCACTTGCAGTTGAGGGTAAATCCGCGATGGACAACCATGTGTGCGAGCTCCAGAGAGCGTATTTGAGCTCGCGTGCTCTCGTGGGTGAGCTTCTGCATAGTCATGTCGCCATAGACCTTCGCATCCTCGCGCTCATTGAGTTCGAAGCCAAGGGTTAAGGCGTGCCCGCTCGAAAGTTGGCGCTCTGACTAGGAGGGGAGGAGCGAGGAGACCGAGATCCTGTTGGTCTTCTCGTCCCATAACACCATTGGCACGCCGACACGGTCCCTCATTTTCCCGCTGAGGCCAAAATTGCGGTGCGCATTTGGCAACTCCTTGCGAACCCCGGACTCCGTCCAGATAGAAGACTCGGGGAGATCTCCCTCTCCCCTCCCCTCCTCCTATGGGTTCATATGTACTTGATTGTCTTTGGACACCACTTGTTATTTTAGCTTTTTGCGAGCCGGCAGGGACCGATGCGAGTCGGGGTCGACGGTTGCAATTTGCTTCTTGTCGCTGGAGGGAGCAGATGTTTCCTGCTCTCTTCTACACGCTACCGCGACAGCCCTCTCCCGGGTGAGTGGTCATTTTCTAGCCCGACATCCCCATAGGGTGGGTGCTCTGGAATTTGTCTCTCCCCTGCATGAAAGTGACATTATCAAAAAGTCATTTTTATAAGCGAGATCGAGGTAAGGCAAGAGGGAAGCGTACCTTCACCCGAAAGTACCAGAAGGAGCAAGTCGAGGCCACTGCTCAAGAAAGCAAAATCAAAGTCTTTATGAAGAAAGAATTGGTGGAGGTTAGCGTCGTTACCTGACACTGCCAGCGCGCGGTACGTCTCCTTGCTCCACTGGATGGTCGAGTAAGGAATGTTCCCGAGGTCCCCCTTTATGAAGATGAATTTTGTAACTCAGTGGTGGTTTTTGTTAGCGGTCTCGCGCACCTTGAAATGAAAGACGGCGAAGAAGGCGACCCCATCATTGGTGGCTTGATAGATGAAGAGCTTCAGGAAGACGGTGAAGTTGAACTCAATCCGCTCATTGCGAAGGAAGCTCGCAAATGCCACCAACATGGTAATTGCGTTGGGGTTAAGTTGCGTAGGGACGACCCCGAAGTACTTCAGGACCTAGCAAACTTCCAACCAGAGGGATAGTCGCAGCCCCACCTCAAAGTGTGATATGAGAAGGAGAGTTCATCGGCAAGAAACGTATTAATCGCCTCGCCGCTTTTTGGTCGGCGGACAACGAACCAGGGAGTGACATAATTAGCCACAAATGCGAGGTGCTCCTCCTCTGACAGGTTTCCGTCGAAGAAGGGGTACTTGGCAAACTGCCCCGCACATTTCGACCTTCCGTCCGTGTCAACTATTGTCTTACCCATCTCAATGAAATCTAATGTGCGAGTGTTGAAGGTGAGGGGTTAGGGGCCACGAAAATACAAAGACAAATAAATGCGATGAGTAAGAGTAGGTGGGGGTCCTATTTATAAAAGAAGAGTTAGGGGAATGCGGGTCACAAACTCATGACCACTCGCCAACCTTGATATCGACTCCTTGAAACCTATTCAACCATCGAGCAAGTTGAACGAGTATTCCAATCATAAAACAATAAGCCGGTAAATTAAAACTCAGCACTAGCGTGAAGCAGACAAACATCAATTATTACATGAACTAGTTCTTGGAACCTTCTCAAACGAAGAAAGTCAAAAACCAGCAGGCGACAAGGAAAGCACGCGAGAACAACAATATTAGAAGGGAATAGGGAGCGAGCACCGGTAGGCTCAAAACGGGAGTCATTTCCATCTTCCCCGGCATCGCGCCCCTGTCCCCGGTGGTCGAAGAGAATTATTGAACTCGCAGACCGACTTAAAATCCTGATACAAGAGGCGCATATTTTCTTCAATACGGTCAATGAGCAGTCCTAGGGAAGTCATCTTGCCTCCTGATCCTAGCCTCACCTCGCCCGCTAGCCTCGCGTAGCCTTGTTCAAGATCACGCAGTCGCTGCTCGTTGATAACCCTCTCTTCATAGAGCTCTCGCAGCATGAGCCCATGTTTCCGGAGGACCTTTGCCATCCGGTTCTTCATTTCGGCGGGGTTGCTTGGGTCACCTAGAATGTCTTCAACTATCCTAGGGGAAGGGGTGACTATTGGAGCATGTGTTCCGCATCTCTTGATTTGAGAATAACAAATACTGTGATGTATTTGATCTACTATTTTGTGTGTTTATAGTGTACAGGTTGTACAGGTTGAATGAGGAGACAAGTCTTCAGTCATGGGCATGATCCAAGGGTGTGTATATTTCAGAAAAAAAAAACAAAATGACGAGTTTTGTGGGCTAAACTTCAAACAGTCATAACTTTCAATCCGGGAGGAGTTACGGAACGTGCCACCCCATCCCGGAATGAGAACGAAGTCATCTACACTCTGGAAACGGTTCGGACAGCAAAAGTATAAATAATATGTCTCCAGGCGATAGCCACTATCGCCCAGCGATAGCCAGTATCGCCGAGCGATAGCCAGTATTGCCCAGCGATAGCCACTATCGCCCAGCGATAGCCACTATCGCCCAACGATAGCCACTATCGCCCGGCGATAGCCACTATGGGCGATAGCCACTATCTCCCGGAGATAGCTCCACGATCAAATCATCTCACGTAAATCTCAGAATCATGGGACACATGGCAGCCAGATAGGATATCGCCGATCGGCGACAGTCAATGTCGTCAGGCGATATCGCTAAAATATAAAAGTGATTCATTTTTCCGTGGAGATCAAGGATTACAGAATTTGGAGTGTTCCTTTCCGTACAACTGATCCAGAGAGCTCCAGCCTTCAAAAACTCTCATTTACCAAGAACGTTTAAGAGCGAAGAAGAGACGGTTCGTGTGCAGTATCTTAGGCAATCTTTGTAAGGATTCGACGTCGTCTTCAGAGCTTCATTTTGAGAGAGTTTTTATACTAAATTTCTATTTTGTAACTTATCTTATCATCTTTGTAATCGGTAGAGAAATCGCCGTCTTGTGCGTGACATCTAAGTCCTTGCGTGGCTTAGGAGGAAATCGCCGCCTTGTGCGTGGCATCTAGGTCTTTGTGTGACTTAGTGGAAAATCGCCGCTTTGTGCGTGTCGTCAAAGTCCTTATGCGGCTTAGGGAGTAATCGTTGCCTTGTGTGCAGCGGCTAGATCGTGGTTAGATCTAGGGGAGGCTAGTAGCAAGCTCTAGGGAGAGATATGTTTTAGCATGCCGGTTCTTTGTAGAAGGACCGGCGAAAACAAAAGTTAACTATATTTTCATAAGCCTTAATCTCTAGCTTCGTAGAGATATCATGTATATTGGTTTATCACTTATGAAATAAAAGATTATCATTTCTGTTCTTATTGTTTCTAGTGTTTAGTTTTATTATGAAAAATTAATATTATTTTTTTACGTGTTTCACCTAGTAAATTAAGATTAAGAAATAAATATTGTCAACCCTTATTCACCCCCCCCCCCCCTCTAAGGGTGCCGTAAGATCCAATAATTGGTATCAGAGGAGGTTATTCCAAAACGGCTTCATAACCGGGAATAATGACGCTTTATGATCTCGCAACCACTAGAGGAGATGAAATTTTAATAAATGAAAAATCTTTAGCACCACTATTGTTTATGGGTGAAAACTATAAAGGGTGGAAAATTCTAATGGAAAACTTTCTTAAATCTTTAGATGAGCAAGTTTGAAAAATTATTATTGAAAAGCCCCCAATTATTTTAAATAGAAATGAAATGATTTTAAATGCTAAATCATTAAATATTTTATTTTGTGCACTAGCTCAAAATATTTTCCAACTTATTTATACATTTCCTACTGCTTATGAAGTTTGGAAATATCTTGAGAATTCTTATAGTCTTATTTCCACAGATAATGAACAAGAGCAATTTCCTATAGATCCGAGAGAAGAAATCGATGAGGACTCATGTTTGGAGGAAGATCTATCAAATTCATCTAAGAAAGAAGAATGCAACATCACAATATTATGCTCAAATGATGACAACACATCAAACGGAAGGGAAGATGAAATCTCATCAATAGAAGAGGACGATGAAGATGTCAAAGGAACTATATGTTCAAATCATGCATCATCCAAAAGTGTTGTAAGTAAATCAAATTCTTCTTTTTTTTGTTTCAAATTCTATTTCTACATATCACATGTTTGAAATTGTTAAACGTATAAATAAGAAATTGAAAAATATTAATTCCAAATTACGTTTAGAAAATAAAACTTTAAAAGCAAATGCTAAAGTAGAATCTCATATTGATGTGTCTTGTTCTTCTTCTTGTGCTATATTTGAAAATGTTACATTTTGTTTTGATTGTAATTCTTTTAAAAAAGAACTCAAGGTTTATGAAAAAGAGCTTTTAATTTCAAAAGAATGTAATGAAAAATTCTTAATTAAAAATAATGTTATATCTCATAAACTAAAATCTGTAAAATTACTTGTGCAAGAATTTTTAAATAATTTTAAGTCTCTTATATCTAGTTTATCTTCAAATTTATAGAAGTCATCTACTAGTATTTCAAATTTCATAAAACATACACCTATTAGAAAACTTAATCATAAAAATATGTTAAGTTCTGATAATGAGAGTGAAATACAACAAATATTTGTAAATATAATTCCAAAACTTAATTATCATATGCATTTACAAAATCAATACACTTTTAACATAAAATTGAATGTTCACAAATTTCTCATAAATAATACTAATAAAAATCATCACCATGAAAATTTGAAGCATACTCAACTAAGATATAAATGGAGACCCAAAATTAAAAATGAATCTTTAACTCCATTTGAAAGGGTCCAATCATCACATTCTCCCCGTAAGACAACACACTTTATTTGGGTACCCAAAGGAACCGTCACACTCGGCCCCTTTGGGTACCTAAATCACTTATTCATTAGTTTGCAATCACTTGTGTGAAGTAGAAATCAATCTAATATGAAATACTTAAAAATTCTACTTCACGATATAATTGGAAATATCTATTTTATTTTTGTTATTTTTTTTGTTTTGTTTATTTTAGATTTTTTTTCTTCTTTAAGACAACACGTATTTTGGTCACTTATTAATATTATGACTTAACATTGAACTCAAAATTCGAATATTATCACATAATGAATATTATTATCCACACATATTGAATATTATTATTCATGCTAATTATTTCATATTATCATGATAAGATAAATTAAAAGTTGCAAGATTAAAAGTTAAATTCATAATAATTATGCGACTTTAAAATAAACTATAATTAAAAATCAATCTTACATAAAAGTCATAGTTTATGATTTCATTCTTAGACTTAAACGCTTAGTATGTCCATAATCATTCACCAACATTATATGTCTCGCTTTAGCGAGAACGTAAGTTGTATGCATTAGAGACGTTAATCTGTAAATCATGTCTTGTCCTTAACCGAGGAAGGGTTCTAGTGGAGCCTTGCGAGGCACTAGGGGGAAAGAGTGTTTGGTGTAACGGCATTTTTTGTGTGCATATAGAATTAACACCCCAACCTACGGCAAGTGTGCAGCTCCTCATGCCCATCCGTCACTTAGTACGGGGCTAGGGTGTAGAAATATATCTTGGGTAGTTTAATCTAGGAAATACTAATATAATATTCATTGCATGAACATTATTTTACACTTTATGATTATTTAAATCATGCATATTGATTTGAACATGTGTATATTATTTTATACTAGTTATTTTTAAAGATATTAAAAAAAACAAATTATAAAGTTACAAAACCATTAAAAAGTGTTTTGCTTATTTATGTGTGTTTATTGTCTTGTATTGTTATAAAAAAAATCAAAAATTAAATATATAAAAAATGATTGTTATTCATCATCATTGTCAAGATGACTAATTATATCTATTAAAGATTAAATACAATGTTTAATTTAATTTTCAAGTTTCATACAACATTGTTGTTTATATCATGTCTTGATTATTATCTTGTTATGTGCAATAAAATCGATTGTAGAAAATCATGCGTAGAACTGTTTAGTAAGCCTCTAAGTATGAGTAATGCTTTATGTTTGATAATGATTCATTCACTCACTTATTTTGATAACCTACAAGTGTTTTTAATCATATACTTGCATGGTTGTGTAATGTAATAACATAATAATTAAAATGCATAAATAGTTACCTACACTACATTGAATTTGTTGAAGTCAGGAAAATTCCCAACCTCAGAAATAGGATCATGGTAGCATAAGGTTACTGATTTTACGATCTGATGTCACAATTCAAATGGCTAGCGAGAGAGAGAAAGGAAACTATCTATAAGCACACCCCAAGTGCTCCAGCAGGGAGGTCCCACCACGTAACCGGAAGCTTAGAAGAAGCTTCCTCTCCGCAACCAGAAGGCTGGGCGAGGTACTAGGCAAGCATGGACTTGGCGAGTATCCACTTGGGGGGACCTCAGCCTCTTCCAAAAGTGTAATTTCCAGTACCCCTGAGAGGCTATTTATAGAGAAATCCTGGGGGGGGGGGGGTATAGGCGAGTATCCAGCTGCTAACATCGAGTTCCAAGGGCTACTCGCCCAAACTCGTGAGATACTCGCCCACACTCGCCCAAGCTCGCCACAACTCGCCACAACTCGCCTCTGCTCGCCCAAGCTTGCCTAATGGTCTGCGAATAGCCGTCTGTTGGGGTACTTCTGGTCTCGATGAATTACGGGTTATATAGAATTGTTTATTTCAATTCTTTATTTTTCATGCACTTATTCATCAGAAAAAAGTGGTTTAAAAAAGTTAAATGATATTGTTCGTAAAACAAGTGAATTCGAATTCTTTGGTAACATGCATAAAAAGCATATAATAAATGACAGGAAAAACTTCACCAAACACTACTCACCCTCCTGATAAGTCTTAATGAGCATTATGAGGTTGAACACCTTGAAAAAGATTGTAAAATATCTTGTAGCAAACAAAAATATTCATCACTTCTCTTGGTACACTGGATCACTAGAATAAAAACAAAGTTAAAAAGAATAAAAGTGATCCCCCAAGCACTACTTCGCTCCCTGATAAGTCTTCATGAGCATTCTGTGTGCGAAACACCTTGGTAGTTTTAGTTTTTATGTATGTGCATTGAAATATCGTGGACGTAATTTTATTGGTGTATTTTAATATTGTATTATTTCATTATATATGTCATTCGTTTTGATTAATATATTTATATACCTTATCAAATCACTTTTGTACACATTATTATCATATATAAAATTTCTACTCATAAGAATTAGATCATAATGCATATCTACACAATTTTCTATAAACTTAAGTAAATGCACTAGATAGCAAAGCATGACCACTTCAATGTTTTTGTTCACTTGAAATGCAAATTTTATTACATTGTAACTTTATATCTTTTCTTGATATTTTCAAATCATGCTTGCAATTATATCTTAATAAAATAATATCTCGTGGGACTTTAACTTAAAGATCAATTTTTCAGTTTTAAAACTCATTATCCTTTATATGCTCTTACTTTCTAAAAAGATGTTTGTTTTTAAGAATGTTTATTATACTTTTTGATGTGATTATCACTTGCACTTATTCATGTTTTTTTTCAACAAGTGATATCTTGAAATAAAAATGCTTACTCTATCATTTCATTTATGTTGTTTACTACTTTATGATCCACCATGCTTATTTCTAACAAGTGGTATTTAACAAGCATTCTATAGCATCATATTTTCCTTCTCTACATAGAACAAACTAATCTTTGTTACAAACACTCACCTCTACCCTATTTTTATACAATCAAAAGGGGGAGAATAACTTGCATGAACTTAAAATTTTAGAGGGAGTATATTGAAAATTTCATAGGAAATATCTTCGTAGGTGGAGTAATTATATAAGAAATGCATATATTATCTTATTGCTCGATCATGATTAATCTTCCAGTAAGTTATCCTTATCAATCTTAAAAGGTATATAGTCATCCGTACCCACTTTTTCTAATAACAAAAGGGGGAGAATAAACTGAAAAATCTAGTAGAACCAATATTTAAGGGGAGCAAAATATATATGAAACACTTATGTAGGGGAAGCCTTCATATAAGAAGAGTATGCTTTGCTTTAAAGCTATCATATTATAAACTTATTATTCATACATATATTTTATCACACTTACCTATAAACACAAATGGTCTTAAACTCACGAATTTCTCATATAGGTATTTGTATTATTAAAAGGGGGAGATTGTTGGAGCATGAGTTACGCATCTCTTGGTTTGAGAATAACAAATACCGTGATGTATTTGATCTACTATTTTGTATGTTTATCGTATACAGGTTGAATGAGGAGACAAGTCCTCAGTCATGGGCATTATCCAAGGGTGTGTACACTTCAGAAAAAAAAACAAAATGACAAGTTTTGTGGGATAAACTTCAAACATCCATAACTTTCAATCCGTGAGGAGTTACGGAACGTGCCACCCCATTCCGGAACGAGAACGAAGTCATCTACGCTCTGGAAATGGTTCGGACGGCAAAAGTGAAAAAGGAGATGTCGTCAGGTGATAGCCACTATTGCCCATCGATTGCTACTATCGCCTGACGATAGCCATTATCGCCCGACGATAGCTCCACGATCAAATCATCCCCCGAAAATCTAGGAATCATGGGACATATGATAACCAAATAGGATATCGCCGATCGACGACATTCAATGTCGCCGAACGATATCGCTAAAATATAAAAGTGATTCATTTTTCTGTGGAGATCAAGGATTACAGAATTTAGAGTGTTCCTTCCCGTGCAACTGATCCAGAGAGATCCAGCCTTCAAAAACTCTCATTTCCCAAGAATGTTCAAGAGCGAAGAAGAGACGGTTCGTGTGCAGTATCTCAGATAATCTTTGCAAGGATTTGACGTCGTCTTCAGAGCTTCATTTTGAGAGAATTTTTATACTAAATTTTTATTTTGTAACTTATCTTATCATCTTTGTAATCGGTAGAGAAATCGTCGTCTTGTGCGTGGAGTCTAAGTCCTTGCGTGACTTAGGAGAAAATCGCCGCCTTGTGCAAGACGTCTAGGTCCTTGTGTGGCTTAGGGGAAAATCGACGCCTTGTGCGTGACGTCCAAGTCCTTGTGCAGCTTAGGGAGTAATCGATGCCTTGTGTGTAGCAGCTAGATTGTGGTTAGATCTAGGGGAGGCTAGTAGCAAGCTCTAGGGAGAGATACGTTTTAGCCTGCCGGTTCTTTGTAGAAGGACCGGCGAAAACAAAAGTTAACTATATTTTTCATAAGCCTTAATCTCTAGTTTCATTGAGATATCATGTATATTGGTTTATCACTTATGAAATAAAAGATTATCATTTCTGTTCTTGTTTATTTCTAAGTGTTTAGTTTTATTATGAAAAATTAATATTGTTTTCTTTACGTGTTTCACCTAGTAAATTTAGATTACGAAATAAATATTGTCAACCTTTATTCACCCCCTCTCTAAGAGAATCGTAAGATCCAATAGTGGCAAACAGAATTCCTGTTCAGAAGATTCTTCGATCTCTGAGCTCCTGGGGAGACCTGGGACAATTAGAAATTTAAGGCCAACCTAGGATAGGGAAAAGAGGAAGTACCTCGACTAATCGTGCGAAGTAGTGTTCCACGGGTGGTGGTGTTTGCGAGATGATCTTGGTTGCTCCTAGAAGGGTCGGCCGAGAGGGGTAGTAAGCCCCTTCCCATGGCCCAGATGGAAATAGCTTGGGTCAGGGATTAAAATGGAAGAAGTGATTGGGATGTCTATGGTATCTTTTGCCGCAGAGGTAGAGTTAAAGGCGAGGTTGCGCAAGGACTCACGAGTCGGAGACCTCAACGAAAGAGAGCCCAGGCCGGTAGATCCAAAGGGAGGAACTGAGACGAAATAACACAGATTAGTTTGGAGGAAAAGTAAAACAAAAGAGGTCGATAAGCTACCAGGAGTCCTCGTGGGACTATCGGTGACGATCTAAGGGTTCACGTCCATGAGAGTGGGGTTGTCTTGGACCAAGGAGAGACTCGCGCCACTATAGGATGAAGCACCCTGGTGGGTCAAAATCCCTTCGATACCTCATTGTTTAGGGTGGTCTCCCTGCAAGTATACCCAAGATGGTCACATCGAAGCCTTTCGTTTAACATAGTGAAAGAGAATGAGATTTTTGGGACCTGTATTGAGGAGGAGTGTATGAGCCATGGCCAGGAATTAAAGACAGTATATAAAGTGGGGGCTCGCCGGCCGCCAAGTCAGGCTTAACCTTCTTAACTAACTTACGCTTCAACAACTTGCTTGGGGACCAGTGAGTGAGCTAGTGCATGAGTTCAACAGTATTTGAGGAGTATAGCTCCCTCACTTTTGCAAGGCGATCCTAGAATTTCTTAGAGAGATGCATGATGTGGTAAAGATCTGGAATTGAGGAGGGAAAGGTAGTGGCATTCCCTACTCCCCCTAGGTTGGCATGTATATATAGCATATTGTGGAGCCCACCAAAAGAGTTTCTCCTAGTCAGCCACCACTCGCCGAACACTCGGGGTTGGATGTTCTTTTCCAAGCTTGGGACAATCTCGCAAAGAGCAGAGATTGTGTACAACCTCGTGTTCGCCGAGTAGGTCTCTCAAAAGAAGATCAAGTCAAAGAGAGCAATCTTAGACTCAAGCGAGCCGGATGGGCGAGTGGGGTCAGAATTCTTCAACTCGCAAAGGTTTAAGTAATTAGTAGTATGGAGCCGAGTGAGGGATTTGGGCCCACACTCGCCACATGACCAAGCTAAGGGAGAGGAGGGTGGGGTAACTAGGCCCACACTCGCCCACAGCCTCGGTCGAGGTAGCGAGTGTTGGCCCCTTTGGGGGACTCGCCACTCCGGGCGAGTGGTAGCAACAGGAGCCACTTGCCTAGTAGTGTTTTTACCAGGATGTCCTTGTTGACCTGCAAATAGCCTCTCCAAACAACGAAGTTTCGCTGTTGGAAGACCGACTTTGAGTTGTGTATAGTAGAACCAAAAGGCGGGTTTCCGCTATTGGCAAACCAGGTTTGGAAAAATATAAATAGACCCTATGAGTACCTTTGGAAGAGATCTAGTTCTCTCGTTTTCTTCCTCCTTAGGTTGTTCTTGGTAGGCTTCGAGTGCCCTCCAAGGTGCCCAGCTCAGCTTTTGACTTGGGAGGGGAAGCGATCTAAGATCTTCCGGGCGTATGGTTAGACCTCCGTGCTGCAGCCCAGGATCTGTTCCTTAGTTTCCAGCGCTCTGCTAGATGTGCAAGTTCGGGAGAAGTAGGTGTAGGCTACACCCCTTGAGTCTGAACTCTTCTTGAGACCAAATTTTGGTTCCAACATCTACCTTCCTCGATGTGAATATGGACCGTGCACTCCCAGATCCCTTCTCGAACTGCCTCCCTTGTCATCCTTCTACTACCAAAGCACACTCACCCTTAAGAGCGGAGTCCGACAACATCTAACTGGACAGTAACACAGATGTGATTTGCTCCACGTCTATTGTATCCTTCCTATACAGTAGAGTGATATACATATGCTTATACGACACCAGGAGTGTGGTAAGAAGTAATAAGACATTGTCTTCTTCCTCCACCTTCATACCAACCACATGCAGTTGACTGAGAAAGCCATTGAACGCGTTGAAGTGTTCCTGCAGGTTACCACCCTCGTGCATCTTAAGGTCGTACAGTCTCTGCTTCAGCAACAACCTAGTAGTGAACGAGTTGCCCATGTACAGTCCCTCAAGCTTCTTCCATAGCTTGACCGCAGAATTTTCAACACTAATGTTGAACACCATTTTGTCATTGACACACATCCTTATAACGCTGGTGGCGTGCTCATCTATCTGCATCCACTCAGAATCCTTCATCAGAGTGGACAAAGAATCACGTTCTCGCAACACTTTAATAAACCTCTGCTCAATCAACATACGGTTAACCCGAATCTATCATAGACGAAAGTTCCTGCTACCGTCAAATTTTTTCACCAAATATCTGACCAACATAGTGTTTTTCGCTGTCATAACTTCCTGTAGTACCTCTAGGTAATCTGATTAATTCACAGATCAAATTTGAAAAGATAAAGAGCGGACCGATATCGTTACCTACCGTTGACTCAAACCTATAATCAGAATGTCCAATCAGTCACCTACTTGAAACCAGACTCTGATACAACTTGTTATAAAATATGATACACAACAACGCAGCAATAAAAATTCGCAAGTAACAAGAACACAAAAAACCACAATTTATATAATGAAAATATAAATTTAAATATAAGATAAAATTTGATCGTCCGATGAAACGCACGCGGATGCGCCAGACACACACGGTCCGCGAGAGAGTAGAATATCTAAAATACAATCCGCCTCGCGGACGCACAAGTTTCACAAAAAACTTCAACATCGAAGTCTGATGTTCAACCACACCACCACCGAAGAACAACGCCGCCATCGGAGAACGCCACCACCAACGGAGAGAAACTTCCGTCAAGGCTGACTGCACTCACGCACGCCGTCGACATCACGCCTCTCCACTCCAAAGAACGTCCACTGCAACGCCGACGGCAAACTCCACCAAGCCCGTCGGCAACACCCTCTCGCAATGCCGTGGGTATCTCCTCCAAAACCGACTACAACACCCATAACTAGCGGCCCCTCCGAGTGCTCGGGCGAAAGAGAGAAAGAAGAGACAAAGATGGCAGGATCCTTTCTCTCGCAGACTGCTCCTCGAAAAATCTCACAGGTGGCTCCTCCAAAAATACGCCTCTCCTCCGACTCACGGAGGTATATTTGGCTGCCACATTGTTTCTCACAAAAGAGAGTATAACCCTCTCCCATACATCACTGGAGATCAAAAAAACCAAAGTTAAAAAAATACTTTTTTTCCTTAATAGCTAGACTGCCAGCATTTTGGAAAAAAAAAATTCCAAAATCAATTTGGATCCGAACCAAAAATGTTATCACCAGATTCTTCCTATTTGAAAGTGAAATGTGTTAGTGTATATTGGGACAATAACGGGTTCGGAGGCTTAACGGATCGTGTCGGGTACACGATTAACCCATACTCATATTAACTCTTAAAAATTTTGCCTATTTATACCCACCTAAGGACAAAACAATGTTCAAAACAGAGCACTCGGACTCCTTTGAATCCCAAATAAGATTCCAAAAATTCCCCGATTTACTCAGCGCACCACAAATATAGCTTGGGGCCTTAGTGCCTTACAAAGCACTCGAACTAGTATCAATTGCTTACTCTGACAGCCTTCACCTTCTTCTTCTTCATCTCTTTATAGGCTGTTTCCTGAAATTTCTACACTGCCCTCTTGAAGCTTCTGGATTCCGCCGCCGTCGAGCATTTTCTTGTGCTACCGCCTATGAGCATTTTGGAGAGGTTGAGTTAATTACCCGCCCTCTAACAGGATTAGCTCCCATTGAGGCATAAACTGAAAGGGGTCACCTTACATACTTCTCTGCCATCATACTTCTTACAATACAGTTTAAATTTACATATCAAGCTAATAATGAAGCGGAGATTACTTGGATATTCAGTTGATTCAAGCAAAAGTTATCACAAAATTCAATTTTTTTTCGAAACCTTAACTAAGAAACTACTGAATTAATGATATATATACGATGCGAATATTATTTCTTACATAATTTCCATCTGTTATTTGATATTTCCACTTTAAAGCCCATGCTTACTGCAGGGAGCAAGCGCTAGAAGCCGTTTTAATTAGCAAGGCTGTTGGGAGGTAATTTCTAACCAGAGAAGCCAAATAGATAAAACTACCTGCTTGTACCGGTGGATGTCCTTCTTCAATGAATCACGTGAATCCTATATATCTTTTTTAACGTTGCGTTTGTTTTCAATTTTCCTTTATACGCTTACAATTAATACAATGCTGAGTACAAACTCATTATTTTGTCTGGAAGATTATAACTTTTTCAACATAAACAGTAATTACATGTAACAAGAGCTTTCTGCGATATTCAAACTCCTAGTTTTTGTGTTGCATTATCCTAAAGTTACATTTCCAAATTGAAGATTTTTTGGAGTTATTTGCAGAGCTCATTGCTTGAAGGCTAGTTCTCCCAACTTTCCCAATTGATTTTTTCCCCATGCCTCTGCATCTCTGTCCAAAGGTGATTAGAAATTAGAACCGACTCTGTTTTCTTCTTCATCAAGCTTTATTCTCTACCAGTTTCCGTGCAATCTTCCACCTCACTTTCCCCCTGAACTTTCTGGCCCTGCACCGTCTCTACCACTGCGTTGGAAGCTAGCGTCATCATGGAATCTCCATGCTTGCCGGCGTAGCTCTCCTCTGCCACAACGTGATCGAGCTTAATTCTGACGCCATTGGTGATGCTGAAAACACCTTCTCCAAGCTTTTTGAACGGCCACAAGCTGCGGTTCTTTGATGCAAGCCGACATAAGGAGGTTCTGCTCTGTTTCATACACTCATAATAAAACTGTTGCTACTTTAGTTACTATTATGCAAATATTTCATATTTATGTTTAATTTCTCACATATTTTCAATGATTTATTTCACACTCCTGCGGTTATCTTTCCCCGTTTATCCAAAAATTAACGTAGTCACATGTACATAATATATTATTTTATCCTTATGGAGAAGAAGAAGCCTCCTCTACTTGCGCTCTACTTGTAAATGATGAAATGCCTAAACCAAATGAGGTCTCCTTAATTGCATCACATTTTATTATTTGCTGCAGATTTCCTCCAGAAACCTCTGTCACAAGAAAAGCTCGGAAATTTTTGGCAGCATGTTGTTCTCAGGGTCAGTATTTTTGCAGTTTTTTTTTAAAATTTTTTCATAGTCAATTAATGTGAATGTTCCATGTGCAATAGTACTTTAAATGGCAGTCAAGGTGGGTGTTATTTCACCTCAAGATCAGTGAAAACCAACACAGACGAACTTAAAAATTAATTAAGATTTCATCAGAAATTCTGGACATGGAGCAAGCGCATGAAGCAAATCATGTAATGGAGAAGGAGAGTGATAAATTTTCATCAGCACCTTCAACTCCTCAGTTGTTTAATGGACAGTGCCATGTAGAAGCTGAAAAATTAATCCATTATGAAGCAAAATTCGACGACAATACAGACAATAACGACATCACGGGCCGAATGCATAGTTATAGAGATCTGAATGCAGCCGAGGCTTCAAAAAATGATGAGTGTGATAAAGCAAAGGATTTGAGTGCAGAGAGCCAGAATTATGATTTTGAAAACATGAAGAAGAAGAAGAAGAAGAAATCACCTGCCCATAGCTGTTCTTGCTTGAACAGCAAAAGAGGAAGCAGGAGAAATTCGAAGGTTATTAGTTTAGTTAATACTTAAAAAAACAATTTTTCTTCTAAAAATTTCTTGCACTCAGTTTTAGATCTTGACAACGCAGGTAGATTGGACGCGGGAGTTGCACAGAAACTTTGTTAAGGCTGTTGAACGACTTGGTATCGATCAAGCCATCCCCTCAAAAATTCTTGAGTTGATGAAGGTTGAAGGCCTGACAAGGCATAATGTGGCTAGCCACTTGCAGGTGAGGGTGAATGCTGCTAGGCATTGTTGATTTTAGTATACTAGAAATTATACAGCAACAGTTAGGGTTGTCTGCGCTCAAAGTGTTATACAATTGATCATTAGTTTTGGAATGATTATTTATATTACCTCCAGCGTAGACTCTTGCCCTACGTAGACATGAAACTCATGAGTCATTACAGAGTCGTTCTCGACATGCGCAGACATACAATAAATTATTCAACAATCTCATCATCATATGTCAACTTTCTCATCTTCCAATAAAAAAAAGAATTGATATTAGCAGTCCTTAAATGGATATTCGCAGTACAAAATGAAAGGGAAAATCCTCCTTTATAAAACCCATCATTTTTAGCTCGCACCCAATCTTTTCACCGTAGGGTTTACTGTTTCCCACCCCCGGACGACGTCTCCTTCGCGATCCCAATCTCGCCAGCCCCTGTTCGCACCGGACGGTGCCTCCTCCTCATTCGATTTCGCCCTCCCCGAACGACGGCTCCTCTTTGCACCCGGACGCCGTCGCCCCTGCTGCAAAAACATCGGCTGCTCTTCGCACCTGGACACCGTCGCCCCTGCTTCAAAAACGCCGACGGCGTCCTCTTCTTCCCCAAAACTGACGGCGTCCTCTTCTTCCCCAAAACCGACTGCTCTTCACACCTGGACACCGTCACGTTTTCAGTCCTTCACATTTCTCCCTCTATATTCAGCACCTCCAGATGTTCGAAAGATTATTTATATTGGGTTTATCAAGCAGAATCATTTCATTCAATTATTAATGGATGAAAATAGAGCACTACCACCTATTATTTAGATATAGCAAAGGTATCATGATTCAATAGCTGAAGCATGAGACATGTCCTACATTCCACGATTTAGAACTACGCAATGTACCAAGCTTGCGGGTTCGATCGTTAATTTGGGTGATCCATAAACTCAAGGTATGTCACATTTAAAATTGAATGATCGCAACGAGGGCTCTAAATCAATAATTTTGCTCATTTTAAAATTTTTGTTGTTTGAGATTTTATTCTTGTATAATTGGACTTTTTTTTTAAATTCTACTTAAGTACTTTTTTGGACTGCGAGTATAATTTTGGACTATGATTATACTTTATGGACTGCGAATAACCATTTATGAACTGCTAATATCAATTATCTAAAAAAATTTAAACGTCTCCAACTTTCCAGACACTTCTCTGCCTTATTCGGACACCGTTTTTGACGTATAAGTAGTCAAAATTCGTTGACTCAACGAGATGAACACAAATTCATCATCTATTTTGTCAAAATTCTTGGGGGAGCCCGATCCAACACCGGCCCCACAAACCCGACTTCGAAATGGGTGATTTGTACAATATTCAACCAAGACATGAATCATGCACAACTGTTTCTCACACTTATTAAATAAATTTGACTTACAAAAAAGTGAAATGCACGCATAAGAAAAACATAAATCACAGCAAAATCACACAACAGTCTCAAGTACGATCATAACACAAGACCATCAAATAGATGAGGGTAAATGATGCTCGACATTGTTGATTTTAGTATATGAGAAATTATACTGCAACTTAGCATAGTTTTCAAAATTATCAAAGCTTCTCCTCTAAACTTGCATTGTTAGCATGGTGAGTGTGTGTTAGGAATTAGGATGGAGATCTCTGTAATTGTACAAAGTTTGAGTGAGGGTTTCCGTAAATGACCCTGTTTTGTATGTGCAGAAGTTTAGAATGCGCGGAAGGCATATACTACCAAAGGAAGATGATGGGAGCTGGCTCAGAGATTTTCCACAGAGAAGTTGCAAGCAGGAACCAGTCATGGCCTTTCCCTCGCACCATTCTAATTATACAATTCCAGCCAGCTGCCGAGTTTACCCAATATGGCCTCATCAAACTTATCACTTCACAAATGTTGTTCACATGTGGGGGCATTCTGGGTTGCAACCATGGCATCCACCTCCTGATTATGGGCAATACAGGACTTATCCTCAGGTATCAAATAAGCTTTTGATCTATATTAATTAGCATACCACGTTTCATGAACTTTAGTGCGGGCTTTTTTGCCTCGCACATCAGCTTCTTTGTTAGTCACGTGATATGAGAGGTATTATGATCCTCTTCATTTGAACTCAAATGAAGGATTTTTAGAATTTGTTTAGCTCTTTCCTTGTTTTTTTTGTTATATCAGATGTTATGATCGAAGATAAGAGGATAAAATTTATTATCTTTTGATAAATATATGTAATTTTTTCTTTTATTATTAGATTATATGTTATGAGAATTCATTATTTTTTGGTAAACTTATGCAACTAAAAAAAATGCATTACTCATAATCATTTTGTTGTTATATGAAGAGAAAAATATTTGTTCATATGTCATGAAAGATGAGAAGATAAAATTTATCATTTTTCTGATAAAATATGCAAAAAAAAAGAAAAAATGAGTGAGGCGAGATCCCTTTGGTCTGATTCGGAAATACTTAATGAGAACCCCATTAACTCTACGCTCATCTTCTCAACCGTCATGATTTTAATGTCTTCTCGCGATGTTTTGTGCTAGATTATGACACCTCATCGCGCCCGGATCGTTAGGATCGCGTCATGTCATCGATCCGTGGGAGGCCTCGATTCCTAATCCGGGCTAAACCTATTTAGGAATAACATTTAGGAAGATCATTAATAGGAGAATATATAAATATTGGATTATAACACCTCATCAATCTGTGTGCCTCCATAATTCCCAATTTTGGAGAGTCCTATATTTGGGATATCTTTATGAGGAGAAATAAGGCAATCTCTTAAATAGGAGATCATCTTCCTAATTTGATATTGGATCTTGATCCTATAAATAGGTGCCCGCCCCAGTCGTTTCATTCAAGCAAGAACCAGAGAGGAATCCAGTTTATTTTCGGCCACCAGTGAGGAGTGTGAGAGCAGGTTATGTGGAGGAGGTTTCCGGCGGTGGCGGCACAGGCGGACCTCGTCGGTGCAGGAGGATCAGAGGCGGCGACCACAGGCTGCAGCGACGATCTCAAGGTAGTCACCGAGAGGCGTTCAGGCGGCGGCAGCAGCGACGGCTCCAGTACAGTTCAGGCGCGGCGGCGGCAGCAGGCGTGCTGCGCAAGGCGGCGGCGCATCGGCTCACCTCAGGCGGAGGCGGCTCTGTCCAGCGGCGGCAGGCAGCTCCAGGAGGCGGTGGTAGTAGGCAGATTTAGGTGGAGGCGGCACTGTCCAGCGGCGGCAGGCAGCTTCAGGCGGCGACAACAGGTGCAGGAAGCGGCGGATCCAGCGGGAAGAAGAACAGGGCTTGTCGCTCGACGACATCGATACCGCCCGGCGGTATCAGTTCTTCAACATTTTGGGATCTTTGTTTTTCCTTTGTTGTTCGACCGAGCTTGTATGGTCTCTAGTTGTATCTGTGTAACCTCATCAGGATTATAGTGGATCTTTTTGGCGCGCTCTTCCCGTGGACATAGGAGCCCATCTCCGAACCACGTATATCTTTTGTCGTCTACGTGTTTGAAATCTCCGTTATTTTATTTTGCTGATTATTTTGCTCATTTTAATTCCGTTGCTCTACCGCGGTACTCGGTCCGATTGCACAACAATTGGTATCAGAGCCAGGTTCCGCGGAGGTGATCAATTATACGTTCCATCTTAGATTTGGATCAACGGTAGGTGACGACCATCGGTCCGCTCCCTATCTTCTCAGATCTGATCCGTGAACCTAATTGGATTACCTAGTAGCCCTGCGAGCAAAATAATGGCAGCAAAATTTGAGATTTCAAAGTACGACGACAAAATCGATTTCGGGCTATGACAAAAACGGATCAAGGCGGTTCTCGTTCAGCAAGGTCTCCACAAGGCGCTCCTCGGCAAGGAGAAGTCCGAAAAGAAGGATGACGAGTGGGAAGAACTGGATCTGAAGACCATCAGCACGATTCAGTTGAGTCTAGCCGATGAGGTCATGTATAACGTAGTCAATGCTGAGACTACAGATGACCTATGGAAGAGATTGGAGGAGCTATACATGTCGAAGTCTCTCACAAATAAGCTCTACGTGAAGAGACAGTTGTATAGCCTGAGGATGTCCGAGAGTAATCAGCTATTGGAGCACATGAATGCATTCAACAAGCTTATATCCCAGCTGCGGAGCATGGACGTGAAGGTTGAAGAGGAAGACCATACTCTTCTCTTACTGTCTTTGTTGCCCAAGTCCTTCGATCATCTGGTCACCACGATTCTGTATGGGAAGGACACCTTGAAGATGGAAGAAGTGATGACAACGCTGCTCTCGAACGAAACGAGAAGCAAGTCAAGCCCTAAAGCCGACGAGGACCTATTCGTTAAGAGAAAAGACTCCACCCGGGGTAGATCGAGAGGAAAAGGGAAGGAGGAAGATCGACCTAGGTTTAAGTCCTGGGGCAGGAATACGAAGTGTCACTACTGCAAGGAGGAGGGGCACTGGAAGAATGAGTGCCCGAAGAGGAAGTTTAAGGAGCAGACGCATGAGCCACATCAGGTTGCGGTGGCATCCGAGGATGAGAACGACGCCGACATTCTTCATGTTTCACCCAGTCTTGAGACCACAGGTTCCTGGATCATGGATACAGGATGTTCGTACCACATGTGCCCAAACATGGGATGGTTCTCCAGCTTTAGGCAGTGTGAGGGTGGTCGTGTTCGTATGGGGAATGACTCAGAGTGTGAGGTGTTGGGAGTTGGTAACATCAGGATTGAGATGTTCGACGGAGTGATCAGGACACTCACCAACGTTTGGTATGTGCCCAAGTTGAGAAAGAGCTTGATTTTTCTAGGCACTCTAGAGGCCGCCGGGTACTCTTATACTGGCAACGACGGATGTTTGAAGGTTTGAAGAGGCGCGCAAGTAGTCATGGTAGGAGAGCGTTCTGGTACTCTCTACAGACTGATCGGTACCACAATTGCGAGCGGAAGGGCGAGGGGAGAGGTCAGATTGCCTCCCAGGCTACATGACACAGTAGCGTGTGCCTTTCACGCTAGTTCCTCAGGAAAAGCTTTAGAGAGCAGAGACAGCTCTCAGGGGAAAGCTAGGAAGGATAAGTGGAGGAGTGAGGCAAGATTCGTGGCGAAGGGGTTTGCGTAGAGGAAGGGCCTTGGTGAAGATAAAATCTTCGCAGCCGTGGAGAAGGTGGGCAGAGTGTCTCAGAAGTGCCCAGGTACCGCAAGGGGAGCCATCTGGCTTAGGAGTCCCACCAAGGAACTCAGGTGTACTCAGAATAAGGTGGAGCTGTACAGTGATGTGCGCCACCAAGAGTCGAGGGAGTTCGCTAGGGGTAGAGGTATGGTGTTGCGGAAGGTCTCTACAGAGGATATCAGTGCGGGCATGCGAGAGAAATCAGTGAGAGGAGTCAAGTTCAAGAGCGGTCTTGACTTGGCTCAGACTGATGCATGTTGATCGTTAGGAGACCCCAGGGAGAGGGGGTTTGTAGTCGCCAGTCGGAGAGATCCAGGTTGGAGGTACATGTACGTTTGTTAGGCTTCGAGGTGGAGTCTGTCGCGTGAGGCGTCAAGGTGGAGATTGTTAGATTATGACACCTCATCGCGCCCGGATCGTTAGGATCGCGCCATGTCATCGATCCGTGTGAGGCCTCGATTCCTAATCCAGGCTAAACCTATTTAGGAATAACATTTAGGAAGATCATTAATAGGAGAATATATAAATATTGGATTATGACACCTCATCAATCTGTGTGCTTCCATAATTCCCAATTTTGGAGGAGTCCTATATTTGAGATATCTTTATGAAGAGAAATAAGACAATCTCTTAAATATGAGATCATCTTCCTAATTTGATATTGGATCTTGATCCTATAAATAAGTGCCCGCCCCAGTTGTTTCATTCAAGCAAGAACCAGAGAGGAATCCAATTTATTTTCGGCCACCAGTGAGGAGTGTGAGAGCAGGTTCTGTGGAGGAGGTTTCCGGCGGCGGCGACACAGGCGGACCTCGTCGGTGTAGGAGGATCAGAGGCGGCGGCCATGGGCTGCAGCGGCGATCTCTAGGCAGTCACCGAGAGGCATTCAGGCGGCGGCAGCAGCGACGGCTCCAG
The DNA here is from genome assembly GCA_039513925.1 of Platanthera zijinensis. NCBI lineage: Eukaryota > Viridiplantae > Streptophyta > Magnoliopsida > Asparagales > Orchidaceae > Platanthera > Platanthera zijinensis. Next base: position 113,614,592 of record CM077097.1, on the reverse strand, counting down.
TACAGTTCAAGCGCGGCGGCGGCAGCAGGCGTGCTGCGCAAGGCGGCGGCGCATCGGCTCACCTCAGGCGAAGGCGGCTCTGTCCAGCGGCGGCAGGCAGCTCCAGGAGGCGGTGGTAGTATGCGGATTCGGTGGAGGCGACACTGTCCAGCGGCGGCAGGCAGCTTCAAGCGGCGACAACAGGTGCAGGAAGCGGCGGATCCAACGGGAAGAAGAACAGTGCTTGTCGCTCGGCGACATCGATACCGCCCGGCAGTATCAGTTCTTCAGCATTTTGAGATCTTTGTTTTTCCTTTGTTGTTCGACCGAGCTTGTTTGGTTTCTGGTTGTATCTGTGTAACCTCATCAGGATTATAATGGATCTTTCTAGCGCGCTCTTCCCGTGGACGTAGGAGCTCATCTCCGAACCACGTATATCTTTTGTCGTCTGCGTGTTTGAAATCTCCATTATTTTATTTTGCTGATTGTTTTGCTCATTTTAATTCCGTTGCGCTACCGCGGTACTCGGTCCGATTGCACAACAGTTTTGAATTTGGACCCACTCAAATTTTAAGTAGCAAAAAGAGCTACATCTTAATTAGTCCTGAACAAAAAGCCCGATTGGGCCGGCCCGGACCGGGCCCGATCGGGCTTTTTCATATATCGGGCCGGGCCGGCCCGGTCCTCCCCTGCAATCGGGCCGGTCCGGGCCGGCCAGGCAGCTAAAATATTCTGCCTGCTCCGGCCCTTCAGGTCGGGCCGGGCAGGACCGGGCCGGTCTCGGGCCCGAACCGGGCCGGCCCGATTTTCTTTTTTTTAATTAATTATTTTAGTATAATTATAATTTATATATAAATAAAATTAATAATTATAAATTATATTAAGGTTAGATTAGTTATAATATATATTTATTAATTATTAATTTTATATATTACTATAAATTTATAATATATATTTATTAGTTATAACTAAATAGTTATATTATAATTTATATTATTATAAATAGTTATAATATATTATAATATATATTTATTAGTTTATTAGTTATTACTATTAATTAAAAATTTATTAAATATATATTTATTATTTATATATTATATTATTAATTATTATTTATTATTATATATTTATATTTAATATTTATATATCCAAAAAATGAAAAAATAATACTTAATTTTAATAGCATCCAAGATTTCAAGTAGTCATACAATTGCACAAAAAATTTAATCAAAAATTTTTATTAATATTAAAATACAAAATCTAAGTCATACAATTGCACAAAATACAAAATACAAACTTATGATTCTTATAAAATTTAATTAAAAAAATTTACATATATCAAAAAAATTTACATTAAGAATTTAAGATTGCCCGATTTAATCATCTTGTAGATTCATTGCGTCAATTTCGTCTTCTATCTCCTCCGAGCTATCCTCCAATGCTGTTATGTGCTGCTTCCTCTTCATAGCATCCAAGTAGTCCTTGTAGCATATGCAAATCTCGAGCGATTCTTCATTAAGCCGGCTCCTCCGCTCGTTCAAAACCCTGCCACTAAGAGAAAAAGCGGACTCCGAAGCTACTGTACTAGCTTGGATAGTTAGTAAATCACGGGCCATATAGGCCAAAACAGGATAGGTATTACCTTTACCTTTCCACCAATTTAAGAGATCGAAGTTTTCGATCTCGTCCGAACTCATAAAATCGCTAAATTTAAATTACTCGTCCAAACGTCGCTCGTTAGACTCACACGTCCTTCGAAATTTTCAAAATAGTTAATTAATTCTTCTTTTACTGCTAAATAAAATTTAAGCGCGTCACGCCTTAAAGTAATTCTACTAACCTTTTGGTATTTGGGTTGAAGCCCCCCATGTATGTACTCCGTCGCGTCGTCATTGTCGAAGACGCTGAATGGCAGCCCGCGTTTGATGACGAACTGCGCCTGCAGCTCTCGCTGTCGCATTTGATCGTACGTCCAAATCTGTCCTGCTCCAGAAATTTGGGCTTGACTTGACTCGGGAGGAGCTTGTTTCGACACGCAAGACTTCTGGTGTCTAACAAGCGTCGAGTTGCTGGTGATGGATAGCAGCTTCGAGCACAACTTGCAACGCGCTCTCCTTTCGGTCCCGACTAGGACCATCTCGAAATGCTCCCAAATACTCGCTCTACGATTGTGCTCCACTACCGCAGTCGTATTTTGGGAAGACGACGTCATTGGGAGAGCTAAGAGAGAGAGAGAGAGAGTGAGAGAGAGAGAGTGTGAGAAAAAAGAGAAGGGGGGGTATTTATAGGATTTTTTTTATTTTTTATTTTTTATTTTTTTAATTTAAATAATATTAAAAAATATTAAAATAATATATAATATTATAATATTATAATTATATAATAATATAATATTATAATATATTAATTAATTAATATTAATAATATAATAATAATAATAGCAGCCAACGGCTCTCATTTTGAGAGCCGTTGGCTGCTCTCATGGCAGCATGGCTGCCACGTGGCAGCCATGCTGCCATGAAGAGCCTAACGGCTCTTAAAATGAGCCGTTAGGCTCAATCGGGCCTAGCCCGAGACCGGATCGGGCTATGGCCGGCCCGGTCTCGGCCGACTAGCCCGATTTTCGGGCTTTACCCGGCCCGGACCGGGCCGGGTAATAGCCTGAAACCGGGGCCCTTTCAGGGCCCCGGGTAAGGGCTCAGCCCGGTTCGGGCCTGAACCGGGCCGGGCTCGGGCCGGCCCGTCAGGCCCGATTTTTTTTTTCACACCTAATCTTAATCATCCAACTTAAAACCAATTGGTCTATGTAGACCAATCGATGATGCATATTAAATGCGCAAGGGACATTAGAATATTCTCAATATGCCCCCACCCTCTCCCTCCCCACTAGGAGAGTTTAGACTTTTGACATGTGAAGATCATTTTTGGCAATAACTATATGCAGACCGACTTTAGCTGTGTGCATGCCACATATTTTCTTAACGGTTATGCACAAGCCAAAGCCTATACAGGTTCATTACTTTCCGTGATTTTTTTAATTTGGTCTGTATTTACTCTTGGATTGCACATAGTCGAAAATGTTCTGCATATAACATCACCCTTATTTTTTTAACAAATATCCTGTTTCAGATGCATGCCAATGCTTGGGGCTGTCCTGTTCTACCACACTATAGTTATGGGCAGTATTACAAGCCTCCACAGGTTATGTCTATATGAATATTTCCCCCTTGATTTATTCAGGAAATATCATGAAATTACTAATGTTTTCTTGCTTAATTGTGAAGGGGCCTGCCATGATGAACTGCGTCACTCTGGATGAAGGAATGACGTGGAAAAGCTCTTTGGGTGTTTGCCAGGTAAACTTACACTTCTTTACAGTGTTTCCAAGTTTGTATGTGCACAATAAAAAGCCTTTTATCTATGTTAAGCTCTATGCATAGACTATAGACTGAGGCTGTGTTTGGCGCAGCTTATCGCGACTTATTTGTTCCGGTAAGATTGGACAGAAATGTCATTGTCATATCAAAATGGATCTTATGCCTCAAACTAGTTTCTTTTTTAAACATTTGTGATATCAAACATACATTCTATGACAATGATGTTTTTGTCCAAGCACACCGGAACAAATAAGCTGCGACAAGCTGCTCCAAACGCAGCCTGAGACTATATGATATAGGAGAAAAGGAGCCGTTTATGAAAATGTGCTAGTGTTTGGCTTGTCAGGGAAGCGTTTCACCCCGAAACAACATCTCTTTGGGTCTTGGTATTCACTGTGACGATCCAGGTCTTAGCCTTGCTCCTGGCACCATCCGACACATTCATTTTCCAATTCTAAAACCGGGTCAAAGATATGAGAGACGGGAGCCTACTAGACACACGAGTGGACTGTCTTGGTAGGCAGTGTGTAACTAATCTTAGCATGCCTTTTTTTTGGGTTCCTGTTGGACTATCCAACACGCCCCCTCAACCCGAACCTAGCTCTCTGAAACCATGTTAAACCACTACACTCATTTTTTATTCCAAAATCCGGATCAAAGATAGGTGAGACGGAGTCTATTTTAAGCACGAGCGGATCATCTGGGTAGGCGAAGTGAGTCTAATCTTGACATGCCTTTTTTGATTCATGCTGGACCATCCAATTAACACATATATCTAAAGAAAAGCGGTGCTAAGGTTGGCCTAGTAAGTACTAAGCATGCATGGCATCTTCTAAATATTGGCAAATTAATTGATAGTTTCTAAGAATATATTCTGCTGTTTCCATAAAAGAGGAAATCTTGGTGGAGACGATGCATGTGATCCCACAATAATGGGGTCGGCGTTGGCCCGGCGGTACCGCATGCGCATGCAAATTTCGTGATTTTTCAGTTTCCACGAAGGGAATCGCAGCTGAAGAATAACTCACGCAATTCCCAACTACCATCACTGATCCTTTCTTATAATTGTATTTATTTATGGCGTCCATGGAACCAATCGCGCGCAATCAATTCGTTCAAATTTCGGGCATATTTGCTTACGATAGAATCATGAATTTGGGTGCACGTGATTTAGGGTTCGTTTGGCAGAGTGGTGGCACGGCCGAAGTCACGAAAGTGATGGTTATGAATGACATGTTCATGAATGCTCGACCTCACCTAAGTATCTTCTTTCATTTTTACGTGCAAAACTAGTCAGCTTTTCTTGGTAGCCGTCATAATAATTGTCTTGTCAAACATGCGTTGTCTAGTTTGATTTGGCTTGAGCCAAAAATGTAACCCACAATCTGGCCTAAGCCGAACCACACCGCACTGAAAATGTGTCAGTGCGGATTTTGTGCGATGCGTTTTTTTTGCGTTCGCTATTGTCACGAGTTCTGGTACAATAAGTATAAAAAAGAAAAAAAAAGTCCTTAGTAATTATCTATACATGCAATTGTCAAGACTATTAAATTAGTCCCCAAACTTAACTCATTTTATGAAATAGATCTCAGTAATTTTTTTGAAGGAAGAAATCAATCCCTTAACTTTAATAAAAAGTTGGAATAAGTCCTTGTTTTTAAAAGCAGTCTAATTTAAGGGAAGCGAAAAACCCGCCATGCACCCTTGGATCTTCATCCTCCAAGTTAAAACGGAATGAAGAGCTTCCACACTGATGCAGGCTCGTACGGCCTGCTGAGACTGAAGGCCATGGACGGTGACAGAGTCATTCTTTTGAACGCCACCATACTTACCAACACCTAAATTGTACCAGAACTAGTTCCCTTCCCGCTTCACCATCACCACCTTCGAGAAGTAAATGAAGTGGTGTGAGTAGGAATGCGGTTGAGAGAAAACTTACTAAAGGTAAGTGTTGAAACCGGAACCCGATTTTGAGAAGAGTTCGAACTTAAAAGAGGGTAACATGCAGCTACTTCTCTTGAGCTAGAGCTCTTGATCGGCGGCTGGGGACTAGAAACAAACCCTGAGCTGCAGCGAGCAGGTCCCACCACCCATCCGAAAGATCAAAGAGAACTTCCCCTCCCTAACCAATGTTGAGCTGGGCACCTTGGAGGGCACATGAAACCAACCAAAGCCTATCAGAGGAGGGATAAGCCAAAGAAACAGATCCCCTCCAAAGGTGCCCCTGGGGTCTATTTATAGTTTTTAAAGCCTGACCTGCAAATAACGAAATCTCGCCTTTTGATTTCACTATAGGCAGTCCAAAGTGGTCTGTCAGTAGCGAAACTCCGCTGTTTGGAGGAGCTATTAGCAGACCTAAAGAGATATCCAAGGGGTGGCGAGTGCCCGGTGAAGCTGGATCTCGCCTCTGGACCATGGATCTCGCATCTGGACCCTGGATCTCGCCTCTGGACCCTGGATCTCGCCTCTGGACTCTGGATCTCGCCTCTGGACCCTGGATCTTGCCTCTGGACCCTGGATCTGGCCTTTGGACCTGGATCTCGTCTCTAGACCCTGTATCTCACATCTGGACCCTGGATTTCACCTCTGGACCTTGGATCTCACCTCCGGACCCTAGATCTTATCTCCGGACCTTGAATCTCGTCAAAAAGAGATGAATCATTCTACACTCGTCCTAGGTGGGCGAGATCCTCTAGGCCATCCTCGGTCATCTATGATCTCAATGAATTACGGGTTATATACAATTCTCTTTTTTTTCGAGCTTGACATGAGGTCGAAAAAAACAATGTAGAACCTATATTTCGGATAGAAGGGCACTAAACAACACCCATCCCAAAATCCCTCCAAAGAGTGGAGCCTGACTGGAGAAAGAGAGGCGGAAGATCTCGACACCTCCCAGGAGCCCGACTCAATTAGAGGTGGAGAGGAAAAAGATCTCGACACCTCCCTGGAGCCCGACTCAACTAGAGGTGGAGAGGAAAAAAATCTCGACACCTCTCAGGAGCCCGCCTCAACTGGAGGTGGAGAGGAAAAAGATCTCGACACCTCTCAAGAACCCGACTCAACTGGAGGTGAAGAGGAAAAAGATCTCAACTCCTCCCAAGAGCCAACTCAACTGGTGGAGGTGGAGAGGAAAAAGATCTCAACACCTCCCAGGAGCCCGACTCAATTGGGGGTGGAGAGGAAAAAAAATCTCGGCACCTCCCAAGAGCCTGACTCAACTAGAGGAGGAGAGGAAAAAGATCTCGACACCTCCCAGGAGCCAGACTCAACTGGAAGTGGAGAGGAGAAAGATCTTGACACGTTCCGAGAGCCGGCTCAACTAGAGGTGGAGAGAAAAAAGATCTCAACACCTCCCAGAAGCCCGACTCAACAGGAAATGGAGAGGAGAATGATCTCGACACCTCCCTGGATCCCGGCTCAACTAGAGGTGGATGAATTTTCTCGTGGGCCTTGGCTAATCAAGACCATCTGCTCCTCATCTTGCCACCGAGAGATCAACCTGTCTTATCGACTAGTGAGAGACCAGACTGTGGGATCTGCTCAGGGATCCCAACCAACATTCCAACCTGCCTCTCTGAGAGGTCAACCAGCCCTGACGGCTAGTGGGAGCCCGATCAGCAAAACCGTCTCTGAGCTCTCAACCAACATTCCAACCTGCCTCTCCGAGAGATCAACTTGCCCTGCTGGGTAGTGGAAGCTCGGTCAGCGGAACCTTCTCGGGGCTTTCAATTAATATTTCAACCTGCCTCTCCGAGAGGTCAACCTGCCATACTGACTTTTGAGAGCCCGGTCACCGGAACCTTCTCGGGGCTCTCAACCAACATTTCAACCCGCCTCTCCGAGAGGTCAACCTGCACTGCCAGCTTTTGAGAGCTCAATTAACGGAACCTTCTTGGGGCTTTCAATCAACATTTCAACCTGCCTCTCCGAGAGGTCAACTTGCCATGTCGGCTACTGGGAGCCCGGTTAGAGGAACCTTCTCGGGACTTTCAATCAACAATTCAACTTGTCTCTCCAAGAGGTCAACTTGCCATGTCGGCTAGTGGTAGCCTGGTCAGCGGAACCTTCTCGAGGCTTTTAATCAATATTTCAACCTGCCCCTCCGAGTGATCAACCTACCCTGCTGGCTAGTAGAAGCTCGGTCAATGGAACCTTCTTGGAAATATTTCAACATGCCTCTCCGATAGGTCAACCTGTCATGCTGACTAGTGGAAGCCCGGTCAGCGGAATCCTTCTTGTGGCTTTTAATCAATATTTCAACATGTCTCTCCAAGAGGTTAACCTGGTCTGCCGGCTAGTGAGAGTCTTGTCAGCGGAACCTTCTCGGGGCTCTCAACCAACATTCTAACTTGCCTCTCAGTGAGGTCAACCTACCCTGCCAGCTAGTGGGAGCTTGGTCAGCGGAACCTTCTCAGGGCTTTCAATCAACAAAAAATAAATACCATCTACATAGTGGGAAACTTTTCAATATAATGCACCATGACTTAATCGGACATAGATAAAGTTCATTACAAAAAAGTACTCATCAAGATGAGGCTCCTTCAGAATGCTCGATCCTGATGACCATTATCTTCTTTCTCCCCTACCACCTCCAACCAGCTCATACTCTCCATTACCTTTTCCACTTCCTTTGTCTCTTCCTTCCAAGAGATAGTGTTGATAGTCGTGACGTAATACTATCTATCCACCCTGGGATCTCCCCAGGCTCTGACCTGAACCCCTCCTTCGTTGAACTTCAAACATTGATGGAAAGAGGAGGGGACGCACCAGAATGTGTTGATGAGGGGCCGTCCAAAAATTATATTATGACTGCCCGGAGCGTCAACGATGCCGAACTACTCCCCCCCTCCACCCCTTTCCTTTCTCTTGAGAACCCAAACAACGTTACATCTAAAGCTAACACCCTCCATGCCTCTACCTTCATTGCATCAAAAGCCTTGTTGAAGATTACGTTCACCGAGCTCCTATTGTTAATCAAGATCCTTGAGACCGTGAAACTCTCGAAGACCGTCTAGATTACTAATGTGTCGCAGAATGGATTCTTGTGATCCGACATGTCCTTCAACAAGAAGGTAATCTTCTCTTCCAGGAGCGGGGTCTGAGAGGTCAAGGCGACACTCCTTCTGAACATTGTTTGGAGGCTCCCCTTGTGTTCAGCCTCAATCCCCCCTGTGAATCACCCTGATCCCTCCTCAGGTCTCCACATTGGCCCGGTCCTCGCATCTAACCTCCTCTATTGCTCCTGCTACAACCTCCTCAATCCGAACCTGTTGTTGCTGCACTACGCCTCTCTCCCTCCTCACCTCCAAGTACTATGGGCAGGTGACTGTTGCATGACCTTCCTCTTGATGGAAGTCACAATAGGGCAACTTCATTCCGCCCCTTCCTCTCCCTCCTGTGCGATTCTTTCTTTCTCTCCTCCCCTCTCAGCCGATTGTCATAGCCTGCTGGGGTAGGGGCGAAATTGGTCTTAGGCCCGGTCTCCACCCTAGAGGGTTGAACCGTTTTTGCCCTCCATAAGGTGCCTGAAACCCTTGACCCCCGACTCTTCCATTCTTCTCCCTTTCTGCTTCCTGAAACCTCCTTGATCCTTTCTCGATCTCTCCCTATTTGGCTAATTTCTTTGTGAATGTCGGGTTCGCCGCCCCCCTTTATTTCCATTCTCTCCCTCTCAATCAACTCCTTGAAGGACAGAGGTGGCTCCCGCTTCAGCTCCATCCTGAAGAACCCCTGACGAAGCCCCAGTATGAAGGCCAACATCATGGTGTACCGTGGTACCGCCTGGATTTAGAGAACCTCTTCCTAGAACCTATCCACATAACTTCCCAAAGTCTCCTCCAGCCTTTTCTTGATGGCGAACAAGAACTCTGCTCATTTCTTCCTTTTCTTGGATGTAAAGAACCTCAACAGGAAGCCTCGACGCAGGTCCTCAATAATAGATTGAATTGGGAGAAACTGGTGGAACCAGTCCCTTGCCTTTTCTTTGAAAGTGATGGCGAAGAGTCGACACTTGAAAGTGTTTGACATCTGCCAGATGGAAACTGCGTCCTCAAACCACTGGACGTGTTGAACTGGATCATCTCTACTGGTGTAGTAGGCATCTCCGGATCCCGGAACCCATCTGGAACTAGGGTCAAGATGATCAACTCGCTGAAGGGGCATCCCCCCCATAGGGCGAGTCGTGTGGTCACGTGACATCAGCTCGCCAGCCCTACAAGCACTCGCTGAATTGGGGAAGTGCTCTCGCCCGACGAGATCCCTCTCGCTACCCTCTATCGCCGCCTCCTTCCCAGGTCGCTTGATAGGGGCATTCTCGCCCAGGGACGGTGGTACGACCACCGGGTCAGATGGAGTCAAGCACTTGCCACACACGGCTAATGCGTGGTGCCAAGATCTCCCTCTTGAATTTTTCGAACATCCCAATTATAACTACTGTCGCGGGTGGTGGCGAGTTACCCAAGTCAGCACTTTGTCCTTCACCTCTAGCCATGAGACTTGCTTAAGATTTTCTTGTGCAGGCTACGGTCCACGCTCACCGCACCAAAAATGTTGAAACCGGAACTCGGCCTCAAGAAGAGTTCAGACCTAAAAGGGGATAACTTGCACCTACTTCTCTTGAGCTAGAGCTCTTGACCATCGATGGGTACTAGAAACAGACCCTAAGCTGCAGTGAGTAGGTCCCGCCACACACCCAAAAGATCTAAGAGAGTTTCCCTTCCCTAGTCAATGTTGAGTTGGACACCTTGGAGGGCATATGAAGCCAACCAAAGCCTATTAGAGAAGGGAGAAGTCAAAAAAAATGGATCTCATCTAAAGGTGCCCTTGTGGTCTATTTATAGTTTTTTAAGTCTGTCCTGCAAATAGCGGAATCCCGTTTTTGATTTTACTATATGCAACACAAAGTGGTCTGCCAACAGCGAAACTCCGCTATTTGGAGGGACTATTAGTAGACCTAAAGAGATATCTAGGGGGTGACGTGCGAGTGCCCGGTGAAGCTGGATCTCGCCTCTGGACCCTGAATCCCGCCTCTGGACCATGAAACTCGCCTATGAATCTTGGATCTTGCCTTTGGACCTCGGATCTCGTCTCTGGACCCTGAAACTCGCCTCTGGATCCTGGATCTTGCATCTGGACTCCGGATCCCGCTCTCGACCCTGGATCTCGTCTCTGGACCCTGGATCTCCCCTCTGGACCATGGATCTCGTCTCTGGACTTTGGATCCCGCCTCTGGAGGTGACTCCTTCTACACTCGTCCTAGGTGGGTGAGCTCCTCTAGGCCATCCTTGGTCGTCCCTGATCTCGACGAATTACGAGTTATACATTATGCTACTCACTTTCAAAACTAAAGAAAAGCGGGCCGACTCATTTCCTGGGCTGCCAACGACTAGAATCTGCAGTCCTCTTAATTTCTTTGTGCAGAGGTTGGGTTCCGGTTTCTCCGACAACGCCTTCTAGCAAGCTGGACTGCTTGATCCATACACTTTGTTGTTCTTGATTGTCAAAGCTCTACTTTCCGTTAGTTTGGACATATAGGCTCCGTTTGAGAGAACTTATTTTCACCGATCAAGTAGTTACGACCGCATGAACCGGACCTTAATTTTGGCCGGTGAAAATAAGTCCCCCCAAACAAAGGCATAATCTACATGGGAGGACTGATTTTAGCATTTATTAAAGCTAGAGGCTGATTTCTTCAAAAAAAAAAAAACTGAGGACTTATTTCATAAAGTAATATTTGAGGACTGATTTAAGAATTTTGCCTTATTAAATATATGAAAAGTATGAAAACTATTTGTAATTGACATATTAATTGTGTTTTTTTTAAAAACCATAATAAAAATACATGATAAAAAGTATTTAAAAGAGCATAATTGGACTCATACGTTGATAGCTGTCCGTTAACCGGGAAAAATAGAGTATTGGAAAGCTTTGAACTTCAAATTCACACCGTACATCAGACGGGCTCGGTAGACTTTGTGCCCGTTTATTGGTTTAATAATTAATAATTAGTTATTAATTTAATACTTATTAGTTAAGTACATAATAAGGGACAACGAGTGCTTGCAAGATAAAAAATACCTAAGCGCTAAGGAAATTATTAAGAAATGTAATTTTTGTATTAGAACTTATAAGGAAACGGTGCAAGTGTTGAGATCCGGAAGCTGGTTCAACAGAGTTCAGATTAAGATGAGATAGTTTGAGTTATTTATTTCACCGTAGGTCGCTCGAGATTGGATATTTTGAGTGTAGATTTGACCCTCACCAAATAAAGAATGGATTGCCTACACTCAGACATGTGAGCTACAACGTGGAGCTCCTAACACAAACCTGAAAGTTCTCTCGCAACTTCCCCTCCCGAAGTCAAAACTGAGCTCGGCACCTTGGGGGGCAAGGAGAGGAGACTCGAGATGGGCGAGCTCTAGGAGGCTGGGTCTGCCTTTTCTGAGGTGCTATGAGGTCCTATTTATAGACAAAACATCTCGAGTGTAAAACGGTCTTTATTGGCTAGCTTGCGAGTAGCTACTTCCGCCTTATCAGAAATACTATTCACGGACCAGGATGGTCTGCGGACAACGACTTCTGCCTTTTCGAGAATACTATTCTCAGACCCAAACGGACTAATGGTAGCCAAATTACTCAAAGACTGCTTGTTGCCTATTGACCTGGGCGAGCACGAGGGTTGGGTTGACCTGGACTCGCATCGCTTACTCAGCGGCGAGCATGCCTTGCTGCCCCAGTCTAGCCCTTTAGACTGCGGGTTGAGCCTTCTTTTGGCCAGTTGCGAGCCAGGTTCAACTTCTGGTCCCGCCCACTGCACGCTAGGGTTAGACCAGCTCACTTGGGTTTACTAGGTCGTATATTCTTTTTGCTAGCTAAATACCAATTTTTAGCGTGTCATAATGGTTGAGTAGATAGGTTTGTGCTCACACCCCTTTCTATAAATATAAGGGCGATGCCACCCTCCTTTCTGAAATAAACATAGCTTTAGGAGTCCTGCCCGCGTGCGCGATGTCCTGGTCCAAAGATAAGGAACTCGCGATGTCTTCCATTCTTTGATTGGTCGAAGAGCGTTCGACAAAGCGACATCGAGAGCACGGAGAAAAAGGATCTAAGGAAGAAGAGGAAGACCGTCACTTCTTCTGCCGAGGAGAGACCTCACCCACCTCTGGTGACGACCGTGAGGCGCGAGCCCTCCCAAAATGAGCTGACTAAAGTGTTGAAGCCGAGAAATATCTCAACCTCAGAAATCGGACTAGGCCACCTGAAGTTACTGGTCGAGCGGTCAAAAAGACGGTCTCTGGTCAGGAAACAGAAGCGAACTGTGCGAACAAGACCCCAGGTCGCTGCGGCAGGAAGGTCCCACCACGTACCCAGTTGCTTAGAAGCAACCCCTTCTCAACCAGATTGGCCGAGCTAGGTACGAAGGAGACGAGCTCGAGCAATAGCGAGTCGAGGGCAATTGCTGGAACTCGCGAGGGCTCAGGCCGAGATTTGCTTGTCCTCTCCTTCGTACCCCTGGGGTCCTATTTATAGGGAAATCCAAAGGGGGGGGTCTTACTTATACCCCCACCCTGGCGAGTTGGCGACTTTCCCGGGGAGCTCGCCTAGAAGGGGCGAGCATTTGGTCATAGTCGTCACCTGGCGAGTTGGCTTGGGGAGCTCGCCATACTCGCCCGAACCGCCTGCGGCCTAGGGTGCTGATCTGGATCCCCATCTTGCCTTGTTGACTTTGACTTCTGATGACCTGGCGGTGGTAGGACCCACCCTCGTCGAATATGGGTTGTACACAATCCCCGCTCTTTTTGGGAAACGTAGGAGCCCGGAAAGAATCATCCAACGCTTATTCGGCGAGTACCTCTGCCGAGTATCTGGACAGCTCGCATCGTCGCCTGCTGGTAGAGTAGTCTATAAATAGGGGGGGCTTGATTTTCGAGACGGACCCTGAAGCTCGCCGAAAATGTCGGATGCTGAGAAGTTGCTGATGGACAATCTCGCCGCCCTGTCTGGCCTCCTCGGCATAGCCAGACAGAAAAGGCCGCGCGAGGAAGGCGCCACCGCCTTGACCCCGCCGAAGAAGAAAAAGGCGAAGAAGGTCAAGCAGTCCTCCACTGTGGCGGTCGGCTCGCCTCCACCGCTGAACCAGGTCGTCGCGGCTTCTTCCAGCACCCAGAAGCTGTTGAGCGATCTCGGGCTTGACGACCTCCTCGGATCTGTTCGGGACAGCCCGCCGGAGGACCCGGGAGTGGCCGAGGAGCTCGCGGCCGCTAAGGAATCTGCGGCGGCTCAGGTCGAGGTCGCCACCGTGACAGGTCGCTATCTGGAAATCTTTCCGGCTAGGTTGTCGCCGCTTCTTCTTTACTGACTACCTTTCTATGCAGACTATCCGATGGCCGCGGACGCGACTCTTGACGTCGTCCCGCTGAACTCGGCCCCCCTACTCGCCCTGGCGGCCGATAGGCCGTCCAAGACCGCCTACACGGTCCGGATGGGCCTTAGCTCGGGGAAGGCGTCGGGGGCGACGTTGGTGAAGGGCACCCCCCCGGCGAGCAAGGAGCTGTCGGTGAAAGAAACTCCCGCTGGGTTGTCCGGGTCGGCGCGCGAGGATCCTCCGGCGAGTAGGGCGGCCTCCACCGTTGCGAGTGGCGGGAAGGTAGTCTCGGCGAGCGCCTCATTGCCGCCGCCGCCACCCTTGGTCGCCACTCCTAGCCAGATGCCGGGCATCGTCCTGCCCCCGCCACCGCCCTTGTCTGCTTCGCAGAGGTCGGATCTTCCGCGACCTCCTCCACCTCCTGCGCCGAGGGATCCGCTCCATCCGGCAAGCTCATCTCAAGTTCCGCCGCCGTTGAAGAAGCCGGAGAGGCCGCGGCCGGCCTACTTCCCTCCGCGGGTCGGAGACCCCGACTACGTCGGCCGAGGGTCGGGAGAGCGCGGGCAGGGCAGGCCTGCCGATCTTCCGAGCAGCTCTTCGGGGAGGCGAGATACCTCCGGGCGACCTCCCTCGCCGCGCCGATCCCGGTCTCCTCGCCGCGGTGAGCCTTCTACTACTTTGATTACTGCTCTGCTTTTTCTGACCTGACGATCTACCTTCCTGCTTTGTCAGATCGCCCGGCGACCTCTGGGGCGGCTTTCATTGACGCCATCGGGCTGTCCGGGAGCGAGTATCGCCAGGCTGCCGTTCGCGCCCACATGGAGCTGGAGAGCAAGTTCGACCAGCTCGCTATCTGCGACCCTCATCGACGCATCTCGGCTCTGGAGGCGAGGATGGCCAAGGTCGAAGGGCTCCAGGCGACTTTGGAGAACTACGAAGCTCGCTTCCACATGGTTAAAGAGAATGACCGCCAGCTGCAGTTGAACAACCACCGCCTGCAGCTGGTGCTTGACGAGCTGGCCGGCATCCGGGCGAGCATGGGGTCTGCTGGACGTCTGGCGAGGATGGAGGAGCAGCTCCGGCTCGGCGACAATGCGACAGCGTTGGCGACGGAGCATTACCGGCGTGCACGTGAGATCGGCTGGGCCGGGCGACATCCTCACCCCCCTGAGCGGCCTAGGGCGCCATAGTATTTTTGTTTTTTGAATGTAGCTCGCCATGCGCGACTTTGAACTCCTTTCGGACATCTATTTTTTTATTGATTAATTCATCTTTGCGTGTATGAGTATTCTCGCCTTCTGATCCTTCGTGTGCGCGCTTTCTTTGTGGTGTGCCGAGCTCTAGGTCTTCTGGCAATGTCGCCTCTTATTCTTCACAGTGCGAGCTCGTTCGATACTCGCCGAGACGGGCAGACCCCCCCCCCCCCCCTTTGCCTTGACATATTTATAAATAGGAGGGGTAGGTGGGTCATAAAGCGTATGCTGTAGCGATCTTCTCTTCATATCGGCGAGTATCCGAACATCCAGCTCGCCTTCTCTCACTCTTTTTACAGCTCGCAAACATGGTCGGCGACGACGCCAGCGCTCGCCGACAAACTCACGCCATTAACTTCGCGGATGCGGCATTCAAGAAGTCCATTACCTCAGAGAAGGACCTGGCGGCCTTCAGGGAGCGCCTGCTGCCCGAGGACTACTCGGCGAGGCTTCCTACTCGCGGCGAGCGGCTCAACACCTATGTTGAGGGCGCCCTTGTCTTGTCGCTGCGGCATTTCGACGCCGGCCTGCGGCTACCCTTCTGGCCGGAGTTCTGCGAGATCCTGCGCTACTTCGGGATCGTCCCCGCGCAGATCAACCCCAATGACATGGCGATCATCATGGGGTTCCTATGCTTCCTCCGGGAGGAGAGGATCGCCTTCGACCTCTCCGTCTTCCGCCGCATCTTTGCCTTTGCGGCGACCTCGGAGGGAGTCGTCTTTTTTAGCAGCCACGTCTGCACCTTGGTCGGGACCGCGAATAAGGTCCACCGCTGGAGCGAGCAGTTGGTGGTCGTCCACGGCGACTTCGGCGGGATTCTCGGCAGGCCGCACCAACCGACCGACGTCGCCTTCCTTCCTCCCATCCTCGAAGGAGCTCGCGAGTAGCTCTTTGAGTACTTCCGGGGTCGGCGATTTGACTTCATTTTCTGGCGTCTAAACGTCAACGTGCTCGAGGCAGTCCACTCCCGTGAGAGTAAGCCGAGCTTAGAATGCGTCCTGGTTACCCGCTCGTTGTCCTTTTTCCGCTGAAGCTAACTTGTCGCGCGTTTTGCAGTTCCCAACGAGCTTCCGGAGAAGCCTCTTCCTTTGGCGAAGGAAGTCGCCACTACGCGCTCGGACGTTCGCCCCCCTACCGACGTTGGGGAGAAGAAAGCAGCCAAGGGAAAGTCGCGGGTCAGCTCGCAGGGTCCCGCGAGGAAGAGGGCGAAGACCTCGTCGCCACAATCCGTCGATCGCTGGTCGCCGACGGGCGCCCGGTCGCCTCACTTCCACCCCAACTACGGCCTCGGGCAGGGGGTGGTGGATTCCTACGGCCGCCCGCTCGTGACTTGGTCGGCGGAGGACAACTCGGTGTCGCTGAGCACCAACCTCCCGTCCTGGTCAACCGACTGGGAGGACAAGGGGGAGGCTTTCGCCGTCCTCCACGCCATATATGGGCGAGTCGATGCGGAGTCCGTCCTGGAGCTGATCCCGTTGGAGCTCGCCCATCAGTCGGCCTGCGCGCTCGCGCGGTCTGCCGAGCTGGGGCATTACTCGGCGAGGAAGCTGCTGGAGACGACCGATGTCCTCAAGGTCGTCTCCAAGAAGGCCATCGACCTCGGCATGCAGTCGGTTCGCTGGAAGGACTTCGAGGTGAGCTGTCCTTGGGTTGGTTGCTCGATTTGTTTCATCGATAGGTCCTGACGTCGGTCATCTCGCAGGCTGCCGAGATAGAAGCAGCGAAGAGGCTCTCTGAGTGCGGGGAGAAGCTCGCCGCCTCCCAGGCCGAGCTGGAGGCGGCCCAAATTCGCGCAGCGGAGATGGAGACGAGGCTGGTCGCTGCTGAAGAACGGCTGAGCTCCTCAACCCCGCTACCCGAAGAACCGACGCGAGTGGTGAAGCAATCCCGCGTCCTCTGGGAGGAGAGATCCTCTGTTCGCCGCGAGATTGTGCGGGCGGCGGGGAACATCCTGAGCTACTCGCCGAGGGGACCATCCCGCCGTACCGCGCCTCGCCGCCGACCAGCTCCGGCGATTCCGATGACAGCAGCAGCGGAAGCAGCAGCAGCGGGAGCGAGAGCGATGAATCGGTAGATGTCGGTGATATCGGAGACGACGAATATCGGCCAGATACTGGCGACGGGGAGTCCTAGTTGCTCGCCGATATTCCTTTTGTAAATCAATTTTTGACTTGTGATTTATACAAATTTTTGCTCCTGCATTTTTCTGACATGTTGCTCGCTAGGCTCATAGGCTCGGAGAGGAGCGTTCGCTAGATCGCAGGGGTATGGTCCCGACATCGATCATCCGCTCGCCGGGACCTACTCGCCCCTGCGCCCGGGTACTCGTGAACCTGCTGGGAGAACCTCGTGCACCGCGTGGGTCGGCGCGTGGGACATACTCGCATGCCCTCTGGGGCTCGCTTACTCGCGCGGTTCCAGCTCGCTTACTCGCGCGGTTCCAGCTCGCTTACCCGCGTGGGACCAGCTCGCCTACTCGCGCGAGATCAGCTCGCCTACTCGCGCAAGGCCTGCTCGCCCACCTGCGCGTGACGCAAGTCGAACCTGGCTTAGTTGTCGAATCATAACCTGCGGGCCTCTCATTCTCGCAATCGAGGAGATCGGCCGATTCCCGACGAGAGGAGCTCGTGGGGATACCGATCTTACGCTGCTCAACTGAAGTCTTGAATTACAATCGAGGAGATCGGCCGATTCACGAGGAGAGGAGCTCGTGGGGATACCGGTCTTACGACGTTGCTCCACTCGAAGTCTTGAGTTACAATTGAGGAGATCGGCCGACTCCCGAGGAGAGGAGCTCGTGAGGATACCGGTCTTACGATGCTGCTCAACTTGAAGTCTTGAATTACAATCGAGGAGATCGGTCGATTCCCGAGGAGAGGAGCTCGTGGGGATACCGGTCTTACGACGCTGCTCCACTCGAAGTCTTGAGTTACAATCGAGGAGATCGGCCGATTCCCGGGGAGAGGAGCTCGTGGGGATACCGGTCTTACGACGCTGCTCCACTCGAAGTCTTGAGTTACAATCGAGGAGATCGGCCGATTCCCGAGGAGAGGAGCTCGTGAGGATACCGGTCTTACGACGCTGCTCAACTTGAAGTCTCGAATTACAATCGAGGAGATCGGCCGATTCCCGAGGAGAGGAGCTCGTGGGGATACCGGTCTTACGACGCTGCTCAACTCGAAGTTTCGAATTACAATCGAGGAGATCGGCCGATTCCCGAGGAGAGGAGCTCGTGGGGATACCGGTCTTACGACGCTGCTCCACTCGA
The DNA here is from genome assembly GCA_039513925.1 of Platanthera zijinensis. Lineage (NCBI taxonomy): Eukaryota > Viridiplantae > Streptophyta > Magnoliopsida > Asparagales > Orchidaceae > Platanthera > Platanthera zijinensis. Next base: position 113,596,346 of record CM077097.1, on the reverse strand, counting down.
AGTCTTGAGTTACAATCGAGGAGATCGGACGATTCCCGAGGAGAGGAGCTCGTGGAGATACCGGCCTTACGACGCTGCTCAACTCGAAGTCTTGAGTTACAATCGAGGAGATCGGCTGATTCCCGAGGAGAGGAGCTCGTGGGGATACCGGTCTTACGACGCTGCTCCACTCGAAGTCTTGAGTTACAATCGAGGAGATCGGCCGATTCCCGAGGAGAGGAGCTCGTGGGGATACCGGTCTTACGAATTCCTCTAGTCGGGAGAGAGATGCACTCGGGGAGACCTAGGCCGACGTGCAAGGGGGGAGCTGATCTCAGCCGGCAATGCAGAGGCTCGGTCTTACAAGAGCGCTTAAAGTCCCGAAGCATCGTCCTATCATCCGTACTAGGCTATTTAGTAAGAACGGGTTGAAGGCACGTATCTCGATTTGATGGTGAAGATCGCTTCCAGCTACGATTCGGACGGGGGTGGTGTTCATCGAGGGTCCTCTCCTGACGCACTCGGAATCGACACACCCCTGGGCTCGTCCACGCCCTCCCTTCAGCAGGTTATCCTGCCTTGTTGCTCACTTGAGATTTTTTCCTTATGGGTGCTTTACGAGGCCGGCCTCTCCTCGAGTCCGGGGGATCAGGGTGCAGATCTGTCCCTCGTAGTTCCTCCAGACGGAAGAGAGATGCACTCGGGGAGACATAGGCCGACATGCAAGGGGGGAGCTGATCTCGGCCGACAATGCAGAGGCCCGGTCTTACAAGAGCGCTTAAAATCCCGAAGCATCGTCCCATCATCCGTACTGGGCTATGTATGAGGAACAAACCGACCACTGCCTCCCGAAGTCGACTACGAGGCGGGCCGTGGAAACACTCAGAAGCCTTGAGACATGTTCAACACAAAAGAGATAAAATCCTGCATCCTTTGTATATTAACTATGTTTACAGAAATAGATACATGGGTTACCGTTATGGGTAGAATCTTTTCAGATCATCCCCACTCCAGGTCCCAGTCAGCTGCTCTCCCGCTTGATCTTGTAGGTAATAGCCTCCTGTGGCTAAGGCTTCTTGGACGATGAAAGGTCCTTCCCAGTTGGGATGCAGCTTGCCTACGGCGGCTCCCCGCCCAGCAACGTCCACCTTCTTCATGACCAAGTCCCCTGCGAGGAAGTTTTTCAAGCGGACATTTTTGTCGAAATGCCTCGCCATGCGTCTCTTGATTTCTTCCTGGTGCATGGAGGCCAAGTCCCGAAGCTCTTCCACATAATCTAGGGAGAGCCTCTGAGCCTCTTCGTTATCTAGCCGCCATTCCTCGCTTCCGTCTTCGACTGCGATGACCCTCAGACTATGCACTTCGATTTCGACCGGGATGAGCGCCTCAGACCCGTGTGACAGCTTGAAGGGTGTTTCCCCTATGGCCGAGTTCGGGGTGGTCCTGAGAGCCCATAGGACGGAAGGGAGTTGTTCGGCCCAATTTCCCTTGAGGTTGGTGATCTTCTTCTTTAGAAAGTTGATGATGAGCTTGTTCGCGGCCTCTACTTGCCCATTACTCCGAGGGTGGTGTACCGAGGCGAACCGAAGGTCGGTTCCCAACTGCTTACAAAAGTCCCCTAGCTCCAAGCTGGCGAACTGCGGCCCATTGTCGGTGATGATGGCCAGAGGGATCCCGAATCTGCATGCGATTTCGCCCCAGATGAAGTTCTTGACGATTTGAGACGTGGTCTTGGCCAGAGCCTTGGCCTCGATCCACTTGTGAAGTAGTTGACCATTACTAGCACAAACTTCCTTTGCCCGCTAGCTTGAGGGAACGGGCCGATTAAGTCCATTCCCCAGATTGCGAAAGGCCACAGAGCGGTGATCGAGCGAAGCTGCTGAGCCGGATGGAGCGCGAGGGGCGCGAAGAGTTGACATTGGGAGCATTTTCTGGAATAGGCCTCTGCGTCCTTTCGGATGGTTTGCCAGAAGTAACCGTGCCTCAAAATTCTCTGCTCCAGGGTGCGGGTCCCGGAGTGGCTGCCGCACCCTCCTGAGTGAATCTCCTCGAGGACCCGGGGAATCTCGAGCTCTGACAAGCTTCGGGCCAGAGGGCCTGAGATGGTTTTGCGATAGAGCTCGCCGTCTTGCAATAAGTAGTATGCGGCCTTGTACCGGAACTTTCTCTGATCTTGCCCGTCGGATGGTAGTCGGCCTGTTGTCAGAAACGTGATGAACGGATCCCTCCACGAGGCTCGTTGATCGATCTCCATCAGCTCTCCTTCTTCGACGGATGGTCGAAACAACTCGATGGCGATTCCCCCAGCCCGAGGGCCGTATTTTGCAAGGCCGTCTGCCTCGGAGTTGCGTTCTCGGGGCACGTGCTCGACGTGGAAGGATCAGAATCCCCCGATCAGGCCCTTGACCTTAACCAGATATTGCTGCAAAATGGGATCTCGAACTTCGAACTCTCCCCGAATCTGAGATGCGGCCACCATGGAGTCGGTAAAAGCCTGGATGTCTCTGATGGCCAGCTCCTTGGCGAGTCGCAAGCCAGCCACCATGGCTTCGTACTCCGCCTGAATGTTGGTTACCGAGAAAAGGATCTCGATGGCCTGCTCGATCCTGGTCCCTTGAGGACTAACCAGTACCACCCCGGCTCCCAGGAGTGCCTTCCCGACGCGCCGTCTACAAACATCTTCCAGGGGACTGGCCGATAGACGCCCATGTCTGCCTCGACCTCGGCCGAGAAGTCGGCCAGGAAATCCGCCACGGCTTGTGCTTTGATCGCGACCCTTGGGGGGTAGGAGATGTCGAACTCACTCATCTCCACAACCCACTTGGCTAGTCTGCCGGAATGCTCCACTCCGTCCAGGATACTCCTCAGGGGGTGGTCGGAGACTACCTTGATAGAGTGGGCTTGGAAATACGGACGGAGTCGCCTGGCTGAAACCACTAAGGCGAAGACCAACTTCTCTAGGATCGGATATCTCGCTTCGGCTTGCCTCAACACCCGGCTCACGTAGTAAACTGGAAGCTGCTTCTTTCCCTCTTCTCGGACCAGCACCGAGCTAACTGCTTCAGCCCCCACCCCGAGGTAGAGTAAGAGATCCTCACCGCCCTGCGGACCCTGAAGGAGAGGAGCTCGGGTCAGCTGTTGTTTGAGCTTTATGAAAGCCTCCTCGCACTCCGGGGTCCACTCGAATTTCTGGTTGCCCCGAAGGGCCTTGAAGAATGGGGAGCATTTCTCTCCGGCCTTGGAGAGAAATCGGCTAAGACCTGCCAGCCTTCCGGTCAACCTTTGAACTTCCTTGGAATCTCTCGGGGACGCCATCTCCACGATGGCTTTCACCTTGTCGGGATTAGGTTCCACCCCCTGGGGAGTAAGGAGGTGCCCTAGAAACTTCCCCCTTCCCGCGCCGAAAACACACTTGGCCGGGTTGAGCCGCATCTTGTACCTCCTCAGGGTGGCGAAGGTCTCTGCCAAATCCGCTACGTGCTCTGCGGCGCTCTTGCTCTTGACGAGCAGGTCATCCACGTAGACTTCCAGATTCCGCCCCTTTTGCTTTCTGAAGACGTGATCCATCATTCTTTGATATGTCGTGCTGGCGTTCTTGAGCCCGAAGGGCATCATCTTGTAGCTATAACATCCGTCGCTGGTGATGAAGGAAACGTCGCGGCAATCGGGGGGATGCATCCGGATCTGGTGATATCCTGAAAAGGCATCAAGGAAGCTCATTACGGGAAACCCGACGGCAGAATCAACCAGCGCGTCGATTTGAGGCAAGGGATAACAATCCTTGGGGCAAGCTTTATTGAGCATAGAGAAATCGATACATAGTCTCCAGCCTTCTCCCGACTTCTTCACCATTACAACATTGGAGACCCAGCCTGGATACTGGATCTCCGAAACAAAACCCGCTTCCAGCAGCTTCCCCACTTCCTCCCGGATTGGTCCCGCCAGGGCGGTGGCGCTCTTCCTCTGCTTCTGACGGACTGGGGCCATCGCCGGATCCAAGTTGAGGCGATGACAGGCAACATCAGCATCAATCCCTGGCATCTCGGCGGCGCTCCACGCGAAGATGTCCGCGTTCTCCTGCAGACAAACAGCTATCTCCACCTTCCCTTCCGGGGGCAAGGCTCCTCCGATCTTCAGCAGCTCAGGCTCTCCTCTCGGGGAGATCACCTCCACTTCCTCCAATTCCTCGGCAGCCTGCAAGCCCTCCTCCTGCTCTATCATCCTCTCCAACCTTTCTGCGTCACCCATCCAGCTGATGGTGCTGACCGCATTTAGATAGCATTCCCTGGAGGCCTTGGGATCTCCTCTGATCCTGACTTGGACGTCGTCCCGGCAGTACTTCAGGCACTGATGATATGACAACGGAACGGCCTTGAAGTAGTTGATGAGGGGCCGCCCGAAGATGGCGTTGTAACCGCTGGGTGCGTCGACGATGACGAAGCGGCATCGGATCGAAGTACCCCCGAGAGTGACCAGCAGCTCCACCCCTCCTTCCACCTCTTTCTTCTCTCTCGAGAAACCAAAGAGAGGCCCGTCCGCTGCCTGAACCCGGGACGCTTCCACCTGAAGACCGACGAAGGTTCTCTTGAAGATGACATTCACCGAACTACCGTTATCCGCGAGGATTCGGTCGACGGTGAAGTCCTCGATCGCGGCCTGGATCACCAGAGCGTCGTGGAAGGGATTCTCGTTCCAGAGCATGTCTTCCTCCGAGAAGGTGATCTCGTTCAATGGAGGGGGGGGTTTGAGACGTCGAGGCGACGCTCTTTTTGTAGATCTGGTGGAGGCTTCCCTTGCGGGAAGCTCCTAACCCAGCCCCTCCGTTGATTACTCCGACGTGCCCGCCTCCCGGACCGGGGATAACATTCCCCCTTCCTCCTTGGTCGATCCTGTCCTCGTTTCTCCTCCTCTGCGGTACCTGCTAAGCCACCTGCCCAACCTGGGCCTCCTGCTACGGCTGTTCCCTCTCGGCCGCCGTCGCTTCCATCCTCCTCCTTGCTTCCCAGAACTCATGGCAAGCCAAGGTTCTGTGCCCCTCCACTCGATGGATATCGCAGTAGAGAGGAATCGCCGCTTCCTGCTGCCTTTCCTGCCTCCTCTCCTGCTGCCTCTCTTTCCGCCGGCGCTTAGCGGCTCGCTGGGTGATGGCCATGGTCTCCCTTCTTCCTCCTCCCTTCTCTCGAGGGTTGTAATTCCTCCTCTCCTCCTGATGGACGGGTCGCCTCCACTGGGGGCGATCCCTCGGGTACTGGAATCTTCTCTCCTCGCTCCTCGTCTCTCGACCCCCGACGGGCCTCCTATCCTCCTGTCTTTGAGGCCTCTCCTGCCTCTCCGCTTTTCTGAGCTCCCTTCCCCTTTCTCTCTTCTATTCCTCTTTCCTCTGCGGCCTCTCCTGCTTCCTGTCGCTGCGCCGCTCCGGTGCCCTCTCCTTCTCGAGCAGCCTTCCCCTGTCCTTCCCCAGCGGTCTGTCTCTGTCTAACCGCGCCAGGAACTCCTTGTTCCTCTCCTCTCCTTGGATGAACACATTGGCTCGCTCCACCATTTCTTCAAACGACTTGGGCGGCCTGTGCCCCAGCTCCATGTTGAACAGGCCCTGCTTCAACCCGAACTTGAGGGCCACCATCAAGGTGAACCCGTCTACCTCTTCCACCTCCAGCACCTCCTCCTGGAACCGATCGATGTAACGGCCCAAACTCTCGTGCTTCCCCTGCACGATCTTGAAGAGGGCGGTTGCCTCCTTCTTCCTCCGCTTGGACGTCGCAAACCTTGCCAACAGACCCCGTCGAAGATCTGAGAAGCAGTAGACTGACCCTGCTGGCAGCTGGTGGAACCAATCTCTTGCGCTACCTTTGAAGGTAATGGAGAAAAGCCGGCACTTGAGAGCATCGGACACGTTGCGAATAGACACCACATCTTCAAACCACTGAAGATGTCTCACCGGGTCGTCCTTGCCGGAGTAGTACGAGAGGACCAGCTCTCTGAAGTTGTCGGGGACGAGGGCTGTGAGGATCTCGTCGCAAAAGGGGCTCCTCCCTTCCTGGCGGCGGCGAGTTTCCTCCCCGCTCGAGCAGTCATACTCGCTCCATCGGCGAGTATCTCCATACCTCGCCGAGAGTTCCGGATCTCGAAACCGGATTCCCTGACTACTCGCCGGGTGATGTCGCGGCGGGATCACCTGCTCTCCACTCGCCCAAGCGGGCTCCTTCCCTGCTCGCCGAGTTGGCATCTCCTCGCCCGGGGGTGTCCGGCGGTGGGGAGAAGTCGCCGTCACCTCAGGCGGATTGGACAACCCGACGAGTATCGCCTTCTCTACTCTCCTCGCGAACTCTGCAAAAGCCGCCACTGTCACTGTTGCTGTATAGACCTGGGCGGACAGGCGGCTAGGACTGGCGGTTTGGTAGCCGGGCGGTCAGCCTGGCTAATCTCTGTGTTGTTGTATAGACCTTGGCGGACAGGCGGCTAAGACTGGCGGTTTGGTAGCCGGGCGGTCTGCCGGCTAATCTCTGGGATCTCGGTGGTCGGCTGCGTGTTCTCTGGTGGTGACCGGGCGGTTAGTAGCTACTAACCGCACGGTTAGGCGGTCTCCTGGGCGGATTGGCGGTTAGCTTTGTAGATGATGTTTTTGTGTATTTAGTCCCACATTGGGTATTTGTATTCTCTCCCATCTCCTCCATTCTATATAAGGGAGGCTATACCTTTGTAATACTTTACTTTTTTGGATAATAAAAATTGCATTCTCCACTTTCCGGTTTCTGTATTTCTATTCGCACATGGTATCAGAGGACCCGATCTAGTCCTCCTGATTGCGTTTTCTTCTGTCCGTGCGACCTCTGCCTACTCGCCGCGGCCTGTCTTTTCAGCTCGCGCGAGCTTTCTTCTCCCGTGGATTCTTCTACCTCTTCTGTTCGCGCGGTCTGTCTGCTAGCCGCCCGACTTCTCTCCCTCTGTTTGGTTCTGCGGCTTGGTCGTGGCTTCTCTGGCCGCTGGTGTCTACCATCGTGACCGCTGCAGATCTTTTTCTTCCTATCCGCGCGATTTCTCTCTGTTCGCGCGAGTTCTTCCTTGTTTAGGCGGCCTCTCTGCCCTTCTTGCCACTAGTGTGCTGACACCGTGACCGTTGCAGCTTCTTCTCTCTGCCCGTCGCGGTTTGCTTTTTGTTCGCGCGGTCTTCTCGCTCTCTCTATCCGCGCGGCTTCTTCTTCTTATTCCCGCTCGGTTTCCCTTGTTAACCGTGCGGCTTCTCTTCTTGTGCTTCGCAGCTCGGTTTCCCTTGTTAACCGTGCGGCTTCTCTTCTTGTGCTTCGCAGCTTGGTCGTGGCATTGCTTGCCGCTGGTCTAATTGTGACCGCTGCGAACTCTTCCTTCCTTTGCTCGCCCGGTCTCTCCTCTTAACCGCGCGACCTCTCTTCCAGGAACTCCTAGTGGTCTATTACCTTCTGCGGCTTCCGGACTCATACGATATGATCCGGCAGCAAATTCTTGGAGAGGCTGAGTCTCCTACCCTGGATGCTACTGCTGCCCGCATTGCCGCTGTTACCTCTCTGCTCCAACGCCCCTTGCTTGCCGCTCCTCCGGCTCCGGATGCCCGCCCAGGACACTTGGTTGACCGCTGCTGGACAAAGCATCCGCATCTTCGTCCCGCTGGTGATACTCCTACTTCTTCCAAGCCCTCTGCCTCCGTGGCCACAACTTCAGGTAGTGCCCACGTGGTTACCCAAGGTAAATGGCTAATCGACTCTGGCGCCACTAATCATATGACGGGCAATCCTCAGTGCTTTTCTCTCCTAGAAACACATGATCGGTTGCCCCCTGTTCTCGTTGCGGATGGTTCTCCCTCTCCGGTGCATGGAACGGGCATGGTTCAAGTTACTCCGTCCCTTCGCCTGGCGGATACTCTTTATGTGCCCAAGTTTCCGTGCAATTTATTGTCGGTTACTTCTCTTTGCAAGCAACTTCAGTGTTCGGTAACATTTACTCCTTCTTCTTGTTCGTTTCAGGACCCGGACTCCAAGCGGACGATTGCTACTGGGACTGAGAGGGGCGGTCTCTACTTCCTTGATGATGTATCTGCTCTTACCGTCTTCTCTCCCGCTTCTACAGATCTTCTTCAGTGGCACCTTCGCCTGGGGCATCCTCCCTCGCGTCTCATCCACCAACTGTTTCCTCACCTACCTCAGCAGGACTCTCCTATCAACTGTGATGCCTGTCAACTGGGCAAGCATCACCGTTCCCCCTTTCCTCCTAAGAAAAGTCATGGCTCTTCCAAGCCGTTCGACCTTATTCACTCTGATGTTTGGGGACCTTCCCCTACCCTCACCATCGGGCGTGGAAGTTCCTATTTTGTAACCTTTATTGATGATTATTCTCGATGTACGTGGGTGTATCTATTAAAGGATCGCTCCGAACTTTTTTCTGTATGGACGTCATTTTATTATATGATTAAAAATCAATTTGATGCTTCTGTCAAAATTTTTCGCTCTGATAATGCTAAAGAGTATCTGAGTAGTGATTTCGCTTCTTTCTGTACGCAACATGGCATCATTCATCAAACTAGCTGCGTCTATACCTCCCAGCAAAATGGGATGGCGGAACGTAAAAACCGTCACCTCCTCGATGTCGCTCGCACTCTCATGATGCAGATGTAGGTTCCTCGTAGCTATTGGGGCTACGCGGTCCTCATCTCCTGCTACCTCATCAATCGCATTCCCTCTACCGTCCTCAAAGGCAAAACCCCCTTTTCCATCCTCTATCCCTCCAAGGACCCCTTTCCCTTACCACTCCGCATTTTTGGGTGCACTGCCTTTGTTCATAGCCCTGCTGCAACTCGTGACAAATTGTCCCCTCGTGCTACGAAGTGTATCTTTTTGGGTTACTCCACAACTCAAAAAGGTTACTGCTGCTTTGACCCTGTTCATCGCAAGCAGTTCGTCTCGGCGGATATGACATTCTTTGAGAATGCCGCCTACTTCTCTTCTGATCTCCCACAGGTCGATGGATCGAACCTCCCTCTTCCTCCTACCGACTCGACCTCTCCACCCATTCTCTCCACCACATCCACTCCTCTTGAGCTTCCTCCATCCCCACCTCCACCAGCCGCTCCTTCTCTTGATCATGATCCTTCTCCCTCGTCCCCTCGGCCGTCTCTCTCTTCTCCCGGGCCAGCTATCTCCGCCACGGATGCACCGGCGACTGAGGAACTCGAGGACCTGGAGCTGCCCATTGCCCTTCGCAAAGGGGTTCGGACGTGCACCCAGCACTCGCTGGCAGCTGTTATTTCTTATGATCGGCTAACCCCTTCTCGCAGGGACTTCGCCTTAGCCATCTCCGCGACTACCACACCTCGCACCTACCAGGAAGCCCTTGATATTCCTCACTGGAAGGCTGCCATGGATGACGAGATTGCTACTCTCTCTGACCGGGGCACTTGGACCCTTGTGCCTCCTCCTTTTGGCACGGATGTGGTTGGTTGTCGCTGGGTGTTTGTCGTCAAGTTCCGTCCTGATGGCAGTGTGGACCGGTACAAAGCCCGTCTTGTTGCAAAAGAGTTTACTCAGACCTATGGTGTTGATTACTTTGACACGTTCTCACCAGTTGCTCGCCTCAGCACCATTCGGGTCCTTTTATCGGTGGCGTTCAACAGGGATTGGCCTATTTCGCAGTTGGACGTCAAGAATGCCTTCCTCTATGGTGACCTTCACGAGGACGTCTACATGGAGCAACCTCCTGGGTATGTTGCTCAGGGGGAGACTCAAGTATGCCGGTTGAAGAAGGCCATCTATGGCCTAAAGCAAAGTCCCAGGGCGTGGTTCGATAAGTTCAGTAGCATCGTTGGTGCTATCGGTTTCACCAGGAGTTCGGCTGATCACTCCTTATTCATTCGCAAGACATCTTCGGGTCTGGTTGTGCTAGCTGTTTACGTGGACGATATTCTTCTCACTGGCGACGATCAAGCTGGTGTAGCCTTGACGAAGGTCCATCTCCGCCAACACCTAGTCACGAAGGATATGGGTTCTCCAAAATACTTCTTGGGAATTGAAATCTCTCGGAAACCGTGTTCCTTGGTTCTCTCCCAACGGAAGTATGCTCTTGATTTGTTGAAAGAGGCAGGATTGACGGGTGCTAAACCTGCCCGGTGTCCCATGGCTCCTGGAGAAGACAAGACATGGACAGACGAATCACCACCTCTATTGGATACTACGAGGTATCGGCGTCTTGTTGGCAAACTCATCTACCTTACGGTGACCAGACCAGACATCTCCTATGCAGTGGGAAAGGTCAGCCAGTTTATGTAGTCGCCTAGGGAATGTCATCTTCAATCCGCTCTAAGGATATTGGAGTATGTGAAGTCCGCACCTGGGAAAGGTCTTCTCTTTCAGAAAAACGGTCACCTAAGAGTCGAAGCGTACTCCGACGCTAGCTATGCGGATGATAAAGGGGATCGCAAGTCGACTTCCGGATTTTGCACGTTTGTTGGAGGAAACTTGGTTAGCTGGAAGAGCAAGAAGCAGTCAGTAGTCTCCAGGTCTAGTGCGGAAGCAGAATATCGTAGCATGGCATCAACCACGTGTGAGTTAAAATGGTTGCGGGCTCTCATGCTGGATCTAGGAGAGGTCTACAACTATCCACTTCTCATGTTCTGCGACAACAAAGCTGCGATCTACATTTCTAAAAATCCGGTCTTCCATGAGCGAACAAAGCACATAGAGGTTGATTGTCACTTCATTCGAGAAGAAGTGTTGAAGAACCAGATTTGCACTCCGTTTGTTACCTCGGAGAAAGAGCTGACAGATATATTCACAAAACCTGTGTCCGCCTCTTTCTTCCACATTTGCAGCAAGCTAGGCATGATTGACATCTATGCTCCAGCTTGAGGGGGAGTGTTGCTGTATAGACCTGGGCGGACAGGCGGCTAGGACTGGCGGTTTGGTAGCCGGGCGGTCAGCCTGGCTAATCTCTGTGTTGTTGTATAGACCTTGGCGGACAGGCGGCTAAGACTGGCGGTTTGGTAGCCGGGCGGTCTGCCGGCTAATCTCTGGGATCTCGGTGGTCGGCTGCGTGTTCTCTGGTGGTGACCGGGCGGTTAGTAGCTACTAACCGCACGGTTAGGCGGTCTCCTGGGCGGATTGGCGGTTAGCTTTGTAGATGATGTTTTTGTGTATTTAGTCCCACATTGGGTATTTGTATTCTCTCCCATCTCCTCCATTCTATATAAGGGAGGCTATACCTTTGTAATACTTTACTTTTTTGGATAATAAAAATTGCATTCTCCACTTTCCGGTTTCTGTATTTCTATTCGCACAGTCACATACTCGCTACCTTCCCCCGGGACTCCAGCTCCCGCCGAGTTACCTCCCAACTCGCCCCGGTCTCCACCATCGGCCATCTTCCAACCACGACTTTCTTCTTCGGTCGCTATCCACGCTCACCGCACCAAGTGTTGAAGCCGAGAAATATCTCAACCTCAGAAATCGGACTAGGCCACCTAAAGTTACTGGTCGAGCGGTCAAAAAGACGGTCTCTGGTCAGGAAACAGAAGCGAACTGTGCGAACAAGACCCCAGGTCGCTGCGGCAGGAAGGTCCCACCATGTACCCAGTTGCTTAGAAGCAACCCCTTCTCAACCAGATTGGCCGAGCTAGGTACGAAGGAGACGAGCTCGAGCAATAGCGAGTCGAGGGCAATTGCTGGAACTCGCGAGGGCTCAGACCGAGATTTGCTTGTCCTCTCCTTCGTACCCCTGGGGTCCTATTTATAGGGAAATCCAAAGAGGGGGGTCTTACTTATACCCCCACCCTGGCGAGTTGGCGACTTCCCTGGGGAGCTCGCCTAGAAGGGGCGAGCATCTGGTCATAGTCGCCACCTGGCGAGTTGGCCTGGGGAGCTCGCTATACTCGCCCGAACCGCTTGCGGCCTGGGGTGCTGATCTGGATCCACATCTTGCCTTGTTGACTTTGACTTCTGATGACCTGGCGGTGGTAGGACCCACCCTCGTCGAATATGGGTTGTACATAAAGGTTCAATCATTTTAGCGAGTCCTGGTAGATGAGTAGACAGGTTTGTGAGTCAGCCCACTCCCTTGTCTATAAATACAAGGGCGATGCCACCCTCCTTACTGAAAAAAAACATAGCTTCAGGAGTCCCGTATGCAGCACAATGTCTTGGTCCAAAGATGAAGAACTCGCGATGTCTTCCATTTTTGGATTAGTCGACAGGCACTCGACGAAGCGACGTCGAGAGCACTACAAAAAAGGATGGAAAGACCTCCCCCACCATCGATGATGATCGCGGGGTGCGAGCCCTCCCAAAACGAGCCTGAGAACTTGCTAGATTTCAGATAACCCACCTTCAATCTCCTCGGACTAGTGAGACAGGTAAAAACAACTTGCTTCATTTCCTTTAAAGCCTTCGTTGCGAGTAAACTATCCATATGATTCTGCGAATTCAAGCAAGTCGGCGTTAATTCAACCGTTGTATTGGAGCTGCCAAGCCCACCGGCTAGAGGCGATCTCACATAGAGTGAAGAAATTATTTCAACTCCGCTCCCGCCATCTCGCCATGCCATTCCAGGTGAGACACTTAATTCAAGCTATTACTGAGAAGCACGTGTACAACCCCATATTCGGCGAGTGGTGCTCGACAGGAGCCATATCGGCCAAAGTCTAGCAGTCCGGCTCGCCCAAGTGGGGTGGATCGTTTGAGGGGCGAGTGAAGCGGGTTGGCTCGCACTCGCCCCAGGGGCTCGACGAGCAGTGGACGAGTGGAGTGGGTCGGCTCGCACTCGCCTCGGGGGGTTCGGTGTGCAGTGGGCGAGTGGGGCAAGCCGAGCCCGCACTCGCCCAGGGCTGGGAAGAGGCGGCGAGTGCCAGCTCCATCAAGCACTCGCCGCCCCCCGACGAGTGGTGGTTCCATAGGGTCACTCGCCCAGTCTCTTGTGATGAGTTTTTACTATTTTACCCCCGCTGACATGTCTATAGCATGTTGGAACAGTGGAGTTACGTTGTTGACAGACCCAGTTGGGCTGTACATAGCTGTTCAGAACAGCAGATGTTGGCTATTTGTAGGCCATTTTCAAAAATCTATAAATAGACCCAAGGGGGTACCTCAGAAGGCATGCTTTATGATACACGCTTTGTCGTGTGAATATATAAGTGCTACACAAGTGTACGTGTCGCGTCAAGTAACAAAATGAAAAGAAGAGTGTCGAACCCACAAAGACAATGTTTTTCCTCAGCTTATGAGTACTAGTAATGATCTTTTCTTATAAGTCAAGCAAAATCACAAGGTTTTAAGAGTAAGTAAAATAAATAACGAAGCTAAATTAAGATGAGAATATAATGATGAGAAGTACGAGTCTCATATGTTGATTCCTAATCTTAGTTTGCCTTTTTGTGAAGAGAAATACAATTGAATTCAACTCAGTTTTTATCTTGTGGAAATCCTAAACTCGCGGTGAGCATCTCTCGATTTCATCATCGCACTATGCATATTTAGTGAGTAGATTTAAATCAAGATTACACAAGTAAACATACGTATAAAATTATGGATCTTAACTCCACAACTAGAATAATAGCGATACGCTAAATCATATGTAGCCAAATTAAATTCTTGAGACTTACGAACACAGCTCTCGCATATAGAACGCAGTATGAAACACTAGATGGTAATCTCTTAACGTCATCACTGAAGAAGAGAATGAAATTTAAGATACAAACCAAATTTAACTCAATTGTTCATGTAAATATTAAAGCAAACGTCGAATAGTTCACAACATATAAAACTCACAAGCGAATTAGTTCATCATAGTCAAAAGTACGAGAAATCGGAGTGATGATTCAACAAACATGATGAATAAGAGTTAGAACAAGCCAACCAATTGATCTCTACGAATGACCCTACAAAGAACGTTGTCACCTCCCTTTGCATGGAACTGGATTTGCTGCGCGGCTTCTTCTTCCTTCAGATCCGGTGAATAGTCGATTTCCGCTCCTCCTCATATGCCCTCACTTTCTCCTTTCATTTTTTTCCTTATTGCTTGCCATGACTGCCATCTAAATCCCCTCCGGAAGTCCCCAAGAGACGCACCCTTCCATGTTTTCGTTCAGCGCCAAAATTCAAATTTCGGATTTTAATTTCGCCCCAGGTTGTTGCAGCCTTATTTTCCTGCGTGTTGCAACCACTGCGCCTGCGTCTACCTTGCCAACTAATTTTTTCAGGCTATGAAGTTTTGGCAGATTTCCTCCTCCAGGCAAATTCCTTCGACGCATCTGGTCCAAATACATCGGAAAAAGACCAAATTAGCCACAATTCAAATAAATAAGAGTTTACTTCCATTTCCATATCATTTAAACTTATTTTAATTGATTTAACTGAATAAGTTGATGAAAATAACGACATAGATAACTTCTTTTTAGAAGTTATCACACCCCCACACTTTAACCCTTGCTAGTCCCTAGCAAGTCAATTCTTAATAGTGAATTAGGTGAAAGAATAATTACCAAGATGAGAGTTCGATGATCCTTTTTCATAACAGAAATTGATCAAAGCATTCTTAGAAATATGTTTTACCCAACTGATAAGCTTATCAATCATTGAGAGCTCAAATATCATAAATCCGTTAGTTGATGAAAGATAAAGCGAAATTAAGAATTTCGGTGTTGTGTGTGCTTTCTTCAAAATTATTCACTCCCACGCAAAATTTTTCTTATTGGGCCTCCGCACCAATTTGGAAGAATAAGAATAAGCTAAGTTTTTGATTTGACTTCGACAAGCGTTAGTAGCACACGTGAAAGTAAGGTTGGCCTTGGCTTGATTAGATTAGCTATTCATGGACATGCATGTATAATGGAGAGGTAATTCCATAGTTAATAATCTTAATACTCCCTCATCTTATGGAGTTCAACTCTTAAGCAATAAATATATATAAATATAAAGCTCATAGTTGAGATCATTCCAAGTATGTATTTGCATACCTGAGCCACATATCACTCTAACCAAATTGTTGCTTCCTTTTTCTTTTTTTTTTCTTTTATGGTTACAGTTGGGATCATTCCAAGTACATACTCAGACCGCATATCACTATGGCTTATAATCTTATCATCAAAATGTTGAGTCGAACACCCCTAATTTAACGGTGCATTAAGATACAACTAGTTGGAATATAGGGAATTTAGTCATTCACTAGTGTCTAGCAAAATGATAAAGGACAAGCTCAAAGGATTTCATGGGTGATCAAAATGAATTAGCCACTTAAACACTTATCTTAGCTTACATCATCAACTCAGTTCTTCTCACCCCTCCTAATTTTTAGAAGTCAATATTAAAATATTATCGGGGAGTAAAAATGAATTAAAGAAAGTTGTGCATGATACGAATGCTTAAGAGTGCTTTACCAAAAAAAATCATACGAACTTCAATTTGAAAATCCGATCTCTTACGATTGTTTAGCCATACCAATTAGTTATCATTGGATCTCTAGAATAACTTACTCATTAATTAATGCAATAATTCTGAATCACCAAAATCACGATCAATCCATACTTAAAACGTTATTAGACTCTAGCAAGGTTAGTTCGTATGAAAGAATTTCAGAATATATAGTTGAAACGGAAGTACTCCCCTAGAGTTTCTCAAGTTGACCATCCGAGGAAGTTGCTGTCTATTTATCCTCAAGGCCCTTGCTTGTATAAGTTCTCCTGCGACTCCCAACTCCAAAACGATGTCCTGTTGCTGGCGAGCATGCACATATATGGACAAAAGAAAAGAATAATGGACGGAGCTTTAACAATATTAAGGACATGATTGAATCTATCACATAAACCATTCAGCATATGTAGATCACAAATATCAATGAAATTCACAAAAATATCATATACTCAAGCATATAGAATTAACAACGCAGTCCAAAATTTAACCCAGCACAAAAATATGCAAAATATAGTTTTTAAAGACAAACTGAAACTATCATATACTTAAGCATATGTAAAAGATTGTTTATGCAATTGAAACAGTCGTATGCAATAAGCATGTGACTGTTAGCCTTCAACACCGTCTTCTGCTTCATCGTCCTTTTCTTCAGTCAATTCAGTCGGGTCAAGGCTAATACCATCCATGTCCACCAGGTTCCCCTGCTCGTCAAACTGCCATTAATATTCGAACTGGGCTTCCTCAACTTGTTGTTTTGCTTTCCGTGATAAATTATCTAGACTATTCTGCAGATAATCCAGTCTAGATCTGAAGTAGCGGTGCTGGCATCAAAGGTAGACTTTTATATATTCAATATTACGTAGAATTTCTTCTAGTGTTGCTCCCTCTCCCCCTGGGATTAAAACATCTTCTGGTTTGCCGCCCAAAGAAGAAGGGATCCCCATGCTCCTCTTTCTAAGCTTGCTGCTCCCGTCATCAAAGTCATTCCCTATCTTGATGTTTATCTCCACGACTCGCTCAGTTATCTCCCGGCCTACATGTGTTACCAAGTCCTCCATGCACTGCACCACCCTCACACTTCGACATAACTCGGTGATCAGCACCGGGAACCACAATTGCCTAACTTTTTTCTCCTTGATCTTCATTTTCAGATGAGTGCTAATCACCTCCCCCACGTTAAACCGGTTCAGCTAAACCGGCGCCTCTAATAACGCCTCAACCCCTTTATGAATCCCGAAAAGAAAAGGTTGCAACTATTTATTTTCTGATCGTTGCAATACCCGCGTCGTTCCAGTCTTACTTAGCGAACCCGACACTTACATGTTGCAACTATTTTTTTCCTGCACGTTGCAACTTTCAGAAGTCCACTCTTGAACTTTCTCCTCTCGCGATTTCTCTCAACTACATGACACGCAACTTGAAGAACTAACTGAAACAGAATTAGCTTAAGATTAAAATAGATATAAAATGGTGGGTTGCCTCCTGCCTAGCGCCTAATTTCTAGTCCCGGCAGGACTTCCCTTTTCACTCAGTTTTCGAAAATAAATGAGGATTTTTTTAAATCCTCGTTATTACTCATATAAATTTTTAGTCTTTGACCATTAACTTTGAACTTCGATCCATTTACTTCATTATAAATTTTTACCGCTCCATAAGGGTGAACTTCTTTGATCAAAAATGGTCCTGACCATCTAGATTTCAGTTTACCCGGGAACAATCTCAGTCTTGAGTTGTATAATAAAACCAATTGCCCCGGTTTAAAATCCTTCTTTTTTAATTTTGAGTCATGCCATCTTTTAGTTCTCTCTTTATAAATTTCAGAGTTGTCATAGGCATTCATCCGAATTTCCTCTAGTTTATTTAGTTGAAAAAGCCTTTGCTTACCGGCATTTTGAAAATCGAAGTTCAGTTTTTTAACCGCCCAATATGCTTTGTGCTCTAGCTCTACGGGTAAACGACAAGTTTTCCCATAAATTAATTTATACAGAGTCAATCCTAGAGGTGTTTTGTATGCAGTTCTATATGCCCAAAGAACATCATTGAGTTTATGAACCCAATCTTTTCTATTAGTGTTTACTTTTTTCTCCAAGATTGTTTTAATTTCTCTATTAGACACCTCTGCCAATCCATTGGTTTGTGGATGGCATATGATATGTCAGAGCAATCCTATGGTTCACACCATATTTCTTCAACAATGATTTAAATTGCCAATTACAGAAATGTGACCCTCCATCACTGATGATTGCCCTAGGAGTGCCAAATCTGTTAAAAATGTTCTTTAAGAATTTAAGTACAGTTTGAGCATCATTATTTTTGGTCGCAGCGGCTTCTATCCATTTTGATACGTAGTCCACGGCTACTAGAATGTATAAGTTTCCGTTTAAATTTATGAACGGACCCATAAAGTCTATTCCCCACATATCAAATATCTCTATCTCTAATATATTATGTAGATGCATACTATCTCGTTGGCCTATATTTCCAATTCTTTGACATGCATCACAACATTTTGCAAAGTTATGTGCATCTTTGAATAATGTTGGCCAATAAAATCCCACCTCTAATACTTTCAATGCCGTCTTATGTCCCATAAAATGTCCTCCATATGGAGAAGCATGACACCTTTCTAGAATTTTAGATACTTCCACCTCAGGGATACAACGTCTTATGATTTGGTCAGCACAATGTTTAAATAAATAAGGTGTATCCCAAAAGTATGTCCTAACTTGTTGTAGAAACCTCTTCCTTTGTTGATAACTCATCTCCGGTGGTAATACTCTACTCACAATATAATTTACTATGTCTGCATATCATGGTGGACTATTTTCTGATACTGTTAAGATACTTTCATCAGGAAAATTTTCCTTAATTCCTATTTCTTTATCTTTCTTCTCAATTTGCTCCAACCTAGACAGATGGTCTGCTATTGGATTTTATGCCCCTTTCCTATCTTTAATTTCAAGATCAAATTCTTGTAATAGCAAAATCCATCTTATAAGCCTAGGTTTGACTTCTTTCTTATCTACCAAATACCTTATTGCAGCGTGATCCGTGTAAACTATAACTTTCGAGTTAATCAATACGAGCGGAATTTATCAAACGCGAATATTACTGATAATAATTCCTTCTCCGTGGTTGTATAGTTTATTTGGGCTTCGTTTAAAGTCTTACTTGCATAGTAAATGGTATGAAAGATTTTATTATGCGCTTGCCCTAGAACCGCCCTAGAGCATAATTACTAGTGTCACACATCAGAATGAATGGTAAATTCCAATCAAGAGCTATTATAATAGGTGATGAAATCAGACTTTTCTTTAATGTGTTGAAAGACTTGAGAAATGATTGATCAAAATGAAAAGGCGTGTCTTTTTCAAGGAGATGGCTAAGAGGCTTAGATATTGCAGAAAAATTCTTTATAAACCTTCTATAGAAACCTGCATGCCCTAGAAAGCTTCTAATACCTTTAATATTTGTATGGGGTGGAAGTTTCTCAATTACTTCTATTTTTGAACGATCTACTTCTAGACTCCTATTGGAAATTTTATGACCTAGGACTATGCCTTCTCTTGCCATGAAGTGACACTTTTCCCAATTTAAGACTAAATTGGTTTGCATACACCTTTCCAAAATCTTTTTTAAAGACTCCAAACACTCATCAAAAGACTTGCCAAATACTGAAAAATCATACATAAAAATTTCAATTCCCTCATCCATCATATCAGAAAAAATAGAAATCATACAACGCTGAAACGTAGCAGGAGCATTACATAACCCAAAGGGCATTTTGCGAAATGCAAACGTACCATAAGGGCAAGTAAAAGTGGTCTTTTCTTTGTCTTCAGGGGCAACCATTATTTGATTATAACCTGAATACCCGTCTAAGAAACAGAAATATTCATTCCCTGCCAACTTATCTAACACTTGATTTATGAATGGAAGAGGGAAGTGATCCTTCCTAGTCAATTGATTTAACTTTCTATAATCCATGCATATACGCCATTCGGTCACTATCCTAGTAGGAATCAATTCGTTATTCTCACTTTTCACTACGATCATCCCACCCTTCTTTGACACGCATTGGACCGGACTGACCCATTTACTATCAGAAATGGGATAAATAATTCCAGCGTATAACTATTTAATAATTTCTTTTTTAACTACCTCCTTCATCGGAGAGCCAAGTCTTCTTTGATGTTCAATGGAGGTCTTCAAATCATCCTCCAATAATATCTTATGCATACATATAGTGGGAGTAATGCCTTGTATGTCGGCAATAGTCCACCCCATAGCCCCTTTGTATTTCTTAAGGACTTCTAACAATTCATCTTCCTTACTCTGCTCTAAGGATGCATCAATTATTACTGACAAAGTTTTATCTTCTCCTAAGAAAGCATACTTTAGATTGTTGGGTAAAAGTTTTAATTCCAATTGAGGTGGTTCCATAATAGATGGTTTCAGAATTTTAGTTTCACTTGATCTTTCAAGTGCTTCAACATTCCTATATGTTCTTCACCTTTCACTAACATTAAAAACCTTAGCTAATTTACTATATTCTTCTTCCTCGTTCCAATCTTCATTATTAAGGATTGCTAGCAATGTTTTCTCCCAATGATCATTATGTTTAAAAGCTTTATTTGGAATATCTATGTTATCAATAGAATGACATTCCTCTTTATCGTCGGGGTATTTAATTGCCTTAAGAATATTGAACGTTACCTCTTCCTCATTAACTCTCATGGTAAGCTCTCATTTTTGAACGTCAATAAGAGTCCTTCCTGTAGCCAGGAAAGGTCTACCAAGAATGATAGGCACATCCCTATCCTCTTCCATATCCAGAATCACGAAGTCTGCAGGAAAAATAAATTTCTCAACCTTTACTAAAACATCTTCAACTATGCCTTTAGGGAATGTTAACGTCCTATCAGCTAATTGAAGGGTTAGAGAAGTAGGAGCTATCTCTCCAAGGCCTAATGTATTATAAATAGAGAGCGGCATGAGATTGATACTAGCCCCTAAGTCACATAAAGCCATACCCGTAAATTTAACACCTATGGAACAGGGTGGCAAAACTTCCTGGGTCTTTTAATTTAGGGGGTAGTTTCTTTTGTAGAATAGCACTACATTCCTCAATTAATGCCATTATTTCCTTTTCAGCAAATTTTCTCTTTTTAGAAAGAATATCATTCATGAATTTTGTATAACTCGGCATCTGCTCTATAGCTTCTGCAAAAGGGATATTTATCGTCAACTTCTTAAAAATTTCCATGAATTTTTGGAATTGTGCATCAAGCCTTGTCTTAGTGAGCCTAGATGGAAAAGGCAGAGGTGGATAGAATTTTCTTTCCTCTTCTAAATCTACAATTTCTACTCCTTCTTTAGTCATAGGGTCCTCTACCTTTTTCATCTTATCTTCATGTTCTCTCTTTTCATCATTCTTTAATTTTTCTAGTAACAAGTTCCCACCCGTAATCTTATTCCCACTTCTTAAAGTAACAGAGTTGCATTGGCTAGATGAGTCATCTCTTTTTGGATTAGGAGTGGTATCGGCGGGTAATGTTCCAGCCGGCCTTAGGTTTAATGCATTAGCAATCTGACCAATGGAATTCTCTAGTGATCTAAGAGATGATTCTATCCCTACTACCCTTGCATCATTCTTTTGGAACATTTCTAAGATTACTTCATCTGTTAATTTTCTTGAATTCCCATGATTGTTATGTGGAATATGATTAAATTTGGGTGGGTGATTAACATTTTGATTATTTCTCCATGAGAAGTTAGGGTGGTTCCGCCACTCAGGATTGTAATGATTTAGAAGAATATGTTATCTTTGGCCACCTATATAGTTGGCTTCTTCAGAAACTTGATTCAGCTGTTCTATAGTGAAGGAGGTGTTAGAATTAGGCAATTGAATGCTACTAATTGATGACATTACTGTATTTTGACTTAAGGAACCTAAGTGTTTGTTTATCATATTAAACTGTGAAGCCATCTGTGCGGCTAACGAAGTGATTTTATCAACATGATGGACTCCCGTTGGATTGTTATTCCCTTGTCTCTCAAAAGATTGGTAGTTGTTAGAAGTAAGATCTTCAAGGATAACATAAGCATCCTCGGGATACTTTTTCATCAATGACTCCCCCGCAGCACCATCTACTAAGATCATGGTAGCTGTTTGTAACCCATTATATAATGTGGATACCTGTTGGTGTTGATGTAACCCATGATGTGGACATCTTCTCAGCAACTCCTTAAAACGCTCCCAAGCATCGTAGAGTTTCTCCGTGATTTTGCATAAAAGTGGTGATGTCTCTAATCAACTTAGCGGTTTTAGAGGGAGGGAAATATTTGTTTAAAAATTTCTCTACTAACTGCTCCCAAGTGGTTATAGAACCATGTGGTAACGAGTTAAGCCAATCTTTAGCTTTTCCTTCTAAGAAGAATGGAAATAACATTAGCTGAATTGCTTCACTTGAGGCCCCATTTACTTTACACGTATCACAAATTTCTAAGAATGTCCTTAGATGAGAATTAGCATCTTCGTTGTTAAGACCCCCAAACTTGTTATGTTGAATTAGTTGCATAATAGTGGAGTCAATTTTAAAATTATTAGCAGTTATGGTAGGTCGGGCTATGCTAAAATGCAACCCTCTTCGCAAGGATGTGTTATAGTCTTGACAAGTCATTCTAGGAACATTTGGTTGGACATTATGGTCAACTTGCCCATTAGGTTCTACTTGCTCCTCATTGTTAACCACATTATTTTGTCTGTTATCCTCCATCTCAAGATTAATAGTATTGTTATTTCTCAGATTCCTTCTATTCAGCCTACAAGTTCTCTCGATTTCAGAATTCAATGGCAATATTTCAGTGTTTCGATATCTGGACATACACCGATGCCCAATAGTTGAAACCATCGGATAGTCATTCCCATTCTAGCTGAAAACTTCTGCCCTCACTTTTCGAAACGAAGTTTTCAATAATTGCTTCGTCGGGAGCGAAAAGTACTCAACTTGCGCGGAGCTACTGAAGGAAGCCCGATTACGCTGCTGGGCTTTCTCTTTTCTAGATCTGTCAGAGAAAGCTTGGAAGCCCGAAGCCAGCCTTTCTTTATCAGAGTGAGTGGTACCGGTCTTGATTTGATTGAACTAGGCCTTTCCATAACTAGAGGAGTCGGACCTAGCCTTTAGACGAATCCGTTTGAAAGCCTCCATACTTCATTAGCCCCCCGGTCTTCCTTCAAAAGAAATGCACCCGACGACGGGGAAGAAAAAGCGCCTCTTGAAGCCCTTTTAGGGCTCCGGGCAGGAGCATCTCAATATCGTTCACTTCTTTTTCTTTCCACTGATGAGAGAGAGATGCGCTACTCTTCCCTCAACCTATGGGCGTAGCCGGTCTTGGACTACGGGTATGAAACATCTCTTTTTCCGCGTAGCTCAAAGTCAGCTCGTTAGACTGTTTCGCTTCACAGCTCCCCTCCGATTCTCTTTCTTTCGTCTCCTGAGCTGAACAAACATCCATAGAGAAAGAAAGATCGTAAATATAGGACTTCGCTCTACGTTCTTCACTTCTCCTTTTCTCCCCATTCTGATGTTTCCTTCCTTTTGACAGAGTTCTTGAATTCTCACTTCTCACTGAAAAAGCAAAGTCAAGGTTCTTCTAGGAAGGGTCTGCAAGAGAGAAGGCTACTGCTACTGCGACAGATGTTGGTTGGATTCTACAAAATCTGAAGAAGGATCCAAGACTCCTAGAGTAGAGAGGTTCAACGGGATCGATGCAATTAAGCTGACTGCTTCCAAGCACCTTATTCAACCACTTTCCTAATGGAGGACAATCAAATCCACGATGTCTACGATCAGATTGAATCAATATTCCTAGGCTTGGCGCTCCCCCTGTTGATAACCTGGCCTATGTAGGTACTTGACCTTTGCTTTGATCTACGCTCTTCCTCGGCGACTCATGCCCTTCCGCTGGTCTTTCGTCTCCGGTAAATAGTCTTTGCCCCGCTCTCTTTTCCATTATTCTATTTTTCTAAAGAGATTCGATTCTACTATATGTCCAAGGTCCAATATTGGAATAATTTCAGAGGGTTTCCCTTCCTTTGTCCGTGTCAACAAACAATTCGAAATACCTCGACTTTTTCAGAACAGGTCCGAGCCTGATTCGAAGCACTTCTTTTTCCATTACACTATTTCGGAAACCCAAGGACTCGATCGTATGGATATGTAAAATACAGGATTTCCAATCCTAGCAGGAAAAGGAGGGAAACGGATACTCAATTTAAAGTGAAAGTGAGTAAACAGAATTCCATACTCGATCTCAGAGATACATATAGAATTCTGTGGAAAGCCGTATTCGACGAAAGTCGTATGTACGGCTTGTTCAAAGAGAGATATGAAGGTATGACATCAATCCTGCAGTCGGTCAGTCACTCTCTAGTTCTTTCAGTAGGTGAATAGATCAATCAATGAAGAGTAGTACGCTGTAACTCCATGTGTAGGGGCTTCTTTAGTGAATCTAAAGACAGGTCAGAAAGTTTACTAATAACCTAAAGCAACTCATTTCCTCTAGGGCTAGTTCAGTGAGCCGGGTCAGGAATTCCTTGCTTTTTTCTCGGCGAAGTCAGTCTTGTCTTCGGGTCAGCTTTACTTTCAGAAAGATGCGAATCCTGTTTTTAGGCTCAGGGGCGTAGAGCTGAGTCGCGATAGCGACGAAGGGGCAATGGTGGTGGAGGTTGGTTGAAGAAAGAAGATGATGTGACACGGCGTTCAGAACCAGCCGTCGAAGTGAATGAATTCGAAAGATAAGGAAATGAGACGACTCTTTCTTGAACTCTTTCATAAGCAGATCTTCCCCTCCACACCAATCACGAGTTTTTTTTTATTCCTATCATATATCGTCGTCACGCCCTTCATTATAGGTTTTGAAAAACACTTTTCATGTCATTCCCATTTAGGTCTGATTCGGATCCCAGGATTGAGTTAGCTCGCCCGTATATTCAAGGAGAGGTGCGATAGCCACTAAAATCTATTAACAAGGAGAGGCGAACTAATATATATGGAAGCATATAAAACTGGAAGTTGAATTAACAACACGTTGCTCGAGCGTAGCGAGAGGGGCTATTCTTTTCAATTAACAACGCGCTCGCCCTTATTATTAGTCCGTGATCGTCGCCAGCCCTACTGTCTATAGGTCCCAACGTGGGTTGAGTACGCTGCTGCTTTATTCTCTTCATTTCCCATAGAGTGGAGTGTGTCTCAAAATCCTGATTCAACAATGAAAAACATGTTCAATTATCTTATGTTCTTTTTTTCTAGTTGCTAGAAGAATGGCACTAGCATTTTTCTTCTGTCCAAGCTGGTAGATGGTTCTTACTCCGGTCAGTTGAAACCATCGGATAGCCAACTATATAGCAAAATTTGTCCATGTTGATTGAGCTACGTTGCTCGGAACAAGGGTTTTTTGGGGGGGTAGGGAACGAGTAAAAATGACAACAATACTTGAACTTAGATTACTCAGAATTACTAATATCACAAGATAATACTTAGAAGAAAACTTGTCCCCGACAACGGCACCAGAAAACTTGATGCACGCTTTGTCGTGTGAATATATAAGTGTTACACAAATGTACGTGTCGCGTCAAGTAACAAAATGAAAAGTAGAGTATCGAACCCACAAAGACAATGTTTTTCCTCAGCTTATGAGTACTAGTAATGATCTTTTCTTATAAGTCAAGCAAAATCACAAGGTTTTAAGAGTAAGTAAAATAAATAACGAAACTAAATTAAGATGAGAATATAATGATGAGAAGTACGAGTCTCATATGTTGATCCCTAATCTTAGTTTGCCTTTTTGTGAAGAGAAATACAATTGAATTCAACTCAGTTTTTATCTTGTGGAAATCCTAAACTCACGGTGAGCATCTCTCGATTTCATCATCGCACTATGCATATTTAGTGAGTAGCTTTAAATCAAGATTACACAATTAAACATACGTATAAAATTATAGATCTTAACTCCACAACTAGAATGATAGCGATACGCTAAATCATATGTAGCCAAATTAAATTCTCGAGACTTACGAACGCAGCTCTCGCATATAGAACGCAGTATGAAGCACTAGATGGTAATCTCTTTACGTCATCACTGAAGAAGAGAATGAAATTTAAGATACAAACAAAATTTAACTCAATTGTTCATGTAAACATTAACGCAAACGTCGAATAGTTCACAACATATAAAACTCACAAGCGAATTGTTCATCAGAGTCAAAAGTACGAGAAATCGGAGCGATGATTCAACAAACATGATAAATAAGAGTTAGAACAAGCCAACAAATTGATCTCTACGAATGCCCCTCCGAAGGACGCTGTCACCTCCCTTTGCACGGAACTGGATTTGTTGCGTGGCTTCTTCTTCCTTCAGATCCGGTGAATAGTCGATTTCCGCTCCTCCTCCTATGCCCTCACTTCCTCCTTTCATTTTTTTCCTTATTGCTTGCCATAACTACCATCTAAATCCCCTCCGAAATTCCCCAAGAGACACACCCTTCCATGTTTTCGTTCAGCGCCAAAATTCAAATTTCAGATTTCAATTTCGCCCCAGGTTGTTGCAACCTTGTTTTCCTGCGTGTTGCAACCACTATGTCTGCACCTGCCTTGCCAAACCAAAACTTGGTCGTTGCAACTAATTATTTGTGAACGTTGCAACCCTTTTTTCAGGCTATGAAGTTTTGGCAGATTTCCTCCTCCAGACAAATTCCTTCAGCGCATCTTGTCCAAATACAACGAAAAAGACCAAATTAGTCACAATTCAATTAAATAAGAGTTTACTTCCATTTTCATATCATTTAAACTTATTTTACTTGATTTAACTGAATAAGTTGATGGAAATAATGACATAGATAACTTCTTTTTAGAAGTTATCACTTTACTAGTGCCCCGACCCTCTTGTGCTTTCTGAGGTATCCTTTGCTCGACATTTGGCTAGAGAGGGAAAGCGCTCTAAGATCTTTCGGGTGTGTGGTGGGACCTCCACGCCGAACCCTTGAGTCTATACCTTGTTCTTTTTTCCTTAGTTGTTTGGCTCATGCAAGAGAAGTAAATGCACAATCACCCCTTTACCGAGGGTGGACTCCACAGAGATTGATGTTGGAACCGAAATTCGGTTCCCCTAGAATTCAGACCTAGGGTGCAGCTCACACCTACTTCTCCAAAGACGTCCCTTGGTGAGAGACCTGAAACTGGGAAATGACCCTTGGCTCTAGCGCGGAGGTCCCGCCTCACACCCAAAAGACCTTTGAGATCTCCCCCTCCCTAGCCAATGCTGACCGGTGCCTTGGAAGATGAAGGAGGAAGAAGAAGAGTGGTGAAAACAGGATCCCTCTCCAAGGAACCTCAAGGGTCTATTTATAGTTTTTTGGGAACGGCCTACAAATAGCCAACCTCCGCTGCTCTGAAATTACTGAAATACCCCGAGGCAGTTCTGCCAACAGCAAAACTCCGCTGTTCTGAACAGTTATTTGCATCCCACCAGGGGAAAAATAGCTGATCCTCAAGCCGGGCGAGATGCTCAAGCCGGGCGAGACCTGGGAGCTGTCTCGCCGAGACCTTGGGAGATGTCTCGCCGAGACCCTGGGAGCTGTCTCGTCGAGACCCTGGGAGCTATCTCGCCGAGACCCTGGGAGCTGTCTCGCCGAGACCCTGGGAGCTATCTCGTCGAGATCCTGGGAGCTGTCTCGTCGAGAACCTGGGAGCTGGGTCGGGCGAGACCTTCAAGGGGCCGGGCACTAGCAAGCTAGACAAAAATTTTTTATCCCCCTACTAGAATATCATGCAGGTCAACAATAAATTGACCCCCAGGAGTACAAAACCATCTAAAAGCTTAAAAATGTGTAGCAAGTGTTACGTCTTACTTGGGGGCCCCATTCCGTGAATACGGGGTTGTACAACCGAGTTTTCAGTTTCAACATTTTTGGTGCGGTGAGCGTGGAGAGTGGTCAGCACCGAAAATCTTCAACAAGCTCGATGACTGGAGGAGAAGAGCAAGGTTTAGCTAGGGCTGACTCGCCACCCCCTCCCCCTCTCACCACGGTGGGGATGTTCGAGGAGTTCAGGTAGGAGGTGCTCGGTCTCGTCAGGTTCGCACTCGGTGTGCATGACGAGTGCTCGACACCAGCTATCCCAGTCGCCGCCACCCCGACACTAGGAGAGGATGCCCCAGCTCGACATCATCTCGCTCCCCGAGCCGTGCTCCAACTTGTCCGCGAGCAGTATATAGTCCAGCTCCAGTGCCTGCAGCCTCTGCTCGCTATAAGCATTGTCCGCTCGAAGTTGACGCAGGGCGTCGTCCTACTTCTTCAGCACCTCCACTACTTGTCGCCTCAGCTCGGCAGGATCTAGCAAGTCATCCAGGAAGCTCTCCACCCTAGGCTCAGGGGGTGGCGAGCGGCGAGCTTGTTCTAAATATTCTTCGACTTCAGACGGAACAGCCTGTTGGGATAGCGGAGTTACACTGTTGGCAGACCCAGTTGGGTTGCACATAGTTGTTCAGAATAGTGGAGGTTTGCTATTTGCAGGACATTTTCAGAAATCTATAAATAGATCCAAGGGAGTATCTCAGAAGGAATGCTTTACTAGTGCCTCGACCCTCTTGCGTTTTCTGAGTTATTCTTAGCTCAACATTTGGCTAGGGAGTGGAAGCGCTCTAAGATCTTCCGAGTGTGTGGTGGGACCTCCACGCCGATCCCTTGGGTCTGTCCCTTATTCTTTTTCCTTAGTCGTTTGGCTCGCGTGAGAGAAGTAAGTGCACGATTATCCCTTTCCCGAGGGTGAACTCCACAGAGACCGAGTTTTTAGTTTCAACAACATGTACTAATACTGCTCTTTTATGAACAGTTCCTTCATTCACCAACCTGCAATACGAAACTCACCAGAGTGAGGCAGCTTCCAAGAGCATGCTTCCTGCTACCTCTATAGTTCCAAGCCAGCCTTTGCTATCTAGTGTCCTTGGACATCCAGCCTCTTCATAGCAGCCTAGCGCTAGCGAGCCGGCTAGGAGACCTTCTGACGGGAAGTTGTTGTTGATTGTCCTGCCCGGACTGCACAACATTCCCTCTCAAAGGCCTTAATCCGTTGAGAGCCTTTGACATAACTCACCACGCTGGAGAGGTAGAGAGCTAGCGCCTTCAGCAGGTATCTACTCATCCTCTCTCAACATCTATCCCTTTTTTCTTCATTGACTTCTTTGCTTATAATTCTCAAGTCGTCAAATGTTTGCCTCGCCTAGGCCATCAGTATTGGTTGGCTTGCTGCCGGAGTCTCCCCCTCTTTTAATGACGACTCCTTTGAGGAAACACCTGGCGAATCCACATGTCGCGAGCGCCGAGTTTAGGACTCGCATACTCACTATCATCGCAACATATGAATTCTTTTTCATGGCCACGCCTGCGGAGATGAGGTAGGAGTTGGCCAAGATGTGTACTCGCCTCGACCATGGAGAGCAATTTTAGAATCAGGTAGAACGTAACGGAGGGTTGTGCTCGCGTGTTCAGGACATGGAAGCGAGGTTGTACGACTTGGAGGTGTGTCAGAACTTTATAGAGGATGAAATGCATAGGCTTGACAGGTTGCAGGAACAGTGGTCGAGGCCTCCCGGCTTGAGGAGAATATTAAGCGAGGCGAGGTTGGGTTCTGAGTAGGCTGACACGGCCTGTGACACGTGCGTGTCACATGACATGTCGTGCTGGAGGTCGACGTTTTGCCGAGAGGTCGACGATTTTCAGTTGACGAGCGTCGACACTGGGAATACGGCATGTGACACGGGCGTGTCACAGGGCGTGTCGTGCTTGAGGTCAATTTTTTTCCGAGAGGTCGATGATTTTCAGTCGATGAGCGTCGAGACTGGGCACACGGCCCGTGACACGGGCGTGTGACACGGGAGTGTCACAGGGCGTGTCCTGCTGGGGCAGTTGGCGAGTGGTGCTGAGTTACTCGGCCTAGACCACGAGCATGTATTGGTTGACACGAGCGTGTCAAGTTTGACACGGGCGTGTCTAAGCCCGTGTCTTGTTCGAGACGTTTCGGTCCTGTGTCGATTGAGGCACACAGCCCATGACACGGGTGTGTCACTTGAGACACAGGCGTGTCCTAGGTCGTGTCACAGGCCGTGTCATGTTCTGTAATTTCTGGTTTGACGGCGAGTGAGGGAACACGGCCTTGGAAACGAGTGTGCCATAAGCCGTGTTCGGCCTAGGAAATTCTTTTTCAGAGCGAATCGTGGTCGTTCATTTCCTTCAAGTAGGATTTGACGGCTCAGTCTTTCCCCTGCAAGTATTAGGCCGGGAATAGGGTTTAAAACCCTCATTCCATTTAGATCTTTCTCTTTCCAAGGGTTAGAGAGACGGGAGAGCAAGGAAGAAGGTGGAGGAGAGTTCCGGCTGCCGGAGAAGCTTCGGATCCCCGTTTCTCGAGCGGAGTCCAGATTCGCGAAGGCAAGATCGTTGCGGTGGTGTTCATCTGACCAAGTTCCTTCATGGCTAGAAAGAGAGGTCGAAAGGTAATGAAATTTCTCCTTTTGGTTTTTAGGATGCACGCTTAACATCTCTTCTTTTCAGTTTTTGGGCTCCAGATCTCTCAAATGAGAGGGGTCTGGGTTGCCTTGGTTCAAGAGGAACCTCCGGGTCAATTGTGTCGGTCCCCGACATGATTTTGCATTAAAGATCCGCTTTGTTTGTGGATTAGGCATTATGGGTGAAGCTGTAGTCACGACCGTTAGTCCGACTCGGTGATGTTGCATAGCGAGCCTTAAGGATTCGGTAGAAATCCGTTGCGGCAAGAAGCCGTTGTGATGTATGCGTTTTCCCCCTTTTTTGAGTAAGATATTGTAGCCGGAACCGGACAAGGTTAGCTCCGCATTGGCGGTAGATGGTTTTCTTGGCGCGCGGGAGCGTTGCAGTACAAATGGTGGATTAGGGTGGGAAAGTTATGGTTGTGTTAGGCTAAGGCGTGGCTATGTCTCCGTGGTCGGCTGGCTATCCCATGATGTGCAAGTCATGTGGGGAGAGTGTCCCGGTAAGACTAGTCCCCTTCTATGAGACTGGCGAGAATGCCAAGCGTAGGACAAGCCCGGGTAGTGAAGCCATGAGCGGGTGGGGTCCAGCAAGGGTTCTTAGAATCAGTTTGTATGTGAGACGGAATCCTGACGCAAGAAGTCAGAATTTGCAGGCAATCCCGAGTTTAAGACCCATGTGCGGCTGGGGCCTTGGCAAGATTTTCCGTGTAACGGCTTTTGGGTCGTTAGGGGCATTGTAGTCCCCTTTTGTTTTACAGCTTTACGCCAATGGGGAAATGGAAGTACCCAGTTGATATGATGATGTGCTAGTTACATACTCTATAGGGTGCCTTGGGCGAAGCCCGGGTCTGCATACATGCAACATAGTAGTCCCCCTTTTGTTCTGTGCTCAACATACAAAACGTGATTATTGTATGAGACATCCAAACCTGTTTTAAAGCTTTACATGTTTATGTATATGGTATACGAAGTGCTGACTTGTAGGTTGGAGGGGTATCCCGGAGTTCGTTAGGGGCGGCCGGAAGGAGATGTGTTGGTTACACAGTAGAGGTCAGCCTTTGCTAACCCACGTTACTACAAATTTTTATAGGGCAAAGATCGCAAGCAGGAGCAAGTGCGCCGACTGAAAGCCCTAAGCCTCATGAAGTGTTTGTCATGCTTTCTAGCTTGTTTCCTTTTGATTGTATGCTTCATATTTTGGTATTTTCCGGATTGCATGCCGAAGTAGAATAGGAGTGTTGTTGCTAGACCTTGTGGTCTCTCCATTTTGGACTCATTTGTTGTAAGGCCATAAGGTCGTGGTGATACTCCTGTCTTGGTAGTGGATAACTTCTAGCTGCTTGGTTTATTTCCGCTGTGTTTCATTCTGAGTTTTGAGATTGGGTAGTTAATATCATCTTTTAATGCCAAAGCTGTGGCATCTGTATGTTGTGGGGCCCCGACCGGACCCATATTATACGGTCATTACATGGGAGGTATTATAATTTGGAATCAGAGGGAGGTTAGCGTTCCAAGGAGAGGATTCGTGGTCGAAAATCAAAATCGAATCGCGTATAAAAAATTATCCACATAGGAGTATTGCGGGACCATGAGTGGCCTTGTGTTTGAGTCTTGCGATTAGAGACTGATTACAAGGTTAGCCCTCCAGAGGCAATTTATGCACTTAGAGCAGCGAGACAAGACAGTGGATGAATATGTTCAGGAATTCACTCGCTTGGGTCGTTATGTGGGAACGACCATGACGGACGATGAGGAGAGGGACAACCTCTTCTACCACATATTGAGGGAGAACCTGAGGCAGCCACTCATATCTATGAAACACACAGGTTTCAATGAGTTGGTTGAGGCAGCCAGAATTTTGGAGAGCGATATGGAGCGAACCCAGCGCCGCAAGGGTTTCGCACTCAAGCAAGGGGAAGGAAGCCTTCTCAATTCAAAGGAAAGTCTGAAGGGAGCAGATGGAAGAAAAAGCCTCACCCGTATAAGTCCGGTGAGAAAAGCAACTGGACGTCCAGAGGATCTCGCTCTAAGGGACCTCTGACGTGCTTTAATTGTGGCAAGGTGGGGCACATAACTCGATTTTGTACTCAAGGAGGCACTGAGCAAGAGCCAAGACAGGATCAGACTGTGCGCTCTGGCCCCAGTACCGCAGAGAAAGGGAAGATGGCAGAGTCGAGCGCTTCTCGGTTCCAACCGGTGCAACCAAGGGCCTACAACCTAGGGCAGCAGGAAGTGATCCGTCAACCCGATATGGTGACAGGCTTTGTGATAGTTTCTGGATACCCCGCTAGGGTATTGTTTGATACGGGAGCATCACACTCCTTCCTTGCGGAAAGCTTTATCCGAAGGATTAGAGTTGAGTCATTTTCAACGGACGCAGAGTTGAAGGTGTGCTTGCCTAATGGGTCATCCATGACTACCAGGGCTAAGGGACGCATTTGTTGGAACTTAGATGGATTCGACTTCATGTTGATAGCGGCGGTCCTACCGTTGGTGGAGTTTGATGTAATATTGGGAATGGACTGGCTAGCAGAGCAGCGTGCCAGTATTGACTGCCTATCCAAGGTGGTAACCCTGAGGAGCGAAGGGCAAGCAGAAGCTAAGTTTGAGGGTCTTCACAGAGTGGCATGTTCCCTAGTTTCAGCCATGTAGTTGGTGCGGATAGTTAACCAGGGAGGGGTAGCCCTTGTAGCGTTGTTGGAGGTTAGCCTTTCCAGGTTATCCCTTGGATAAGTACCCGTAGTGGCAAAATTCGAGGATGTGTATCCTGAGGAGCTACCTGGAGCACCTCCTCGATGGGAGATTGATTTCTCTATTGAGTTAGTGTCAGAGGCTAGGCCGGTGTCACGTCCACCTTTTAGGATGACACCAAAAGAGTTGCCCGAACTCAAATTACAGTTACAGGAACTGTTGGAGCAAGGGTATATCAGACCCAATTCTTCACCGTGGAGTGTGTCGGTGTTGTTTCTGAAGAAGAAAGACGGTAGTATGTGGTTGTGCATAGACTGCCGAGAGTTGAATAAACTGACTATCAAGAATAAGTATCTGATTCCTCGGATAGATGACCTGTTCGACTAGTTGGTGGGGTCGGTGGTGTATTCAAAGTTAGACCTGAAGTCAGGATACTATCAGTTGCGAATTCGAGACGAGGACATGCCCAAGACAGCATTTGGTACGAGATGTGGTCACTTTGAGTTCTCGGTGATGCCGTTCGGGCTGACGAACGCACCATCTATTTTCATGGACTTGATGAACCGAGTATTTCGCAAATACTTGGACTCTTTTGTAGTCGTCTTTATTGATGACATTCTGGTTTACTCCAAGTAAGAGGCGGAGCACGAGACTCACTTGAGAATAGTCTTGCAAGTGTTAAGAGAGAACCAGCTTTATGCAAAGTTCTCAAAGTGCGAGTTCTGGTTAGAGAATGTGGCATTTTCGGGCCATGTGATTAGTGGGGATGGGGTGGCGGTAGATCCAACAAAAGTGGAGGCCATCAGGGATTGGCCAGTATTGAGGACCGTGGCGGAAGTCCAAAATTTTCTTGGACTAGCCGGGTACTATCGAAGGTTTGTAGAGAACTTTTCGCGGATAACTCTACCCCTCACTTCACTAACTCGTAAGGATCAGAAGTTCGTGTGGACTCAGGAGTGCAATAAGGCATTTAACACCCTGAAGGAAAGACTGATGACAGCTCCAATCCTAAGTCTGCCGAAAGGGACTGGAGGATTTAAAATTTTCAGCGACGCATCCGGATGCGGTTTGGGGTGCGTATTGGTACAACATGGCAGTGTGATCACCTTTGGGTCTAGGCAGTTGAAGCCTCGCGAGAGGAATTACCCCGTCCATGATTTGGAATTGGCGGCGGTAATTTTTGCGCTAAAATTATGGCGGCACTACGTTTATGGTGCGAAAGTAGAGATCTTTGCGGACCACAAAAGTCTGAAGTATCTCCTAGATCAGAAAGATTTGAATATGCGGCAGCGTAGGTGGGTTGAGTTTCTTGGAAACTACGAGGTGGCGATTCAGTATATGTCAGGCAAAGACAATGTGGTGGTTGATGCCTTGAGTAGAAAATACTCTGGGCAAGGGAATTGGATCAAAGCTCATGATAAGCGACTGAGGCGGGACTGGGAGTCCCTTGGCATGGAGTGTGTAGCAAGAGACGAGTCTAGTGCGGCTCGATTGAACTGGATTGAAATGCAGAATGATTTGTCCGATCGTATTGTGGAAGCGACCCGTTTGGATGCAGAGTTCCAACCATATGTGGAGGAAGCTCAAAAGGGCAAGTGTAGCGTCTGGGAGATGATTGATGGGATTCTGAGGAAGGGCAGAAGGATTTGTGTACTACAGTTCAGCAAGATCCGTGAGGAGTTGATGTTTGAGGCCCACTTCACAAAGTACTCAATTCACCCGGGCAGTACAAAGATGTACTTGGATATGAAGAAATCCTATTGGTGGCCTGGTCTGAAGCGGTACATAGCTTTGTACGTGAGTCGGTGCCAAACTTGTGCCTTGGTGAAGGCCGAGTGTCAAAAGCCAGACAGGTTCTTGAAGCCTCTTCCTATCCCCGAGTGGAAATTTGATGACATCTCCATGGATTTTGTGCATGATTTACCTAGATCACGGCAGGGTAACGACACAATTTGGGTGATCGTGGATCGCTTGACTAAAGTGGCACACTTCATCCCAAATCGGAAGGAGGACAGCATGGAGAAGCTGGTGGAATTATATGTTCGCAACATTGTGTGACTACATGGAATTCCTAAGAGCATAGTTAGTGATCGCGATGGACGTTTCACGTCTAAGGACTGGAGGTTGGTTCAGAAGAGTCTAGACATGAAGCTCAAGTTCAGTACGACTTTCCATCCTCAAACTGATGGGCAAACCGAAAGAACGAACCGTACTATGGAGGATATGCTGAGGATGTGTACTCTTGACTTCGGCAAGAAATGGGAGGATCACCTCTTCATGGTAGAGTTCGCGTATAATAACAGTTACCAAGCAAGTATAAAGATGGCGCCATACGAAGCTCTGTATGGGAGGCAGTGTCGAACACCGATGTCTTGGATAGAGGCGGGAAACACCAAGCTTTTGGGAAAAGAAGTGCTAGTTGATGCATGTGAGTTGGTGCAAACCATTCAAGAGCGCATGAAGGTGGCTCAAGATCGGCAAGCAAAATATTTTAATGCTCGTCATAGGAATGTGGAATACGCGGTTGGAGACTGGGTCTATCTGAAGATCAAGCCGTTCAAAGGCGTTTCGCGGATTCGCCGACTAAAGAAGTTGAGTCCGAGGTTTTTGGGACCGTTCGAGGTGATAGAACGGGTGGGAGAAGCAGCGTACCGGTTGACGTTGTCCATAGAGCTGAGTGGGTTACACGATGTCTTCCATGTCTCCGTCTTGAGGAAAGCTTTGGTAGAGGCTAGTGTGGTGATCAAATCGGCATCAGTGCCGATAGAAGAGGACTTGAGGACGCGAGTTCGTCCAATTAGTATAGAAGATTCAGAAATTTGGCAGTTGCGGAACAAGGAGGTTAAACTCGTAAAAGTTCGATGAGACAAATGTGGTCGTGAGGAGCTTTCGTGGGAGCGAGAGCAGACCATGCTTGAGAAGTACCCCGAGCTTTTCTTCTCAGGTACCATTTAAGTTTTGTGTACTTTCTATTTAAATTTCGGGACGAAATTCTTTTAAGGGGGGAGGAATTGTAATGCTCCGAAACTCAAAAGAGGAACGGATGGCGTTTTCAGGCTAGGTTGGGTTCTGAGTAGGCTAACACGGCCTGTGACACGGGAGTGTCACAAGGCGTGTCGTGCTGGAGGTCGACGTTTTGCTGAGAGGTCGATGATTTTCAGTCGACGAGCATCGACACTGGGAACACGGTCTGTGACACGGGCGCGCCACAGGGCGTGTCGTGCTTGAGGTCGACATTTTTCCGAGAGGTCGACAATTTTCAGTCGACGAGTGTCGAGATTGGGCACACGGCCTGTGACACGGGCGTGTCACAGGGCGTGTCCTGCTCGGGAAGTTGGCGAGTGGTGCTGAGGTTAGTAATACGGCCCAGACCACGGGCGTGTACTGATTGACATGGGCGTATCAAGTTTGACACGGGCGTGTCTAAGCCCGTGTCCTGTTCGGGACGTTTTGGTCCTGTGTCGATTGAGGCACACAGTCCATGAAACTGGCGTGTCACTTGAGACACGGGCGTGTCCTATGCCGTGTCCTGTTCTGTAATTTCTGGTTTGACGACGAGTGAGGGAACACGGCCTTGGACACGTGCGTGTCACAAGCCGTGTTAGGCCCAGGAAATTCTTTTTCAGGGCGAATCGTGGCCATTCGTTTCCTTCAAGTAGGATCCAACGGCTCAGGCTTTCCCCTGCAAGTATTAGGCCAAGAATAGGGTTTCAAACCCTCATTCCATTTAAATCTTTCTCTTTCCAAGGGTTAGAGAGAGGGGAGAGCAAGGAAGAAGGTGGAGGAGAGTTACGACCGCCAGAGAAGCTTCAGAGCCCCGTTTCTCGAGCGGAGTCCAGATCCGCGAAGGCAAGATCGTTGCGGTGGTGTTCATCTGACCAAGTTCCTCCATGGCTAGAAAGAGAGGTCGAAAGGTAACGACACTTCTCCTCCTGGTTTTTAGGATGCACGCTTAACATCTCTTCTTTTCAGTTTTTGGGCTTCAGATCTCTCAAATGAGAGGGGTCTGGGTTGCCTTGGTTCAAGAGGAACCTCCGGGTCGATTGTGTGCGTCCCCGACATGATTTTGCATTGGAGATCTGCTTCGTTAATGGATTAGGCATTATGGGTGAAGCCGTAGTCGCGACCGTTAGTCAGACTCGGTGATGTTGCATAGAGAGCCTTAAGGATTCGGTAGAAATCCGTTGCGGGAAGATGCCGTTGTGATGTATGTGTTTTCCCCCTTTTCTTGAGTAAATACTTGTAGCCGGAACCGGACAAGGTTAGCTCCGCATTGGCGGTAGATGGTTTCCTTGGTGCGCGGGAACGTTGTAGTACAAATGGTGGATCATGGTGGGAAATTTATGGTTGTGTTAGGCTAAGGCGTGGCTATGTCTTTGTGGTCGGCTGGCTATCCCATGACGTGCATGTCATGTGAGGAGAGTGTCCTGACGAGACTAGTCCCCTTCTGTGAGACTGACGAGAACGCCAAGCGTAGGGCAAGCCCAGGCAATGAAGCCATGAGCGGGTGGGGTCCAGCAAGAGTTCTTAGAATCGGTTTGTGTGAGAGACGGAATCCTGACGCGAGAAGTCAGAATTTGCAGGCAAGACCGGGTTTAAGACCCATGTGCGGGTGGGGCCTTGGCAAGATTTTTCGTGTAGCGGCTTTTGTGCTGTTAGGGGCATTGTAGTCCCCTTTTATTTTGCGTCTTTACGCCAATGGGGAAATGGAAGTACCCAGTTGATATGATGATTTGCTAGTTTCAAATGCTATAGGGTGCCTTGGGCGAAGCCCGGGTCTGCATACATGCTGCATAGTAGGCCCCCTTTTGTTCTGTGCTCAACATAGAAAACGTGATTGTTGTATGAGACATCCAAACCTGTTTTAAAGCTTTACATGTTTATGTATATGGTATACGAAGTGCTGACTTGCAGGTTGGAGGGGTACCCCGGGGTCCGTTAGGGACGGCCGGGAGGAGATGTGTTGGTTACACAGTATAGGTCAGCCTTTGCTGATCCATGTTACTACAAATTTTTACAGGGCAAGGATCGCAAGCAGGAGTAAGTGCGCCGGCGGAAAAGCCTTAAGCCTCATGAAGTGTTTGTCGTGATTTCTAGCTTGTTTCCTTTTGATTGTATGCTTCATGTTTTGGTATTTTCCAGCTTGCATGCCTAGATAGCATTGGAGTACTGTTGCACGTTGTTGTTAGACCTTGTGGTCTCTCCATTTTGGACTCAATTGTTGTAAGGCCATAAGGACGTGGTGATACTCCTGTCTTGGTAGTGGATAACTTCTAGTTGTTTGGTTTATTTCCGCTGTGTTTCATTCTGAGTTTTGAGATTAAGCAGTTAATATCATCTTTTAATGCCAAAGCTGTGGCGTCTGTATGT
This sequence comes from Platanthera zijinensis, assembly GCA_039513925.1. Lineage (NCBI taxonomy): Eukaryota > Viridiplantae > Streptophyta > Magnoliopsida > Asparagales > Orchidaceae > Platanthera > Platanthera zijinensis. Next base: position 113,558,316 of record CM077097.1, on the reverse strand, counting down.
TGTGGGGACCCGGCCAGACCCATATTATACGGTCATTACAGGAGAGGTGTTACATTTGCAATGCCCCAAAAAACTTTCATGTCACCAAGGACATCACTTGGAGGGCTCTTCATCCTCCTCACCCTCGTCGGCAAGCTCACGAACAGTGCTTAATCTATGATGTATTAGTATTGCCATTTTCTTTTGTTGTACTCACACAACCATGTGCCTTCTTTTGATCCCCTCCCTGTTGGGGTCCAGCCCCTAAATTGAAGACCGGAGGCTTGCGAAGAAGAATGAAAAAGAAGATGAATTTTTTCGGCCATGAACAGTAAATTCGGCGGGTATCGGTATCGATACCCGTGGATTTTACTATCCATGAACAGTAATTCAGCGGGTATCGCGAAATGGCAGATTCGCTGTTTCTCCGTTTTTCGCGGTTTCCTCTTGCCAATTTCGTCGATTTCGCCCGATCTCTTCCCTTTGGTTTAGTAAACCGGGTTAGGCAACCCTTGGAGGTTTGGGAGGACATATATAAGGTTCTAATCGGTGGTTAGGGCAAAAAGCCCAAGAACATACGCCGTTTTTCTTACTTACGGTGCGATCGAAGCAGGAGAGACGGTTTTGCCGGCGGTGTGCGATCGCAGCGGAAGCAAGCGACGGTTTCGTCGGGGAAGGAAGAGTCTAGTGGTTGTTCAGTTTCCTTTGTGCTTTCAGTGGCCAGTGGTGGTGATTTGGAGAGGTTTCTCTCGGATTGGTTTTTCGTGTGGAGATTGTCTTAATCGAAGTTTTCTTCGGAAGACGGGGTTGTTTTTTACCTCAACTTGTTGAGGGGTTGTTCTTCCTCGGGCTTTGAGAAGGAGCCTTGGTTTGAGTGGGGATTCGCCTATGAATCCGAAGGGGGAAACTAGGTTGGGCAAACCTAGTATTTTTGTAATCCGTTATTATATTATAGTGGATCGTTGTGTGTCCTGCCCCGTGGTTTTTCCCCCTATTGTTTGCGGGGGTTTCCACGTAAATCTCTGTGTGTTTTTGTTTTGTTTTGCTATTTTCCGCTTGGATCCAGGTTTGGACGTGGAGGGACCTTTTCCCTACAAGTGGTATCAGAGGGAGGTTCAGCCGTTGAGAATTTCGGGTCTGTAATTAAGTGCAATAGGTGACGACCATTGGTCCACTCCCTATTCTCTCTATTACATACCTTGAGATTATTGGCTAATCCTAGTGCATATGGATCAAGCGAGAATGATCAGCATGAACGGGAAGAACTGGAGTATCTGGAAGCCGAGTATGGAGGATCTCTTGTTTTGCAAGGATCTCTACACCCCGCTATCGAGGAGGCCTACTACGATGTTAGATGATGCGGTCTGGATGGCAATGGACTGGAAGACAGTTGGTTTCATCCGCCAGTGGCTAGATGATTTTGTCTTCCACCATGTATCTACCGAGACATCTGCCCAGTCTTTATGGAAAAAGCTGGAAGCGCTGTATGAGAGGAAGACAGCAGGTAACAAGGCTTTCTTGATCAGGAAGCTTGTGAACCTCAAGTATCGGGAAGGTTCACAGATGACAGAGCATTTGAACCTTGCCCAGAGTATCATAAATCAGTTAGAAAGCATGAAGATCACCTTGGGTGGCGAACTTCAGGCCTTGATGGTCCTCAGTTCACTACAAGAGGGTTAGGAGACCCTTGTAGTGTCATTGAGCAATTCAGCACCAGATGGTGTTGTGTCAATGGAGATGGTGACGAGCTGTCTGCTGAATGAGGAGCTGAGAAGGAAGGACTCTGAAACTCCTACGTCAGATGCCCTACTCATGGAAGGTAGAGGTCGGCATCAGGTGAAGAAGGAGGGGAAACAAAGGGGCAACTCTAGAAGTAAGTCCAGGCCCAGCTCCAAGAAGGAGTTTGAATGCTACTATTGCAAGACGAAGGGCCACATCAAGAAGGATTTCTTTAAGTGGAAGCGAGATCATAAAGGGAAGGGAAAAGAAGGAGAGTCCAGTGGCAACACGAGAGAAGCCTCAATTGTGGAGGTCAAGACTCAGTGTCTGCATTGCAGCGAGACTACATGCCAGGAGTGTGTTGACACTGATTGGATTGTGGATGGTGGTGCTTCTTATCATTGCACACCTCACATGGATTACTTCTACTCCTATACTGCTGGAGACTTAGGGACTATCCGGATGGCCAATGCCGGTGTGTCCAAGATAGTGGGCAGTGGAGATATCCACCTAGAGACTGATCTGGGGTTGGTTATTCTCAAGGATGTCAGGCATATTCCTGATCTGAGAATGAACCTTATCTCCGTTGGAAGACTTGATGATGGCGGCTTTACCAGTATTGAAGATGGAGGTGCCTGGAGGCTGGTGAAGTGGTCCATGGTAGTGGCCCGAGGCAAGAAGTGCTGTGGTTTGTACCGAGCAAATGCCAAGATCTGCAGTCCTAGTGTGAATGCAGCTGATGACAACTCTATGGAGTTATGGCATCACAGACTTGGTCATATGAGTGAGAATAATCTCAAGTTACTGGTGAAGAACAAAGTTCTACCAGAGTTGTCAGGCAATATGCCAGACACGTGCGTTCACTGCTTAGCTGGGAAGCAGAAACGGGTGTCATTTGCTTATGCTGAACCGAAGAGGAAGGCAGAGCCGCTGAATCTGATACACACTGATGTGTGTGGTCCTATTGAACCCACGTCTCAAGGGGGAGCAACCTACTTTGTCACTTTCATAGATGACCACTCTGGGAAGGTATAGGCATACTTCCTGAAGCACAAGAGTGAGGTTCTGACAAAGTTTGCCGAGTTCAGGGCAATGACAGAAAAGATGACCGGGAAGGTGATAAAGCGAGTAAGATCTAATAACGAGGGAGAATACATTGGACCGTTTGATGCCTATTGCAGGTAGCACGGTATTGTTCATGAGAAGACTATTCCTAGGACACCGCAATAGAATGAGTTGGTAGAGAGGATGAACATAACCATAATGGAGAAAGTCAAGAGTATGATTTATCAGGCTGGAATTGGGAAGCATTTCTGGGCAGAGGCAGCTAGGACTGCCATTTATCTGATCAATCTATCACCCTCAGCACCGTTAGATGGAGATGTTCCTGAACGGGTGTGGTCTGGTAAGGAGGTATCTTATGGACATGTACGTGTGTTCGGCTGTCGTGTACATGTTCATATCCCCAAAGAAGAGAGATCGAAGCTCGACGTGAAGTCCCGAGAGTGCATCTTGTTTGGATACCCAACTGAAGAGTTTGGCTATAGACTCTGGGATCCAAAGCAAAAGAAGATCATCAGGAGCAGGGATGTGATCTTTGTTGAAGATCAAGTTGCCAGTGAGCAGGTGACTGAGAAGCCGCAGAGTCCACCTAGAGTGGAAGTTCCTGATGAAGATCTTGGTGCTGATGGTGCTACTGAAGAGCCCATTGTAGAAGAGGAAGTTCAGATACTAGAGCAGGAGGAGATCCTGGATGAAGGGGGAGTTTTGCCTGTTGATATTCCACCTGTGGTGGAGGTGCCCCTTAGGAGATCTGAAAGACTGCGGAGAGGCAGCACCAGATATCCACCGCAGGATTATATCTTGCTGACTGATGGTGGAGAGCCTGAGTCCTTGGTGGAGGCTCAAACGACTGATGATAAAGAGCAATGGGCTGAAGCTATGGAGGAGGAGTTATCTTCTCTCCAAAAGAACGGAACCTATGACTTTGTCCGGCTTCCTAAGGGGAAAAGAGCATTGATGAACAAATGGGTCTTCAAGTTGAAGACAGATGAAAATCTTTCCTGGCCCAAGTACAAGGCAAGGTTGGTGGTCAAAGACTTTAGTCAGAAGCAAGGCGTGGATTTTGATGAGATATTCTCACCTATGGTGAAGATGTCTTTTATCCGCCTAGTTCTAGGGTTGGTTGCCTCTATGAATCTGGAAGTGGAGCAGATGGACGTGAAGACGGCCTTTCTGCGCGGTGATTTGGAGGAGGAGCTGTATATGGAACAACCGGAAGGGTTCGAGGTCAAGGGGAAGGAGAATCTGGTATGTCGGCTCAAGAAGAGTCTTTATGGGTTGAAACAGGCACCCAGGCTGTGGTATAAGAAGTTTGACTTCTTCATGACCATGAATAAATTCTTGAGGACCAGGGATGACCACTGTGCATATGTGAAGAGAACGGAAGGGTCCTTTAATATTCTGTTACTCTATGTTGATGACATGCTGATTGTCGCGAATGACAAGGCCAGCATTGCAGAGTTGAAGATGGAGCTCAGCAGGTCCTTTGAGATGAAGGATCTTGGACCAACAAAAAAGATCCTGGGTATGAAGATTACCAGAGACAGGAGTGCAGGTCTGTTATTGCTGTCTCAGGCTGAATATGTTGAAAAAGTTCTGAAGAGGTTCATGATGGATAAGGCAAAGGTTGTTATCACTCCATTGGGTGGACACTTGAAGTTATCTAGCGGTCAATGCCCTTCATCTGAGAAGGAGGCTGAGAAGATGAGCCAGGTACCCTATGCTTCTGCAGTAGGGAGTTTGATGTATGTTATGGTATGTACGAGACCAGACATAGCTCATGCAGTAGGGTTGGTGAGCAGATATTTGGCAAACCCAGGACGGGTCCATTGGGACGTTTGTAAGTGGATTCTTTGATATCTCAGAGGTACTACAGATTTATGTCTGCAGTTTGGTGGAGAACCAGCTGAACTGGTTGGGTACTCTGATTCAGATATGTCTGGAGATGTTGATTCCAGAAGATCCACTTCAGGGTATGCTGTTACTTATGCATGGGGTGTTGTGTCATGGCAATCGCGGTTACAAAAGTGTGTGGCACTATCGACGACTGAGGCAGAGTATATAGCTTTGACTGAAGCTTCCAAAGAGGTCTTGTGGATGAAGAAGTTCATGCTTGAACTTGGAATCTAGCAAGATGTGTTCACTGTGTTCAGTGACAGTCAGAGTGCTATTTTTCTGGCCAAGAACCTCGCCTACCACTCCAAGACGAAGCACATAGATGTCTAGTATCATTGGATACAAGATGTTGTCCAGGAGAAGCTACTGAAGGTGGAAAAGGTCCACACGGATGAAAATCCTTCGGACATGATGACGAAGGTCATGCCAAGGGAGAAGCACGAGTTGTGTTGACGGCTGGTCGGCATGGTATCTTCTTGAAGCTTTCAGAATGGTGGAACTTCTCTTCAGGGTCTGGAGGGGGAGTCTGTTGGGGTCCAGCCCCTAAATTGAAGACTGGAGGCTTGCGAAGAAGAATGAAAAAGAAGATAAATTTTTTTGGCCATGAACAGTAAATTCGGCGGGTATCGGTATCGATACCCGTCGAATTCGGCGGGTATCGGTATCGATACCCGTGGATTTTACTATCCATGAACAGTAATTCAGCGGGTATCGCAAAATGGCAGATTTGCTGTTTCTCCGTTTTTCGCGGTTTCCTCTCGCCAATTTCGTCGATTTCGCCCGATCTCTTCCCTTTGGTTCAGTAAACCGGGTTAGGCAACCCTTGGAGGTTTGGGAGGACATATATAAGGTTCTAATCGGTGGTTAGGGCAAAAATCCCAAGAATTTATGCCGTTTTTCTTCCTTATGGTGCGATCGAAGCGGGAGAGACGGTTTTGCCGGCGGTGTGCGATCGCAGCGGAAGCAAGCGACGGTTTCGTCAGGGAAGGAAGATTCTAATGGCTGTTCAGTTTCCTTTGTGCTTTCAGTGGCCGGTGGTGGTGATTTGGAGAGGTTTCTCTCGGATTGGTTTTTCGTGATGAGATTGTCTTAATCGAAGTTTTCTTCAGAAGGCGGGGTTGTTTTTTACCTCAACTTGTTGAGGGGTTTTTCTTCCTCGGGTTTTGAGAAGGAGCCTTGGTTTGAGTGGGGATTCGCCTGTGAATCCGAAGGTGGAAACTAGGTTGGGCAAACCTAGTATTTTTGTAATCCGTTATTATATTATAGTGGATCGTTGTGTGCCCTGCCCCGTGGTTTTTTACCCCTATTGTTTGAGGGGGTTTCCACGTAAATCTCTGTGTGTTTTTGTTTTGTTTTGCTATTTTCTGCTTGGATCCAAGTTTGGACGTGGAGGGACCTTTTCCCTACACTCCCTCCACTACTTTCTTATCTCTATCTTTGAACTCACCTTAATCTCTATTATGGGTCACGAGAGCAAAGGGGAGGTGGGGCGTATGAACTACGAAGCGAACTTCTTGGAACACAACCTCCCTAGCTCCTAAACCTTAGCGACTGAGTTCACTACCTTTGAAACCTGTTCCAACCTGACAAGTTCACGGTGAGGCGCCCCGCGCCAAGCGAGCACATCAACTCCTTCGAAGATAAGGTTGTGTTCCCATTAGCACATTTCCAGGTTAGGCTGAGGTTGCCCCTGTGGCCCGAGGTCCACCTACGAATTTTCCTCTCTTGGCATATGCTGAATAAAAAATGATCGGAAGGAGCTGACTAACTCATTCACATTTACCAGGTAGCATTGTAATATCGGCTCTCGCATCTCGAACTCTTCTCGGATCTGCTAGCTAGGTGAAAACTATGGAATTTATGAGCCTTGATGTCCTGTATTCCCAATTTGTGGGCAAGGCGGAGCCAGACGATCACAACTTCGTACTCGGCCTGATTATTAGTAATGGGGAAATGGATGTAAATGGCTTGCTCAATTTTTTGTACATTGGGGGCTTTTGAGGACAACACCCGCTCCTACTGAGTATCTCCTCGGTGCTTCATCCACGAACATCTCTCAAACTATCTATCCACTCCGATGCTTTTCACTCGCTTGCCTCCACTGTATAGTCGGCCAAAATGTTAGCTACCGCTTAGGCCTTCATTGTCAATTGAGGGATAAATGATATGCCAAATTCACTGAGTTGTATAGTTGGTAATGGTGAGTGCAGCCAGGGTCGCGTGCGAATGGGAGTCATGGGACTCCTTGGCCCGCGCTCGACCGTGCCTGGAAAATTCCCTACTCCAAAATTCGAATCAATGCAACCTAAGGTTACTGGTCCAGGGGTCGGGATTGATGGCTTGACAGGCTAAGACGCAGAGACAGAGAGACAACTAAAAGGACCTCAGGTGTTGTGGTAGAGAGGTCTCACCATATACTCAGATGTTTAGAAGAAGCTTCCCCTTTACAATCAAAGATGACTGAGCATGGTACAAGGTGAACACAGACTGGCGACTATCATAGAATGATGACTAAGGGGATGATCACTGTCGCACGATTAGAATTTCAGAAAAAAGTTCTAGTTGAGTTCTTTTGTGAGATTCTGAGATCCATATTCTTTTAGCCATGTGGTCATATTTATAGACAAATCCAAGGGGTGGGGAAGGACTTATTTATAGCCCAACCCCACCTAGCAACTAGGCAACTTCCGAGAGAACTCGCCTGACTTGGGCGACTATCGGCCCGAGTCGCCTACTCGACGAGTATGCGAGGGGAGCTCGTCATATATACTCGCACAAGCCTTCTACTTTCTTGAATGTTGAGTCTGACTTCTGCTTTGACCTATTGACTTTGACTCCTTGCTGACCTGACTTTGAGTGGGCTCCTTCGACGAATATGGGTTGTACAGTCGACTATATCAGTTTGTCGACTACATCAGCTTGATCGCTATCGCCGACAATATCTCACTATCGCTGGGCGATAGTGTCAACATACAGAAACTTGCTGTTTTTCAATGGTGGAGAAACTGAAGTATTACACCCCTGACCACCCACGTCGTGCGGCGGGGCCGTTAAAGGCATGATCGAGGGGTTTTTAGTTTGTTTTCTGGTTTTTCACACATTTTATGCCCTGAATTAATAGATCGTGATTTCTGTAGTCTTGATGTCGTGATGTGTGTTATTTGTACTTTTATTTTAATTTTTAAAAAATTCCAACTTTTATTATATTCTAAAATTTGTTTGAAGTTCAATAGCAAGACAATTGACTCTATTTGGCATAGTGTTATGAACATGGGGTTATATGGTCATTCGTTAGCGCTTACCTTATTAAATTTGTTGAAGTGAAAGTAGGCGGTCTGTCCGCGCAGTCTATGCGGACAGGGGGGGTGTCTAGTCAGGTCGGCATAACAGTGGCTGGCAGTTTGTTCCCTAAGGTAATCAGGCGGATAGGATAGTTATCCGCTCAGTTTGTCGGTTTGTTCAGACTGGTTTTGGAGTCAGCCGGTTTGTGCAGACTGGTTTTGGAGTCAGCCGGTTTGTGCAGACTGGTTTTGGAGTCAACCGGTTTTGTGCGATCTGGTCTCTGTATCTGCTGGTGCTGTGTTCACACCATGGATGGCTGGTGGTGTGAGCTTGGTCTAGTTTTATACCAAGTCCAGGTGTGCTCAGTTTGGGAGGTCGCGCGGTTTGCGCGGACTGCTGTCTTTGTCCGCAGAGCTCTGCAGCTGTTAGCTTTGTGCTTATTTGCGAGCTCGGAGTGTGCAGACTGGTGTAGTGTCCGCAGGTGCGTGCAGACTGGAGCTGAGTCCGTTTATGTGTGGATTGTTGGTGTATTTGCAGAGTCTACTGTCGTAGTGATCTTGTCCTGGCTTGGCTGTGGCGACAAGGTGGATAGGATTTCTATCCGGCCTTAGTGGTATGCCTTGGCGGTTTGGTCGTCTGAAGTTGTGTGGATACTCTCCATACTCGCCGCGGGATAGGGCGGTGATCCTATCAGCCAGGGCGGTGATCACAGTCCTCTCTGTGCCTATAAATAGGACCTCCTGTCACATCAACAACACACTGAATGAACAGTAAGTGAGCTCGGGTAGTTGCTGCGAACAAGATTTTCTATTCACGCGGTTTGAAGAGTTTGATCGGGTTGTGCTGTGCAGGTTGTGCGGATAGCGCTGAAAAGTCATGGACTTGGTTCTGACTTCATTCAGGGACATTGCAGACTCTGCGGTTAACAATCAGTGGTTAGCAATAGGTCGCGACTTGCGTCCAGACAATTTTCTCTTCTGCAACTTTCCTAGTTTAATAAGTTGTCCGCTTATGGCGACTTGTTCAGTTCGGCAATAGCAATTCGTGTGATCTGATGGCTAGGCAACCATGCAGTTAAGCAGCTTGCAGATCAGCGGACAAAGTTAGCTCAGAATTGAAATAACGGGCAGTCCGCGCGGCTAGGTTGCGGTTTGGTGACTTAGCGGTTTCAGTAGACTCCATAGTACAGCAATAGAGCCGACGGTTACTCGTTGAGTCCGCGCGGCTTGGTTCTTTGCCTTGTATTTTTTCTGCTTTCATCAGGTACATCGGCGAATCATGTCTCGCAATATATGCCTCGCCTTGTAAAGATTTCTGGATCGTACAAGATACTTGCTCTTCTGTTTACATTTTGTTTACTTGGGCTCGGATTGGTTGAGTGTTCTTGCGCCTGATTTCCCGTTTTCCATGAATCACAAATTTTTACATGGTATTAGAGGGAACAGAGGCTGAGCAGTGATCAACCGTCAGTTTGCTTTATTGCTTCTGGGAGTCTAAGTGAAACGGGGTTAGTGCAATGGAAGGTGGTTTCACAAGAGGTCTTGGAATCGAGCTTCTTACATCGACTAATTTTAAAAAATGTAAGTCATGTATGGAAAGCTATCTTTTGGGTGAGAATCTTTGGGAGGTCTTCTGCGGAGACGAAAGACAAGAGGTTACTGCTACTGCGGGTGCTAAAGCGATGAGATCTTGGAGGAAGACAAATGCGAAAACAGAGTTTACTCTCAAGCGGGTTATCTCACCGGAACACTTCGAACACATCATATGATGTCGGTCTACTACGGAGATTTGGACTTCCCTCAATGAGTTGTTCAATAGGAAGAATGTAGCTCAACTACAATTTCTGAAGAATGAGTTGGCGAGGTCCACTCAAGAAGATCTGCCCATCTCAACATTCTTCCTGAAAATGAAGAACTTGTGCGCTGAGATTTCAGTGTTGTACCCTGATGAGCCTATCTTCAAAGCGAAGCTGAAGAGGCACATAATCCACAGTTTGCCGAAGGAATATGTGGCCTTTGTTACTTCTATTCAAGGGTGGGCCAATCAACTGTCTTTGCTGGAGCTGGAGAAATCGCTGGCTTCACAGGAGTGCTTAGCAAGTTAGATGACTGGAGTCACTATCTCTGGAGGAGATAGTGAGACGCTCTTCTCATGAAAGAAAAGGAGATGGGACAAGAAGAAGAAGTCGACTGCTGGTGATGGACCTTCTACTTCATATCAGCAAGAGGAGAGTTATTCTCTTAAGCGTGATTGGAAGAGGAAGGAAGAGCCAAGGTACTATAAATGCAACCAGCTTGGACACTTCAAAAAGGAGTGTAAGGTTAACCTTCAGTCAGCAAACGATGCTCATATAGGGGGTAAGGATAAGGACTTGGTTGGGCCATCAACAAGTTCTTATGTTGATCGGATAAGGGCCAATGATAGTGTAGCTATCTGTCATGAAAGAGTGGGACACGTCAGGATGTATAAGTTGAAAGCAATGGAGGGAAGAAGCCTTGTGAAAGGCTTGCCTAGGTTGTCATCCTTCGGCGATGGTCATGTCTGCGTGGAATGTCAATATATATGGAGAGGCTTCTCGCTTTACGTTTGATAAGTCGTAGACTAGCTTCAAAACACCATTGGAGTGCATCCATGGTGATCTACTAGGACCGACAGTCAACGCCAGTCTTGGAGGCAACAGGTATATGCTAGTATTGATTGATACTATACGAGGTACACATGGGTGTACTTCATGAAGGAGAAGTCAGGTGTGTCTCGTTTGTTTGTGGAGTTCAAGGAGCTAGTGGAGGGTTGGCTTGACCTACAGATCAAGAAGTTCAGAACAGACATCGGAGGTGAACTCATTTCAATCGTGTTCTCTAACTTTTGCAGGAAGCATGAAATGCGGAGAGAGCCCACTTGTGTGCATACTCCACAACAAAATAGAGTAGCAGAGCGAAAGATTCGTCATCTGGCGGAAAACTTCAAGTATTGGCTTCATGCTAAAGGCATTCCTGGGGCCTTCTGGGCGAAGGGGATGACCTGCGCGGCGTATGTCATCAATCAGATGCCTCTGAGTCCGATCAACATGAAGTCTCCTTATGAGATGATGTTTAAGGAGAAACCCAGTGTGGAACACCTTTGGGTGTTTGGATCTACCTGCTATGTATACATCCTGGATGCTCTCAGGACAAAGCTGGATGCGAAGGCGAGGAAGCTTGTTTTTGTGCGTAATGATGAGCGGAAGAAGGGATGGAAGTGCATGGATCTAGTGACGAAAAAGTTTATTGTCTCGAGAGACGTTATCTTCGACGAACTAACGTCATATGGAGGTGGATCCTCTGTGGAGCTGCAGGAAAGCAGGTCAGATGGTAGACATGAGGAGGCTACTAAGGATCTTCTGGTGGAGTTGCCTGTGTCACCAAGAGCTCTAGGTGTTTCTAGCTTCGGGGCAGAGGCTTCTGGTTTAGGAAGTAGGGTGAGCGATGCTCTAAATTTGCTCAGGAACGGAGCTAATTCAGAAAAGGCAGCGGAGGTGGTCAGCAAGGGTCAGACTCTTTAGAGATCGAAGATGACCATCAAACCACCAACTCGTTATTGCGAAGGAAATACGGTGAGCTTGGTCTCCTATTTCATCGCAGGCCCTCTAGACGAGCGAGAGCCTTCTAGCTTCGAAGATGCCACTGGTGTCAATGAGTGGGATAACGCCATGGATAAGGAGATGGTTTCCCTCAGGAAAAATAAGACCTGAGACCTTTTGCCCAAGGTTGATGGCGTTACTCCTGTGACATGCAAGTGGGTGTATAAGCTGCAAAAGAAGGCGGATGGGAGCATCGAGCGGTACAAGGCTCGCCTTGTAGCTCGGGGATTTTCTCAACAGTACAGAGAAGACTACGAAAAGACGTTTAGTCATATTGCGAAGATGACTTCAGTTCGGGTGGTGATGTCCTTGACGGCTTGCCAAGGTTGAAAGATGTGGCAGTTGGGCGTAAAGAATGCTTTTCTTTACGGGGAAATAAATAAAGACATCTCCATAGTTCAGCCACCAGGATACGTGTCTGAAGATCATCCAGGATACGTCTACAAGCTACGGAAGGCTTTTTACGACTTGAAGCGGGCTTCATGGGCATGGTATGAGAAGATCGTAGAATACCTCCTGTTTTGTGATTATTTTACCTCTGATTCAGATTCGAGCATGTTCATCAAGAAGAGGGGGAGCTTCATGTCTTGGTGTTGTTGTACGTGGACAACATGATCGTCACGGGAAACTCTGAGAAGGCGTGGATAGGCTCAGGGCAGAGCAAACCATTCGGTTCGAGATGAAGGCTTGGGTGAGCTCCACCACTTCCTTGAACTCGAGGTGGAGAGGAAAGAGAGTGGCATACTCGTTTCCCAAAGGGGCTATGCAGATTGGATCGTTCAGCGATTCGACATACAAGAAGGGAATAGTAGCTCTACTCCACTTAATGTTGGCATTAAGCTTCGACGAGATGAGGAGAGGATACTTCCTGATCTTTTAGTGTTCCGTACTCTGGTGGGGAGCCTTGTCTACTTGACAATTACGAGGCCAGACATTGCATATGTTGTAGGCCAAGTAAGTCGGTATATGACGAAACCTCGGAAGCCTCATCTGATGACGGCAAAGAGCATTCTGAAGTACGTGGAGTCCACTTTTGACATGAGTATCTTTTATGGGAGAGATACGAGCTTCAACCTGCACGGTTATACAGATGCTCATTATGGGGGAGATTCAGACGACCGGAAGTCAACATCCGGTTACATCTTCACATGTGGATCAGCGGGTATCTCGTGGTGCGGCAAGAAGCAGGATTCTGTGTCCGTCTCTACTACGGAAACAGAGTACAAGGCTTCGGCCTTGGTAGCTCGGGAAGTCATCTGGCTCAGGAGCCTAGTAGAGGACGTCCATGAAGAAGTGCGCGGTCCTACTCTGATATGTGGTGCAATGAAAGTGCCCTTAAACTGGTTAATAATCCAGTTTGTCATGCGCGGACCAAGCACATTGAGATTGAGCATCATTTCATTCGGTAGAAGGTGTTGGAGGGGTCTCTTGTGATTGGACATGTGCGGAGCGAGGACAATGTTGCGGACATCTTCACGAAGCCGCTGTCGAAGGGGTCATTTACTCGGTTGCGGGGATTGCTAGGGTTGGTCCCCACTTATCACTTCAAGGGGGAGTGTTGAATTTATTGAAGTGAAAGTAGGCGGCCTGGGCAGTCTGTCCCCGCGGTTTGTGTGGACAGGGGGTCGCGACTAGTCAGGTAGGCATTGAAAGTGAGGGAAAGATCTATCTCAACTCTAGAGGGGGGTGAATAGAGTTTACTTAAAATAATTTTTCATAGATTAATAAAATAGCACAAATTAAAATTCTATTTAAGCTATAGTGTAGAGTGCTAACAGGAACTTAAAAACTGAAAGGAAAAGGACACAGCACACAGCAGACAAATCACACAAGCACAACCAGAAGACACAAGGAAATATAGTGGTTCCCCAAAACTGGGTACATCCACTCTTCTACCACCCTTGGTAGGAATCCACTCAGGACTGAGTTGATCAGGTGTCCTGACACCAATGAGCTTTTGATAAGGTGCTCAAAAACCAAAGCTAGATTTTTTGATAAGGTGTCTTGCCACCACTGAGTTTTGACAAGGCTCTCAGAACCAGACAGAACTTTTGAAGGGAGTTCAAGAACCCTTTTACAGCAGGAAAAGAAAAAGGTAAAAGTTGAAGTTGTCTTCTCTGTTCTCAGTCAAATGAGAGAAGCACAAGTGGATTGAAGATGTCAAAGCTCCCCCTGAGATGTAGAGAGGTTCAGGCAGAGAAGCTTTGCAGAAGGGTGATAGGTCTTCAGAACTTGATCTCCAGCAAAGAATGGTTTCAGCAGGACAGCTGAAAGATGATGTGTCTGGAGATCTAAGATGAGGATGCAAGAACACTTAGTCAGCTAGAAGATCTTGATGTTGTAGTTTTCTTGTTCTTCTACTAACAGTATTCTTCTGTGTGTTTTCTTTTTCTTTCTGTCTTTCAGCTCTGTGTATTTTTTTGTTGTCCTTGTTCTGTATATCTAAGGACCATAGTAATAGAATTGATTTTCTGAATATTCTCCTTGTCCAAAGATGGCCGTTGGTCAGTCATAAATGTTTTCCATAAATGGTCTTGTCTTTTAGAGGAAAGTCCAGCAAACAATCTCTGAATGATACCTTGAAACTTGCTCCAAACGGCTGGGAGATCTTCTGTCATAAATGCTGATAATATTCAAAAACATTCCAAAGAATCAGCAGCATTTGAAATCTTGAAGACGTTGATCTCTCCAAATAATCGTCGATCTGAGCTCTACGATCGTCGAACTGAGCTCAGAGATGAACTGAGATAAGCAGACAGAAATCGTCGAACTGAGCTCAAAGATCGTCGAACTGAGCTCAGCGACCTGAGAAACAGCTGAAGGAGGCATCGTCGAACTGAGCTAGACGATAGTCGAGGGGAGTTCGACGACTAAGCAGAAGCTAGCTAAAAACAGATAGTCGATCTGAGCTCGAAGATCGTCGACCGGAGTCCGACGATTTGTTGAAGTTGAGCTCAGAGAGCGTCGAACTGAGTTCGACGATTCGTCGACCTGAGCTCGACGAAAATTGCTTTAGACTTAGCTCTTCATCCTTGATCTTGGAGTGGTCTTGGGGGCAGCTTCAAAACTAAGTTCTAGGCCCTAGACTCATTCTAATGTTGACCTTCTCAACTATACAACTAGGTCAACTAGGATCCTAAGACAAGCATAGTGATCCTTACCCAAATTAGTAATAGGGTGTTCCAACAGGCATAGCAGTGGCTGGCAGTTTGTTCCATGAGGTAACCAGGAGGATATGATGGTTATCCGCTCAGTTTATCGGTTTGTGCAGACTGGTTTTGGAGTCCGCCGGTTTTGTGCGGTCTGGTCTCTGTATCCGCTGGTGTTGTGTTCGCACCAGGGATGGCTGGTGGTGTGGGCTTTGTCTTATTTTGTACCAAGTCCAGGTGTGCTAAGTTTGGGAGGTTGCACGGTTTGCCCGGACTGCTGTCTTTGTTCGCCGAGCTCTGCAGCTGTTAGCCTTGCGCTTATTTGCGAGCTCAGAGTGTGCAGACTGGTGTAGTGTCTGTAGGTGCGTGCAGACTGGAGCTGAGTATGTTTGTGTGCGGACTGTTGGTGTATTTGCAAAGTCTGTTGTCGTGGCGATTTTGTCCTGGCTTGGCTGTGGCGACAAGGCGGATAGGATTTCTATCTGGCCTTGGTGGTATGCCTTGGCGGTTTGGCCGTCTGCAATTGTGTGGATACTCTCAGTACTCGCCGCGAGATAGGCTGGTGATTCTATCGGCTAGAGTGGTGATCACACTCCTCTCCGTGTCTATAAATAGACCCCCCTGCCACATCAACAACACACTGAATGAACAGTAAGTGAGCTCGGGTAGTTGCTGCGGACAAGATTTTCTATTCACGTGGTTTGAAGAGTTTGATCGGGTTGTGTTGTGTAGGTTGTGCAGATAGCGCTGGAAATCCAGAGACTTGGTTCTGACTTCGGTCAGGGGCGGTGCGGACTCTGCGGTTAGCTGCAGGTCGTGGCTTGCGTCCAGGCGGTTTTCTCTTCTGCAACTTTCCAAGTTCAATAAGTTATTCGCTTCTGGCGGCTTGTTCAGTTCGGTAGCAGCTGTTCGTGTGATCTGGCGGCTAGGCAACCATGTGGTCAGGCGGTTTGCAGATCAACAGACAGAGTTAGCTCGACATTGGAATAATGGGCAATCCGCCTGGCTAGGTTGCGGTTTGGTGACTTAGCGGTTTCAGCGGACTGCGTAGTGCAGCAGCAGAGCCGGCGGTTGCTCGTTGAGTCCGCGCGGTTGGGTTCTTTACCTTGTATTTTTTTCTGCTTTCATCGGGTACATCGGCGAATCATGTCTCGTCATGTATGTCTCGCATTGTAAAGATTTCTTAATAGTACAAGATACTTGCTCTTCTGTTTGCATTTGATTTACTTGGGCTCGGATTGATTGAGTGTTCCTGCGCCTGATTTTCTGTTTTCCACGAATCACAAATTTTTACACACCTAAGAAACTTCATTCACTTGTTTACGACCGCCACCAACTTGCCAAACTGAGCCCAATATAATTGTATGAATAATCAGGCAATGCATAACTGGGCCTCAACTCTCCAATATGGCAGCAATTTTAAAAAACAAAGTACATGTAAACTAAGGCTTTATTTGGGGGGACTTATTTTCACCGATCAGGCGGTTACGATCGCATGAACCGAACCTTAATTTAAGGTTCGGTTCATGCGGTCAAGCGGTTACGACCACATGAACCGGACCTTAATGCAATCGTAACCGCTTGACCGGTAAAAATAAGTCCTCCCAAATAGAGCCTAAATTAAAAAAATTATATGCATCATATTAACAGGAAAATATTAAAAGTTAACTTTTCTTCAAGATTAATTGTTACTTGATATTTTTTGTTACTTGGTATTTAACATTGCAAATTTTTTTTTGTAGTGTAGTCTGAGGAGATTATTGATGAGGCTGTGAAAGAGGCACTGTGTAAACCATGGCTTCCCCTTCCTCTCGGCCTCAAGCCGCCTCCCACAGAAAAAATCATCGCCGAGCTCCATCGCCACGGAATTCACACCATCCCTAATCTTTGTCGCCGCAGCCGGAGCTAATGGCGCAGATGCCGCCGTGGAAGAACTAGTAGTAGTGCAAATTGAGATCAGCTACACTTAAATAAATAATCACCTTCTTTTTGCATAGATTATGTGGAACTAACGTAGTAATTTGAGCTACATTTGAAGCTGCGGTTTTGTGTTATGTCAAATAACCTAACAGCAAAAAAGAGATTACGAACAACGATAATCACGAAACAGTAAAAAAACAACACAGACAAAGAACATCAAATTTAAAGTGGTTACCCAAAATTGAAAATATGTACGTCCACTATGCAGACAGAAAATTTTTATTTTCTTTCTCAAACATAAAATGACTATAATGGAAGAAAAAATAAAACGAGAGAGAATCCTCCAAGATCCGACAATACACGATCCGACGAGAAAGAAAACCAGGGGCAAGAGAAGAAGAATCTGCAGCCCGAAATCCTGCATGCTTGGGGAAAATCGGTCCCTCTTTATATAGACTTGAAGAACCATAAATCGGGTAAAAGGAAGGTGGGGCCGGCTGGATCCAATCAAAGAATGAGAAAAAATCGCTTTCCAAAAAATCTCTTCAATTATTTGGAAGAAAATATATTATGTTACTAATTCTACTCCATAATTGCCGGAATTTGGGAAATTCTAAAAGAAGGAGCCACGAATTGAGCGGTGTCCATAAAAGAATTGAATGGTTTCCAAAAAATCAAAAAAGGATACCGTCAAGAATTTGATTCCAAAAACAATGACAACATATATTATGTGGCTTTCAAAATCAGCACCTCCGCCCGTATGGAAAGAGACGGCAATTATCGCAATAGTTTTGCTCCTGTGAGTTTGAACAGACACATCAATGTCATAAAATGTATGTTTGTTGCAATATTATCAAATGTTTGTCATGACAATGATAAGTTGTCTACTAATTTTGAGTTTTGAGACTTGAAATTCATATCACTTCCCGAGATTTGAAATTCTTTACTTGCATTTAATTTCTAATTTTGAGTTTTGAGACTTTAAATACTTGTCAATAGTTTTTTCTGGTTTGAAATCCTACTAGCTTTCGAGGTTTGTTCATCTTATAAAATTTCTCGTGGCGATATCTCCGTTCATCCAAAGATCCATCGTATCAAGGTTATCTTTGTTTGGAGATCTTTGTTGCATTCAATTAGTATTAGAGATAAGTTGGCCTCCATAGTGTTCTTCTTTGATGATCAACGACACAAACACGTCCGTATTAATCGGGTAATTGACAAAGTGCACACTGGAAATATCGATTTTTGGCAAAATGCACCCCGGAAGTTTAATACTGGCAAAATGCACCCCCAAAGTGGGTTTTCTTGACAATGTGCACCCTAGAGTGTATATTTTGACCATTTTATTTTTTGCCTAGTGAGGTTGCACATTGCCATGAAAACCCACTTTAAGGGATGCATTTTTGTCAATTTTAAACTTTCGGGATGCATTTTGCCAAAAATCGATATTTCCATTGTGCTCTTTGCCAATTAGGCCTTATTAACCTAATTATTGGCATGACAAGAAAATATTCTTCCGTAGAGCGAAGACTCATAGCTAGCTCCATGCAAAATCGTATTAACAATTGACATTCATAAATCAGATAAGAAATGTAGACCCATGCAATGCAATGAAGTCCAGGGAAATGAAATTCAAAGTATTTTCTTAAATGCTTGAAGAAATTGGGCCAAAGTAGAAAAGGAAGGCCGTAGGAGAAGAAAGAGGTGTGCGAACTAATTCGAAACGAAGGCCGGAGGAGATTTTTGGATCGGAATGACTATAACACTCTTGTTAAGAAAGAAGATGAGAGTGTACAAGACTTCCTTAGTAGAGTCACTAATACAATAAACTAGATATGAAATCATGGTGATGTTATTGGAGGTAGAAAAATAGCGTCCAAGCTTCGAAGAAATCTACCATCCGGTTTCAATCACATTATCATTGCTATAGAGGAGTCCAAAAATCTGAACACTATCGATTCTAAAAGTCATGGGTGTTATGTTTGCTCGAAGCATCCAGATGATGATCAAAGTGAAATCCCCTCTCTGTTGGCCCTAAGTGGGTATAAATAGGCAAACCCTAAGAGTATCTACGGGTATCGGATATCCATGTATCCGAACTGACCTGTTAAGCCTCCGAACTCGTTAATTGTCCAAATATACATCAACATTGAGATCTTTACAATCCCATGAAGATTGAATCAAAAATAGATAATGCCTTTGTGATTGCAAACTAAAATTAAAGTGTACATGCACCAAAAAAGAAAGAAAAGAAATTAGAGGTAAACAATGTTGTTTAAAGCAGAAATTTCAAACTGTATTTCAAAGGAAAAAGGTCAATCCAGAGATAATTTGTAAGACCCCTCTCCCAAAATTAACACGGAAGTGGGGTCTTATTGCACACTGTGACCAAATCGCCTGATCGAAGTAATTAACGAGAGAGGGAAATTAGAGACTGAAGTCTCACCCATTTCCCACATTATACACCAGCTTAATATCCGACCCGATCACAATGCTAAGCGAATAACCAAACATCATTCGGCTAAACGTATAAAAGCGATAAAAAAGGCGAAAAATGTAAACTACTTCTCTTAAATTTCAAAAGATAATTAAGAGTTGTGCATTATTCTAACTTCTGGAAAAGAGTTACATGTATTAAAGAGAATGTTAAGAGTGGAAGAACAGTTGTGGTGCACGTGGCAACTTGAAATTAGCTGAATATTGGAATTTTGCAGTTGTTTTGCTGATGTCATTGGTGCGAAGGCTGTTGGTTCAACTGGATCTCTTATTATCATTATATATTATTAATTTAATATAGATAGTGGGACACGTGACAACTTGAAATTAAGATTCGTATTCTGGATTTTGCGTAATCATTGAAATCCTTACGATAAAAGTTAAGGTTCCCTTTGGGGGAAATTTTTTTAGTATGGGTAACATTCTCTCCTCTAAGAATGTCTTTAAATTAATATTATGCCGACCTTACCTAATTTTTACTTTTTCGCTATTGAACTGCAGAACTCTCTTCTTCTTTCCGCTTTGGTGCTAGGTTTTTTCTTCTTCCGACCTACACTTTCATCTCCTCTGCCCTTTATCTCTTCCCCCGCCGCCCGCCGTCTCCTCTCCAGGCCTCGTCGTCTGCGCCGACATCTGTTTATGTATTATCTTTAAGTTCAAAGGGTTTTCCGAGCTTTCTTGCATGAAGCAACATCCCTTTGAAGTAGGGATCCATGGAGAAGAGGAGTACATAAATGGGATTCAGTAGTGATAATATGTTCAACATTGAACATACGACTGTACATACAATTGTACATTGCACATAAAATACAGTTGGACTACTCCTAAAAGTTAAATACAGTTGTACATTGAACATAAAATATAGTTGGACTACTACTAAAAGTTAAATACAATTGTCTAATGAACATGAAATATAGTTGGTCATCTAACTTGAACATACGACTGTACATACAGTTGTACATTGAACATAAAATACAGTTGGACTACTACTAAAAGTTAAATACAGTTGTACATTGAACATAAAATATAGTTGGACTACTACTAAAAGTTAAATACAGTTGTCTAATGAACATGAAATACAGTTGGTCATCTAACTTGAAAAAACTCTAGCACAATAACTAACTAGACATACAATCCCACATTAAACTTGATGAAATACTACAGTCATACCACACAAGTCTGATCTGCAGTCATACTACAGATCTTCAAAATAATAAAAACTTACAACTATTTTCAGCGGCAAAAAACACGGCTCGTGTTCGTAGTTCTTCACAAGCCCAATCTCCAGTCCGCAGAGTGATGAAGTCAACGACCCGACCTAGGTTACACGTGGATATTGTCGGACCTAAAAGCTTGCTGAAAATGAAGGAGTACCAGGTGAGAAGGTCACCGCAAGCGAACACAGGTCTTCAGTCGCCGTCTAGGTTAAGGAAGGAATGGGGGAGGCCGCCGCCTAGGTTAAGGAAGGAATGACAGGCGAAAATCGCGGCGAAAACAAAAAACACTCCGGAGAAGCAGACTGGTGGGCTCAACGTTATTTGAAATTCTAATTTAAAGGCGTTCCTAGAGGAGAGAACGCTACACATACCAAAAAATTTTTCCCTTTGGGGGACTTATTTTCACCAAACGGAGTCTAAATCATCTTCATGCACGAAACTTGTATAGTCCCGTGCCAGTCACGAGTATCTATGAGTAAACAACCTTGCTTTAATTAACAATAGACCTCCACCCGATCAGGGGTTTAATCATTGAAATTAAACTTTTCCTTCAGGTCGATTTGCTTATAAATATGACCCCCAATCTCTCAAATCAGGCATCCTGCTTCCCCCTGGAAGAGCCTAAGCCTACCTTAATTTGCTCTTGCCTGCTATACAAGGGATTGGCTCAGCCATTGGTAGAGGGAGGGAAAGTGACATCCAACTTCCGAGTTAGTGGCGGGATGTCCTCGCTGCAATCTGAGGGTCCTCACAATAGACCTCCACCCAACGCTTGTAAGACCCGATGACGGGCTCGGAATACTCATTCCTTGAGATTGGATGGCGAACGAAGTAACCTTAACCATCACCACAGTCCAAACTCTGTTGATTCTGTATTCCATTTTCAATACACGAGCATGGACCGGCCTAGCTAGGCTCCGTCTGCCAGGTTTACCAACCCCCCCCCCCCCCCCCCTCACTTTTAAGGGTGGTCTGGGTCGACAAACTTTTTTTGTAAGACTACATGCATATAACATCTATTCAAATATGAGTGTGGCACACACGGGATTTCCCAAAAAAATTTTATACTTTCTGTTGCGGACTAACTCGACGTTCCGGTCGGGCCGGAATACTTGGTCCGTCTTAGCTCTCGGAACGGTCGAGTGCGCACACAGTCAATGGAAATAGAAAGTTAGCAAGGTAATTTTTTTGACGTGGAAAACCCCGGAAAAAGGTGAAAAACCACGTGGTCGGATCTGTGCCGACCAAACCTCCACTAGATCTGAGTGCTGTTACAAGACTTTTTCAAAAACTCGAGGGCAACAGGCCGTCTCTCGTTACAATTATTGGGGAGAGAGAGAACCTGGAGGGTGACAGGCCATCACTCACAGGGCTATCTAATTATTTATTCGAGTGCTGCGGGGAGCGATACAATTGTTGTATTCTGGAGTCTTCTAGTAATTCTCGGAGGCGGGAGTAGTTTGTTGTACACGTTCTGATGTCTGGAGCTTTGAGGCTCGGAGGCACGCTTAACGCATCTTATCCTCTGCTTTTTGTCTCTGATTGTCTTTTGGAGAAGCGTGGTTTGGTTGTCTTATCAGTAGATGGAGTGCTTGTTCTGGAGCACGTGGTGCGCTTATTGGCAAAGAGCGCGATGAGAATTTGCTGTAGGAGAGCGCGCTAGGCACTTGCTGGAGGAGGGCACGCTGAGCGGTTGCGGGTAAATAGAGAGAGAGCAGGGCACTTGTGGAAGGAGAGTGCGTGGAGCATGGGGGAAAGAGACCCGCACAAGGGGGCGACGTGAGTGAGAGCGCACAAGGAAGCGACGAGCGGGAGAGCGTGCAAGGAGGCGATGCATACGGGAGCGCGCAAGGAGGCGATGCGCGCGGGTGGAGCGCACAAGGAAGGGAACTTGAGCGTTAGTGCGCAAGGAATGCAACGCGAGCAGGAGAGCACAATGAGGCAGTGCGCGCAAAAACGCGTGAGGGAGAGGTGTGCGCGAGAGTGCGCAGGGAGGCGGCGCGCGCGGGAGCGCGCAGGGAGGCGGCGCGCGCGGGAGCGCGCAGGGAGGAGACGAAGGAGGAAGGAGATATTCAAGGAGCGTTTGAAGGCCTTCGAGGAAGGAGGAAATGAAGGAGGAAGGAGAGAGGAAATCCGTAGGAGGATTTCTCGAAGAAGGAGAGAATTTCCATTAAAGGGGTATGTGACCCTATTTATAAGCTTCATGGGTGGTTATGGAGGTTACACGGTTATCTGCAGCCCATAACCACCATGATTGCTATCCATAGACCAAAATATTATATTTATTTTTACGGGACTATGGTTTGATATGCATATTAATCTCGTTATATGCAGATCATTCTATTTTTGACAACACATTATCTCCATTACGGGAGATCACGCGGGCGGTTATGTGGGTGGTTACCAACATAATCGATGGTGACGATCGAGGGAGCGTGATCGGACGGTGGAGACGGGCTCCCCCGGACGGCCGACAATCTTGCCGGCGAACTTGCCGGCGAGGAGGGAGGTCGTCGCCAAAGGCCGGGAGAGCGGGTGGCGGCCATGCCGGCGGCGAAAAGTGGGGAGCGGCCGGCGGTGGCGACCTCCGACGAAGAGAGGAGTGATGGCGGCGGCGTCCGCTAGAGAAATGAGCGATGACGGCAGCGTCCGCTGGAGAAATGAGCGACGGCGGCGGCGGTTGTGGAGTTAGGAAATAACGGCGGCGGCAGCCGCGACGTTGGGAGACGGCGGCGGCGGAAGCCACAGGAGAAACGGACGACGACGGCGCCGGTCATGGAGTCGGGAAATAACGGCGGCGGCGGCCGCAACGTTGGGAGACGACGGCGGCGGCGGTCGCGGGAGAAAGGGACGATGGCGGCTGCGGTCGTGGAGTCAGGAAATAACGGCGGCGGCCGCGTCGTTGGGAGACGGCGGCGGCGGCGGTCGCGGCATTGGGAGACGGCGGTAGCGGCGGCCATGGGAGAAATGGACGACGGCGGTGGCGGTCGTGGAGTCGGGAAATAATGGCGGTGGCCGCTGCGACGTTGGGAGACGACGGCAGCGGCGGCCGCGGGAGAAACAGACGACGGCGGCGGAGGTCGTGGAGTCAAGAAATAACGGCGGCGGCGGCCGCGACTTTGGGAGACAACGGTGGTGGCGGCCGTGAAATCTAGAAATAATGGCGGCGACGGCCGCGACGTTTGAAGACGACGATGGCGTCCGAGGAAGGGAGGGGGGACTTGCCGCCGGCACATGCCGGTGTCCCCCACTAACCACCCCGGCGGTTAGCCCACCATCCCTGTTGGGGAGTGCCTCTTCCGGCCAATGGGGAAATCCCCCCCCATTGGCTGGATTACTTATGCTGCGTGGGATTAATCCCGCGCTTATTGTGCGCGGGATTAATCCCGCGCGCGCTGTGCGCGGGATTAATTGTGCGCGCGGAATTAATCCCGCGCGCGCTGTGCGTGGGGTTAATCCTCCACGCACAGTGCGCAGTCCGTGAGGTTAATCCCGCGCGCGGGGGACTCGAAACGCGGGTGAACCCCCATGTGCGGCCTCCGCCGCGTAGGGCGATTGCCGCGTGCGACCACAGAACCGCTCGGGCGGCCGTCCCGCGAGGTTGCTCTTTGTAAGAGATTACTACGATTGTGCTTGTTGAACTCACGGTTTGTCGGACCCGCTCAGGAGAACCTCATCACTTTCCTCATTTATATTTATCTATGTTACCTTTAAAGAGAAAAATAAGTTGATTATGATCACTATGATTGAGCATGCTCTCTGCAAACAGTATAAGATAAAACCAACAATTGACAACAAGACGTTTGACATGGGAAAGCCTAGAAGTCGAAAAAAATCACGGGATCAGATCGGTGCCGATAAATTCCACTATATTTCAGTAGAATTACAAAAAGTCATTTCTCGAGGGTGTCAGGTCATCGCTTTTTACAATAAGATTTCTTGATCTCCGGAAATGTCTGGAGCAACGAGCTGAGAAGCATGGTTGGAAGCAATTTGGAAGGATGAACACATCAATGAGGGTTCTAGACTCAAAGGACGTCGGTACTGAAGGAGTTCTTCGAGCCGTCTTCAAGATATAACTCAAAACCGAATGAGATCTTTGAAGCATCTTCGAACATTGAAGGGGTTTTTGAGCTGCATTCAAAGGTCAAAAGAGATCATTGAAGCGTATTCAAACAACGAAGGAGCTCTTTGAGCTGTCTCAAAGGCCAAAGGAGATCTTTAAGTTATCTTCAAAGGTCGAAGGAGATCTTCGAGTTGACTTCAAACAACGAAGAAAATCATCGAGCTGTCTTCAAAGGTCGAAGGAGATCTTTGTGTTTTGAAGCAGATCTTCATGGCAATTCAAACTCTAAAGGAAACCTCTGAACAACCTTTGAAGGAGCTCTCTTGGGAGTAGAATGCAATATCCCCTTAAGTGAGAATTCATCCTCCTTTTTATAGCTTTTGAGGTGGAGTATTTGTAATTGCACCACTAGGGGGTACAGTTAGCACACCCATGATCGAATGTTTTACTATTCACACCTAAATGATGGAGGATTTTGCTATCTGCACCCCGACGATGAGAATTTTAATATCAGCATCCCAAATGGTGGGGTATTTTACTATCCACGTCCCTAAATTATAGGCTATTTTACTATACACACCATATGATAGAGAATTTTACTATCCGAACCCCCATTATGGGAGAGGCAACGACTCTGGTGGGGAGGCGACGACGACGTCGGGAGGCAACGATGATGTCAGGAGGAGACAACGAAGGTGTCATGAAGCGGCAGCGAAGGTGTCGGGAGACGACGGCGACGACATCGAGAGGCGGCGACGACGATGTCCGGAGGCGACAATGGAGTCAGGAGGAGAGCGTGACGACGGGAGGGGAGCGCCACGACGGGAGGGGAGCGCCACGACGGGAGGCGAATGTGGCAGCAGGAGGTGAGGGGCGACAAGTGGCGGAGAGCAGTGATCGCGCAGAGTGTGGTGGTGGGCGCGCAGCCGCTGCCGCGTGGGTTCACAATTGGCGTTGCGCGGTCGCACGGCCGGCGCAGCGCGAGCGTACGACCAATGGAGGTAGTTCACTCTCCCACTTCTGGAGAGTGTGGTTCTCCCCACTAAGGGAGTGGGGTTGCTCACTTCCCCATGATGGGGGTGTGGTTTGCGTGCATGCACATACGTGTGTTCCAGTGTCCATTTGGAAGACCAAACAGACTCAAAATTGTGCGAGAACGGGCCATGTGGAAATTGTATCGACGAGCCGGTCGAGACCGCCTTAAAAAATATCCTGTTTAACTGCATGTTGAAACTGGAATCCGGTTCCAAGAGCAGTTCAGACTCTAGGGGGTAACTTACGTCTATTTCTCCCAAGTAAGAGCACTTGATCGGTTTCTTGGGACTGAGAAATAGACCATGAGCTGTAGCGAGAAGGTCTCATCACACACTCGAGAGATCAAAAAGAGCTCCCATCCCTAACCAATGCTGAGTTGGGCATCTTGGATGGCGCTTGAGGCCAATTAGGACCAACCAGAGAAGGAGGAAGCCAAAGAAAGAGCTCCCTCCAAAGGCGCTCATGAGGTCTATTTATAATTTTCAAGTCTGACCTACAAATAGTGGAATCCCGCATTTTGATTTTACAATACGCAGCCTCAATTGGTCTGCCAACAACAAAACTTCACTGTTTGGAGGGGCTATTTGTACAACCCCATATTCGCTGGTCAGGATTGGGCTAGTCTCAGGCTAGCCTCGGGTTAACCCTAGGGCATACTTGGGGAGTTCTTGTCCTGTAGGAGCTCTCGCCAAGGGCAGGCGAAAGTTGAGGAAACAAGGGCAGATAGTCGACCTCTCGGCAGGAGAGATCGTCGACCGACCAGGGCAGATAGTCGAGCTCTCGGCAGGAGAGATCGTCGACCGGCAAGGGCAGATAGTCGACCTCTCGGCAGGAGAGATCGTCGACCGACCAGGGCAGATAGTCGAGCTCTCGGCAGGAGAGATCGTCGACCGGCAAGGGCAGATAGTCGACCTCTCGGCAGGAGAGATCGTCGACCGACCAGGGCAGATAGTCGAGCTCTCGGCAGGAGAGATCGTCGACCGGCAAGGGCAGATAGTCGACCTCTCGGCAGGAGAGATCGTCGACCGACCGAAGCAGAGGGCCTGACTACGGAAGCTCCCGCCTTAGGGAAAGCTCCCGCCCAGGGCAGGCGAGAAGGCCCTAAGTGAGCCTTCAGTCGCGATAGTTTCAAGACCGTGAGGGGCGCGAACCTCCCTGGCAAGGGGTCTCGCCAAGGTTGGCCCAGTTGGGGGTCCAGCGAGAGCCTTCACGGCCAGGGTTCTCGCTAAGTGGGCCCACGTGGTAGGGCCCGGCGCTCGTAAAGGGGATTATTTTATTATTATTATCCCGAGGTAAAATTACCCAGATACCCTTGGGAGGACAGCGGGATTTGACTATTGGCAGACCCCTCAGGGGTATTTCAGTATTTTCAGGTCAAAGGAAGACTATAAAAAGACCCATAGGGGCTCTTCGGAAGGCAGGACTTTCATTATGCTCCCACTCTATTGCCTTCTGAGGAGCTCCCAGCCCAGCATTTGGCTTTGGAGGGGAAGCTCTCAGAGATCTTCCGGGTGTGTGGTGGGACCTCCCAGCTGAGGCTTTGGGTCAGTCTTTTGACCTTAGCAGCCAGTCAAGGGTCGAGATAAGAGAGAAGTAGGCGTCGTCTGCACTTTGGTTTGTGAACATTCGTTGGGGTCATTTTTGGCTTCAACAGTTCTGGTGCGGTGAGCGTGGAAGCAGCCGGTGTAAGAAAATCTCGAGTTAAGTCCCATGGCAGGAGGCGAAGGTGAAGGATTAGGCGCAGGAGGATCCCCCACCCGGGTGGACGAGGCGACGAAGAAGATGTTTGAGGACTTCAGGCGGGAAGTCATGCAGACGATCAACTTGGCCTTCTCGGCAAGGAATGAGTGGGAGACGCCGCAGGTTCCGGTGGAGGTGGTTCCGCTGCTAGGCGAGAACGCTCCAGGGCAGCGCCCCGGGAAGGAGGTCCCGGTGGAGGCAGGCGAGAGGTACGTGGCCGCGCGGGAGCTTTTCCCAGGCCAGCGTCTCGAGAAGGAGCTTCCGGCAGATCTGGGCGAGAAGGAGGCGACGGTGCGGGAACTCTTCCCTGGGCATGGTCTCGCGGATCGGTCCAGCCAACCGAGGTCGCGAGATATGCCTTCTCGCCAGGCTGGAGGCGAGACCCCCTTTAGTGAGCTCATTGTCTCGGCTCCAGTGCCGGAGGGATTCCGGGAGCCGGAACTACTCCCATCCGAACACGTTTAACTATAGAGTTCTTTCGCTTCTCATCATCACTTGAGCTGCAGCTCAATTGATGATTGTTGAAGGTGAGAAAATTCCTTACTACAAAAATTCGGATCAAGACAGCCTAAGGTTATCGGTTCAACGGTCAGACTCGACGGCTAACGGGCTAAGACACGAAAACTGTGTCAGACAATAAAAAGGACCTCAGGCGCTGCGACAGAGAGGTCTCACCACGTACCAGGAAGCAGCAAGAGTTCTCTTTCTTCGACTGCTCAACCTCCGCCTCATGCTGGTACATCGTAGCGTCGACCAGCTCGACACAACGGACCGACACCGCAAGATTCACCTCGATAGTGACCAACCTCTCGCGAAGAGCCACGACCTCAATGTCATTAGCACTCAGCTTCGCCTGAAGAGTCTAGACCTCAGCTTGGGAGGGGGACAACTAGGACTCTGCATTAATCAGTCAGGAAACAACTTCCTTCTTCTTCCTCCGGGTCTCCGCCAGCAAGTCCTCTGATACGGCCAGCTTCGTCCGCATAGAGAGAAAATCATCCTTCGTGGTTACGTAGGTACCGTTCCACGGGAGCGCAATATCTTGAGTATAGTCTAGCTGTAAACACAGAAAACAAATTACTCCAACGCGTAGCGCAATGCAAAAGAGGAAAAATATTGTGGGCAACAGACATACCTTCCAGAGAAACGCTTTGCAAGTAGAACATTCTCGCTCCTTCCCCCTCCCCGTCACCAACGGCGGCTCGAGTATCGCTCGAGAAGCCAGCACGGTTGTGGGAAGCTCTTAGACATCCTCAGTCTCTGCGGGCGATGGATCAATAACTAGATCGTCCGGACAGTCGTCGGTAACATCAATAACGACCTCGAGGGCAGTAGAAAATGGCCCGCCTCCTCCATGTCGCTGTGAAAAGTCCAACTTCATGTTCTTTTCACGCTCCAGCAGCGTGGCACAACTCCGCTCCACATTCGTCGAAAGGCTCGCGAGAACTAACCGCTTTTCGATGACAAATGCGGTTATCTTGTGGAGAACATCATCCAACTTGCGTGGATCCTTAAGGCCCAACAACAGAGTAAAGTCATACTCATTCCCTGTAAGGCGACGACAACGGTCAGGAGGATCACGCCAAGTCTTGGGCAGCTCCCACATGTTTTTTAACAAACCCAAATAGCTTCCCACCGTGACGATGATCTGTCTTGTCTTCAAACATTAGTCATCTCTTATTGCTCCGCACCTCGACCCGGTCGCCAGAGCCAAGATAGATTTCGCACCACACGCGGAAGAGTCGAACCGACATCCAATAGTCGTGCTCCCAAAAGAAGCAAAGCAACCTCATAATCCTAGTTAGTACTGTAACACCCCAAAAGGAGTAAGAAGTATATCTACGAATGCCGAACGAATCGAGTTCGACGAACGTCGAACTGCTTCTAGAATTCGACGAATGTCGAACGGCTCGAGTTCGACAAACGTCAAACTGCTTCTAGAGTTCGATGAACGTCGAACTGTTTCTAGAGTTCAACGAACGTCGAAAGGCTTGAGTTTGACGAACGTCGAACTGCTTCTAGAGTTCGACGAACGTCGAACTGCTTCTAGAGTTCGACGAACGTCGAACTGCTTCTAGAGTTCGACGAACGTCGAACTGCTTCTAGAGTTCGACGAACGTCTAACGGCTCGAGTTCGACGAACGTCGAACGGCTCGAGTTTGACAAACGTCGAACGACTTCTCGAGTATCAGCGGCGCCGGCTGTCTGGTCAAAGCGGTTTCAACTCAAATCGCGATTGTTGCTTTAGGATGAGAAGAGATCATGTGGTTGGGGTTAAACCCGAGGCTACTTATGCAGAGGGTTATGGATTGAGGAATTCATTATTTCCTTCTCCACTCTCTCTCTTCCTTTTATCTCCTTTGAGTGTTCTTGGAAGAAGGAACTAAGGAGTGCTGGACTGACCTCTGTGAAGTTGCTGGAGAAGATCTTGTGGGTGGAGTCAAGATCTGAGCCTAGATTCGCGAAGAGGAGAGCCGTGTGCTACTTTCCATCCGCGTAGAAAAGCTCGGTCATGGCTCCGAAGAGAACTTCAAGGATAACAATCTTCCTAATTGGACAAGTGAAGTACTAATTTTGCATGTGCATGGAATCCTTCACAAAAAGGTGGAATTGTTAAGAGAATTTTGTGGGTTGATACGTGTTATCCCTAGTTAAATTGCATATTGATCCGGAAATGTGTAGTACGGAATAGACATGTTGTGTGAAGCCAATCCGGACAGGTTGATCTGGATTTGTGATGCTTTATTTTGGGAATCGGAAAAGACTCCGCGTATAAACGAGTATTTTACTGAGTCTATGGGTTGTGTCTTTGAAGTGGAGTAACACGAAGTACTGGAGTGGAGTTCCAGGAAAATATCCTCGAAATTCATGTGTTGTATACCATGGAAAGACCAGTGTTTCCGGCACTGCAGGATGCTGCGGGGTTTGGGTTGAGTTTGGGCGCAGAAAGAGAGTTTCTGTTTGCCCCGCCAAGCGATCGTGACGAACGCTGACACTAACTCCCTTTTTGTTTGTGAAGCCAGTCCTTGGAGGACAGAGTGGCTATTGTGAGCTGCGAGCTCCTAAAGGCTATCGAGCCGAATGGACAAGAAGAAGCCGACCCGTGTCAGTCTAGACATTGAACTGGCGATTTGAGCAACAGACAATGGCTGAACAGTATCCGCATTATGATTGTCTAACTTGAGTGCCTAAGTTATTGACGTTCATTAGGATCACATAATGAGAGTCTTAGGTTGTTCTCCATCAATACTAAAGTATCCGGCCATAGGCCGTGGAGCATGAATGCTTAATGTTTACCGTTGGGTCTGAGACCTTAGGAACGATGGTGGGACCCTGGTTTTCCGGTACACCGATAATGTGCCCTGAGTGCACGAAGCGTCGGGCTGTGCGGTCGACGTTTCTGATATATTGTACTGTGCGTGAGTGCACGTTTTGTGATATATCTGCTTGTGAAAATACTATGCCTGCAGGGAAGGATTACCATTGCCCCGGGAAAGGGGTAGAGTCATTATAAATTGGTCAGCTGAATGTTGATCGTTGCCTTGTTTACCGTCCTTGTGGTGGAATGTCCCTGTGCAGGTGCTGGACTGAGCGGGAAATAGCGGTTGAAGCCCTTGCAGCTTTGCTGGCCCTTGAAGGCCAAGAGGAATAGTTTTAATGTTTTCATGTGTGGCCGACCTGTACGCTGAAGTATGTAAACCACACTTGTGAAGTTTAACTGTAAGGCCTTAAGGCCAATCACTTTTGTGTTTTTCTGTATACATTCCTGTGGTATATATAAATGTGATTGCTTATATATATAATAGACATTCATGGTTGGTGAGTTCAGTAATAACCCTTAAACCTTCCGCTAGAATGCTCTGAGTTAGGATGTGTGTAGGAGTTTTGTGATATTAATAAGTAACCTCACCAACTGTCTGTGGAATATGTCGTGGGGCCCCGGCCGGACCCTCTGTTATATTTCATGTGACAGACGGAGGTGTTACAAGTACCACAAGGGAAAACTGCATCACCAGAACCCACAAAACTAAAACACTACAACCGCCTCTCAGTAAATCACGAAATGTCCCAAAGGAGGGTGCTGCACGCACTCCAGTGGGGAAGGAATCACAATCTCCACGTCTGCCAAGATGTCGAAACGCTTCCTCCAACTACCCACTCAGACAAGGTTCAAAGTCGACAGAAGACGCATCGATCGCTGCGGAGTACCGCCTTTCGACACATGCAAAGAAGATGAGCATTGACATCAAAACAAGTAAAGGAAATAATCTCACGCACATATGAGCAAACTCTCCCGCGCAAGGCCACGCTAGCGACGATGAGCACCTTGGGCGCAAGCGAGTCAGCGCATGCCCATGTGGGCGGCCCCGTGCGAGCGACACTGGCCGCGCTCGCACGCGGGCAGCCCCAAACACGCACGCTCGTAAGTTGCCCCGTGCCACCAGCGTGGGCAGCCCTACGCGCGCCTGCGCGGGTGGCCCCAGCCGCATGCACCCGGTAAGCCCAACACCCATGCACTCGCGGGAGGACCCGCGCGCGGCCAGGAGTGCCTGCACGGGCTCGCCTGCGCACGCTCACGCACGCGCGCACCTGGCTCTGGGTGCGCCCCCACCCTCGCGCGTGCTTCCTCCACATCTGCCGCCTCTGCGCTCGTCGCCCCTTCCACATGCCCCTGCATCGACACCACTTTGCATAGAATCCTCCCGCTTGCTTGCTCCTTGCTCCCAAGATGCAAAAATACTGACCTTTTTTGAGGGAGTCATGACAGTCATAGGAACGCGCAAATCCCAGGAAAAAGCTCCTCGAACTCCAAGATTTCTACAACAGTGTGAGGAGAAGAACTAAATGACCATCTCTACTTTATAGGCCTCGAGTCAGAGCTCATGATGGAAGGCATCCAAGATGGCAAAATATTTCTTGCTAAAATTTCATGATTCAGAATGAGCAGCGAATAAATAGCAATCTTTGTCCAATATCTCGTAAGAATGAAAACTAATTTTTCCTAGTGACTGGGTCGCTTCAGGAAAAGCAGGAAATTTCCGCGTTCATCGCTTCGCGGGTCATGACTCGCGAAATTTTTAAGACATTTGATGGGTTCCCGCCTGAAAGTTCCAAGTCAAACTAGCGAGATTTGGATCAAGCACGCATGAACCAGACCGGACAAGTCACGCGCGCAAAGTCGCAAGTTCCGAAAACACCCAAGAAGGAGGTTGAACATGCGGACGCGCACGGTTGGGCCCCGCGCGGCCGGGCTCCGCGTGTGCACACTTCGTGTGCGAGACGTGCCAGTGCGTGTTGCGCTCACGCACGCGCGCTTGCAACCGCTGCCAGCGATCCCCGCCATTTCCAGTCGTCTTTGCCGCCTCCGGTCACCACCGCTGACGGGCATCTTGCCCGGTTCGCCCGAACTGCATAGGGTGCATTTCTGTTATTTCGCTAAATATGGTTATCCAGGTGACTGAAACGGAGCGACGCCATTCGCTAATACTAATTACGTCCCGACGCATTTACCATCATGACCCTCCAAAAAACTATAAATAGGATCATAGACATTCATGTGAAGACAAACAACTCCAGAGGCAAGAGAGTGCTAGTAGGTTTTTCGTGGAGATCGTGGAGTTATGCCGATCCTCCGCTTAGGAATTCGCTCCGCTACTCTCCTTGCGCAAAGACTCTGTGGATTTAGAGATTTTCTAGGCCGGAATATTTCAATCGAGAATTCGTAGACATAGCCAAATTTTCAGGTTGAAATGCTTCCATCGAAGTTTTGTGGACTGACATTTTTCCAAGACCGGAGCGCTTCCATACTGAGTTTCATTCCCTTATTTTTGTATTTTATAATTGTAACGGAGAAGCGGCATGTCGCTCTCCGAGATCAAGTTTCAATCCCTGTAAACTCAAATGAATTAGTGAATTTTCAATTTTGGTTCGACACAGATCCAACCATGTGATTTTTTACTCTTTCCTCCACGTCAAAAAAAATCTCTTGTCATTAGATGTTGTTTACTTTGTTTGTTTGTGAGCCCGATCCGATTCGTAACTAAGGCAATCCGAGTTCTCCGAACGAGAAAAAGACCGGACAACCCTCAACAAGAGCATAATCTGGATTTTAAGGCTCCGTTTGGGGGGACTTATTTTCACCGGTCAAACGGTCGCGACCGCATGAACCGGGACTTAATTTGACCGGTGAAAATAAGTCCCCCAAACGGAGCCTAAATCAAGAGATGACATCTACAAGCCAGAGATGAATAATCGGACTTGTGAGATGTGAGATTCTGGAAAGCCGGAGTGAGAAGGGTGGTACGTGGCGGCGGGTAACTAACTCTAATCCTTAGACCCCATGTTTCGCTCCACGCCACCACGTGAAATTTTCGGTTTCAATTTAATTTAATTTAAAATACCGCGAAAAGTCTCATCCCCGTGATTCCATCCCAGTGTCCACTGCTCCTCTTTACATACCTTCATCAACACCAACAATGGAAGAGAGGGAGTGAGAGAGCGGAGTAGAGAGAGATAGAGGGAGAATGGATTGGCCAGCAACTCTGGACGAGTACGAGAAGCTCGTGACTCTGATGAATACTCCCAGGTTCGCTCTTTCATTTTGTTGTATTCGATTTCGTGGATTTCTGTTGTCTTTGAGATAAATTCCTCTCGTTTTCACG
This sequence comes from Platanthera zijinensis, assembly GCA_039513925.1. NCBI lineage: Eukaryota > Viridiplantae > Streptophyta > Magnoliopsida > Asparagales > Orchidaceae > Platanthera > Platanthera zijinensis. Next base: position 113,524,474 of record CM077097.1, on the reverse strand, counting down.
AGATATTTCGTCTGATTTGGGCTTCAGGATGAATTCTCTTCTGAATTTCAATCCTTCTTGAATCGCTGTAGATCTTTAGTTTTTCAGATCTGGTAGTTTTTTTTCCCCTTGTTGATGGGTCCCCTTTGTTTCCGGTTCCGAAATTCTTCCTCATCAGGGTCGTCATCGACAATACCGTCTGCCCCACGGCAACTGTGGTTAAGGTAAACTCAAGATCACTCATACTCCAATTTATTCACCGGCGGCGAGAGGCGGAGGATTTGATGAAATCTGGGAATCTGCTATTCTGAATTCAGGTGGATAGTGTGAGGAAGGATGGCATACTTCTGGAGGCGGTGCAGGTTCTCACCGATCTCGATCTCTCGATAACAAAGGCATACATCTCCTCCGACGGCCGATGGTTCATGGACGTATTCCATGTTACTGACAGATACGGACAGAAGATCACCGACGAGCGCATCATTTCCTACATGGAGAGCTCCCTGGCCGCCGTAGGCGATGAGGCTGCCGCCGGGTTGCCTGATCCCAAGACATTCACCACTATAGAGCTCGTCGGCTCGGATCGCCCGGGTCTCCTTTCCGATGTCTTCGCCGTCTTGACCGACCTCGGTTGCAGCGTCATGGAGGCGAAGCTCTGGACTCACAAAGGCCGAATCGCCGCCCTTCTCTTTATTAGGGAGGAGGACTCCGCAAAACCGATCGACGACCCCGACAAGCTTCGCCGCATCGAGGCTCTCCTCTGCAACGTCGTCCGCGGCGCCACCACCGCCTTGTCCTCCTCATCCATCGCCGTCGCCTCCGGAACCCATGCTGATCGCCGCTTGCATCAGATGATGCACGCGGATCACGCCTATGAGCGAGCTCTCCCCGCCGGCGAGCCCTCGATTTCCATCCAGAACTGGAACCAGCGGGGTTATTCCATAGTCAGCGTTCATTGCTACGATCGACCGAAGCTCCTCTTCGACGTTGTCTGCACTCTCACTGACATGGAGTACATCGTCTTCCACGGCACCATCGACACAACTGATGATCGCGCCTACCAAGTAATCGATAATATCCAAATTAATTCAATATTTCTGTATGAAATTGCGAAGTTAATTTCTGATCGGCGATTGAATCCTCCCAGGAATTTTACATTCGACACTCGGACGGGAGCCCGATTACCTCCGAAACAGAGCGGCAGAGAGTGATTCAATGCTTGCAAGCAGCCATAGAACGCAGATCATCCGAGGTTAGTTTATTTCTAGTGTTTCCGCCATTTTCGATTCCCCCATTGAAGCACTGATTGATTTAATTGTCTGACTAGGGTTTGAGATTGGAACTATGCGAGGCGGATCCGATAATACTCACGGTGGCCACAAGGTCGTTTAGGGAGAATGGTCTGTCGGTGACGAGGGCGGAGATGTCTACGAATGGGGAGACGGCGGTGAACTGCTTCTATGTCACCGACGCCGGCGGCCACCCGGCTAAGCGGAATTCGATCGAGGCCGTCATCGAGCGGATAGGTGCCAGCAGCCTCAAGGCTTTTGAGGGCCGGCCACTGCGGCGGCCCGGTTCGGGCCAGGGCGGACCGGAGGAAACTGGCGGGGTGCTGATGTCTTTAGGCAGCTTGGTGAAGAGGAATCTTTACAATCTGGGCCTGATCAGAACTTGCTCGGTGAAAAATGCAATTTGATTGCCCAGGAATATTATATTGTTTGATATTTGTATATATACAAATCTTGTATTATGCCCATGTATAGTATAGTTATATAATGTATAGGTGAAAAATAGTGAAAAAAAGGATTTGATGAATATATTAGTCTGGTACTGTATATATTACTGTAAAATACCGTCTATTTAGTTGTGTATATATAAAAATGAATGAAATTTGGTGTTTGAATTGAATCATTCATATATAGATGTTGGGTCATAAATATTCAGCTAATCAAACACTAATGCTATGAAAAAGAATGTGATGACTGCTAGTAATTACCATTTAAAATTAGGCTACTGTAAATCTTCTTTGGCTATAAACGCACTTTAGAATTAAAAAAACACTTTTTTTCTGTGATTAATTGCAACCCGGTGCTTCCTTCTTCCTTCCTCCCACTAGAGAGCGGTTTGATGAAAAAGAATGTTCTTGTCGGGGATATGCACAAAAATATGTGGTAACTGGTAAGAGAGTCCCTTATTTGGTCGGTCTCTGTTGAAATTTGGGTCAAATCACTTGCATGAGTACGATAAGCTTACGCATGCACCACTCATGTGCTAAGAGCTAAACAGATGACCCAACAACCGGACTGTAGTCCGTACACCTCAACTTTTTTTTCTCACTATTAAGAGATAGGTTGTTGAGGTCAAGACTTGAACCACCGATCTCTTTTATAAGAGGGGACTTATTCCAGTTCTTGTCAATTGGGTATGAGAGGTGGAATACATCCTCTCTTATAAAGGAGGTCGGCGGTTCAAGCTTTGGCCTCAACAACCTACCTCCTAATATTAATTGGAGAGGACAAAAGGTTAATTAGAGTGTACAGAAAACAGTCCGGTTGTTAGGTCGCCTATTTAGCACATGAGTGGTGTCTGTATGAGCTTATCTTACTCATGAAGGGTGGCATAACCCAACTTTCAACAGCCCACTACTTCAAATTTTATATATCGCGACCCGCAAATTTTCAACAAACAAAACTATTCACTATCGCTCAACTAGAAAGCAAGGCAAAGGTTTTAGGATCAGTTAGCTAACATTTTTCGATCATGATTGATTATCGAGCAACTTTTGGCTATAACAATAGCCTTTATAAACTACTTGTTTTATCATTCTAGCTCCAATAGTAGTTAGGGTTGAATATTCAATTTTAATATAACAATATTTTGTAGGCTTTATTAATTATAGCAGAAATGGAGCGTGGCATCACCACCTTGCGCAACAGTACGACTGATTTGTTAATAAATAATAAAAGATGATATTTTAATTATTAGAGTATAATTAAGGGCGAAATACTTTTATTAATAAACAATGAGTCAAGAAAAGTGTCCAACTATGGATGAGCTGCATCGCACATGAAAACAAGCGCTAGAGTTACCTCAAGATATTCAACAGAAAATACTTAGATAAGTAATATAATAATATTAATTTGAGGACGTACTAAGCAGATTCATTTTATTAATAATGTTTTTACACCCACATAATATGATGAACTTAATAGTAATTTAAACTTTAAATCAAACCAAAATTGTATTTTATTACCTTTTAACTAAATATTATTAATTTTAAAGGGAAGGTATATTTAGCCAGTATCTCTAAAATTCATTCGTTACGAGAAATTTGGCGTTTATGGATGAACAATTTGATGGTTAAAGGCACACGTAGTTCATTGCAATGTGGTTGCTTGTATTTTGCCCTGGCTTTAAATGCATTTTGTGATTAAAAAACTTTTCTTATGAATAAACTTTTTTTGTGACCGTTTCTCCATGTCACGAAATATTATTTAGGCTGCGTTTGGCGCGGCTTATTTGCTCCGGTGAGGTTGGACAAAAACATCATTGTCATGCCAAAATCTTATGCTCAAAATTAATTTCTTTTTTTGATAATGGTTATAATATTTGACATACCAAACATACATTCTATGACAATGACGTTTTTATTCAACCTCACCGGAGCAAATAAGTCGCAGCAAACGCAGCCTTAGGCTTCATTTGGTTCGGCGGTGACGGATCGATCCGGCGGGTGGAAACGGAGTGTTCGAACCGGAGGGGGGAGGTGGCTGCTCCAAACGGAGCTTTTTGGGGTGTTTCTCAAGGCGGGCGGGTGGAAACGGAGCAAACGCCGCCGGAAGTTCATTTGTTTACCCTCTTTCCGGCGGCGTTTGCCCAAAACGGAGTATCAAAACGCTCAAACAAATAGAGCCTTAGTGACAAAAAAACCGTGCTAAAAATATATTTTAGTGACGGTTTTTGGTCACTAAAGCTATTTATTCACCAAAGCTATTTATTTTCTCGACATTTTGAGACATACTTAGTGATTGATGTCCTTTTCTTGCCATTGCCACTGTTTTATTTTCCAGTTTTTACACATTTATTATGAAGGAATTCTTTCATTTTTCTTATTTTCTAGTTATTAGAAATCTAATTTAAAATTTTAAATACAAAAATATTTAAAATTTACAATGTCTAAAAGTAGCCCGCAAGTTTTTTTTAAATTATTTTTAATAATAGAGTAAATGAGAGTGGGAAATGGCTGAAACACCTCAATACAAATAATATTGCTTTCATATTTAATTAAACTCAATACATAAAAAAGAAACAAATTAACTTTAAAACTAACATAGTAGCTCCTCTCTGATCGTCCGGGTTGTTAGGCCGCGAGGGCCGGTGGCTCAAAGGTCATTTACTCGCAATGTAAGGGAGTGCAAAGCAGTGAGGTTGGAATCATCTTTGCAGTATGTGCTTGGCTTTTTAACTGCATCTATGCTTCATTTTGTATACAGAATCATGGCAGGGAGCTTCTGATCCATAACATCACAATCATATTGTGCATAACTAGCGATGGATAAGGCCGCACGACACATTGTTTTTGCATATTCAAGAGTACTGCATGTAGACATGAACAATTCTGACATTTAGTAAAAGAAAATTACGAGAAACACAAAACAACAAGAGTTAATGTAAAGTATTTTTGTTGTAAATCAATATTTGTGGTTGCATCTGCAGTAGCATTTTGACTTTCTCTAATGTTTTTGAACAGAGAATCGAAATTATGTCTTCTTTTCATGAAAAAAAAGTCTTACATAGAATACAAACTTATATAGGGGTGAGTTTTCATAAATGGTTCATCCATAGGAAAAGGGTCACATGGTTGACAAATGAAAAGAACAAAACCATGATGACAAGACAAAATTCTGCTATAACCAAAAAATAATATACTGCATTCATTGCTGGAAACTGGAAAGTGCTAATTGCAAAAATTACTATCTTTCAGAGCAGATTTAAGAGCACATCTTATTGCCCTCAATCAAAGAAAAATCCACTTATGTGAGTTTGTAAGCAGGCCTCCTGCTCTTGCAAAATCTAATTACAAAGTGAATCACTTACAAATTCGACTTACAAAGTGAGTATCCTCAAATTAGGATACATGGGTGCGACGAATGGAAGATGACTTTCAACACTAAAGACGGCTTATATGAGTGATTAGTGATGTCTTTCTGGTTCTTCAACACCCCTAGTATGTTTATGAGGATGATGACACAAGTCCCACGACCATTTATGGGTCCATTTTTTTGTAGTTTATTTTGATGACATCCTCATATACAGCAAGACGTCCGATGAACATCTTCACCATTTACATTTCGTGTTTGATATACTTCTTAAGGAGCATCAATATTTGCATCCTCATTTACATTTCGTGTTTGAGGTACATTGTATTTGCATCTGACGTCTCTATCGATCCTAACAAGGTCAGATCCATCCGTGAGTGGCCCGTCCCATCGAACATCCATGAGGCTCGCACCTTTCCAGGACTTGTCACATTTAATCGGAGATTCGTCGGAGATTTCAGTAGTATCATGGCCCCTTTTATGAGTTGTCTCCGTAGACATGACTTCATATGGACTAAAGAGGCAATTTAAGCCTTTGAGCATACCAAGGACAAATTATCCTCAGCCCCTATTCTATGATTGCCCAACTTTAGCAAGGTTTTCGAAGTCAGGAGTAGGTATAAGTGGAATGCTGAGCTAGGAGGGTCATCCGGTGGCTTACTTTAGTGAGAAATTTGAATGAGGCCAACCAAAAGTACTCGAACTATGATCAAGAATTTCACGTCGTGGTTCAAGCTTTTCACTATTGGCGTCACTATCTGGTAGACACCAGCCCCGATCAGGTCGACGAAAAAATCCCCGACGCCGCACCCGACCGGACCTTTACTGGCCCTAACTATGACATTAAAATTTTTTCATTGTGCATTTATGTAATTTGCAATTTGTGTGTCTGACTTCTAGGGTTAGAAGAGCGAGCAAATGAAGGTGCAATGCGGGAAAGAGGGTAGCGAGATTCGAAATGAGGAGGGAACTGGGGAAGGGCACAACAAAAAAAATTTTGATGGTACAAAAATCTTTGACTGCGCAGACGTGGGTAGGAGAATATGGCTGACGGTAGCGGAAACACAACCCCTTTCGACGGAGGCCGTCCAACTCGCGGGTGGAGAATCACTGAGGAGGGGCTGGTCGGCTTGGCTGAGCGGCTGGAGGAGGCCGAGGGGCTGGTGTCTCCGGAGTAGCGGTCCGCCACGGTTGGCCTCCCGGTGAAGGTCCGCCTGACAACGGCGGTGGTCGAGGAGACAAATCCGCCTCCACGAGGAGGACCATGTCAAGGGCCTCAGAAACCGTCGGGGGATGGTGAGTGCGGAGTCAGGAGCGGATGTGGGGCAAGAGGCCCTGCATGAAGAAGTCGAAATAATGATCCGACGGTAAGCCCAGAACATGGGTGACGAGGGTCACAAACTCGTAGATGTAATCATCCAATGCACTGATTTGGCGGACCCCACACAACCGTTCGATGGCGGATCCGGAATAGCGGCTGTCATAATGGCAGATCATCTCCTGTTTGATATCCGACCAAGAGATCGTCGGGTTGTACTGCCGGAGCCATCGAGCCCAATGAAGGGCGGAGCCGTCGAGTCCCACGACAGCAGTAGAGAGCTTATCCTGCTCGGGAGTGTGATGGAGGTCAAAGTACTGCTCCGCCTTTGCGATCAACCAATCGAGTCCACACAGGCGAAGGTGGGGAGGTCCAATGCAAGAGCTGGACGCTCAGGTGGAAACGGGGGTACGGTATCCCCGTTGTGCGGGAGAGGGTCTGCCCCGAGGATGGATGTGTCGTTGGCCGGACATGCGGATTCGCTGGCGGACAGTTGGAGAGCATCAATCTTGGCGTGAAGAGCGAGCAGGGAGGCATGCATGGAGGCCACAAGGGACTCCTGGGCATCGAAATGGCGTAGGAGGGCCTCGTTGGCGCACTCTGATGGAGTCTCAGACGTGGATCGGGTCGCCGGGGGCATGGTGCGGCGCGAGCGCGGCGGGGCTGTTGCGGCGGTGTGCGTTCGGGGTTAGTGCGACTATCCTGTGCGGCGCGGAGTGCTCGCGACGCGAAAAAGGGGGCGGGGAGGGGCTGGTGCGACAGTCTTGTGTGGCGCAGGAAGGGGGCGCGGACTTCCAGCAGCAGGGCGGGGTGGTGCGGCTTTGTTGCGGTGTGGGCCGGCGGTGCGGGGCAACGACGCAAGGATGCGGCATGGCCTAGATGCGGCGGGCGGCAGTGCGAACGGTCCTAGGGCACGGGATCGCGGTGCGGGATGCGGCGCGGGATCGCGGGGGCGGGCGCGGTGCGGGATGCGGCGCGTGTTGCGGCGCGGGTTGCGGCGCGGACGGATGGCGGTGGTTGCGGCTGGTACTCCGACGGTCGGCGGTGGGCGAAAACGGAAGGTCGGACTAGTTTGATACGAACCCGGCGATGAGAGATCGGAGAGGGAGAGAGAGAAAGAGAGAGAGAGAGAGAGAGAGAGAGAGAGAGAGAGAGAGAGAGAAAGAGAGGGGGAGTGAAAGGGGGATTAGGGTTAAAAGGAGAAGGTGGAAAAAACACGCATTTATCCGAGATAAAAAAATACAAGTTCCACATGCCCTCTTATAGTGACGAGTGCCGAATACAATAAGGAAAGACGGAAATAAGAAATAACAAAAATAAGGAAATACGGAAATAGGAAATAACGGAAATTACTAAAAGTGTGTCAACCAAACATAACAACATATTTAATATTAAATATCCTCCGCGCCGACCCCGCCTGCGTCGTCCTCGCCGGTCAACTCGCCCGGTTCATCCTCATCGGTCCGCTCCACGTCCGCCACGAATATTCGTAACAGTAAACATGAGAAGTGTGAAGTTGTAACTGGAAGGGTGTCAAAGAAACTCAAGATATGGGTCCCTGGCGCCTGGGGGTGTCAAAGAAGCTCGGGGCATGGACTCCTATGCTCGAGATGCTCAAAGTAATGTGCCAATTTTTGTATTAAATACAGGATGAATACACATATCTGCAAGGAAATCGATCTCGTAGGCATTTGTCTCAATTTTCTTTATAACCCTGTAAGGACTCATTCGCTTAAGTTGTAGTTTAGTAACGGCTCCTTTTGGGAGGCCCTCTTTGCAAAGTCCGACCATGACATGCTCGCACACCCGAAAATCTTGTTCACACTTGTGCATATCTGCTTATACCTTATATAATTCAGCATTGCTAGCATCATTCTTCCGGATTAATTCATGCATTTCATGTAAATGATGCAAAACGAACAAAATGTGTGACTTACACAACACAGACGAAGCATGCACTAAAATGAAAATGAACAAACATCAAATGTAAAGTACGAATTTCTAACATGACCAACTCAGTATGCCGAGGGGATTTTAGATACTATAAGAAACTCCTAAAATAGGAACATGATCAGGAGGTTCATATGGTGGGTCATAGAAGAATTCATTGTGGGGACGGTGAACACTCAAATGAATATTTGAGACATCAGTAGTAAGATATATCAATATAGTGAGCAAAATGTCTCTGCAAGTGCGAATAGTAGGACATAAGATCGGTGAGCCAGTGAGCGCACTCTCAAACTCGAGTATCCTACTAAAGATGGACATCTTCAAAATGAGTGGATGATCGACATGTGCCTCTGTGAAATATATATATGAATGCGCTGACTTGCTAATGGAACACTATGCACAAATGTGGAATCAATGCATTCAAGCTCGATTAAATGATGCGTGCATGCTTTATAAAATTAGCCCGGAATTAAACGTAGCAAAATTAAATTATATTAATTAGCAGTTTTACACAAAGTGAATCATTAATTTTCAAGCACGTAAACAATTTACGTTCGTACTCACACAAGAAGTGTTTTCCACTATAACTTGCACGAACAAATATTATAGAACTAAAAGAAATAAAACAACAATGCTAACAATCCCATTACCCAAACAAATACAACATGTCATCCAACATTTAACATAGAAAAATAAAACACATTAAATTAAAGTTACTCACAAAGCAATGGAACCAGAGATGGTGGCAGAGGCGGCAAAGGATGCTGAATTGCTTAATTGCACAAGAAAAATGAGAGAAATTTACGGATAGGAGGCTCCGCGACAGGACAAAAGAGGAGAAAAGACTTGGACGATTACTGAGGTTAGGGCTGCAACTAGCGGTTCCACGACATGGATATACAGGAGACGAGATTCTCGGCTGGTGTTACAGGCCAGAGAAATGAAGAGGTTGAGTGGGTTTGAGACAGAATAGGGGCGAACAGCCTAACGGCACACTGTCGAAGGGGAAATCGCGGGTTTCAGGGACAACAGACGGCGGCCGGCACTGGATTCCGGAGGAGGCGCGGGAGAAGAGTATCTTTGAGTGGGGGGAGGCCGGATGGAGAGTTGACGAATGCGGTGGAGAAGAACGACGGGGAAGAAGGAGGATCGACGATTACAGGTACCGGGCGGGAGAAACTAGCAGGGAAGATGAACGGGAAACCCTCGATCGATCGGACGGGGGTCTGGAACAGAAGGTGCGTGAGTAGTTTCCTCTTTCGATTTTGATGGAGATCGTGGAGCTTGGGGGCGGTTTTCTCCTTCTGGCAATGAAGATTACTGGCGATTATAGAGAGGATCGTGGGACGTAGGAGATAAATAGTGACAGTTATCTTCTTCAGGGAAGGAGATAATCGTGGGATTAAGGCCCCGTTGGGAGTGCTTTTTTTCTTCCTTTTCGTTTTCTGGAAAACCGAACAGTGACGTTTTTCAAAAAATGGAAAGGAGGAAAAAAGCCCTCCCAAACGGGGCATAAATATCGTGGGTGTAGCGGGGGTCACGGAGTAGTGAAATGAAAAGAAATAAAACAACTAAAATGGAATAGATAATCCGGGATTTTGCATCCCAGGCTCGCAGCGTCGCATCACAAATGATTGTCGAAATCTGGAATCTCTCACAAACTCTGCAATGACTGAAAACCTGGACATCTCCCCTGTTTATAACGAAAGAGGGTGGTTGAGCACTCAACATGAATGCTACGATCGTCCGTTACACCCGGTTTTCTAAATATATTAATACAACTTCAAAAAATATTAAAAATACATGTAGAATGAAAATGGGCTCTCGGGACGAGCTCGCAGTCTCGGATCGCCGATCCGATCAACAAATCAATGGTAAATTTGCAAAAGCGGGTCCCGCTACGTGGTGGCCTGATCTCCCCCGATCACGAACGTGCGATCGATCCCCATCAAGATGTACAAAGGGGGTTTTGGCACAATGCACCCTAGAAATGTGGTTTTGGCAAAATGCATCCTGAGTTATTAAAATTGGCACAGTGCACCTCCCTCCCCAATTAGCATTAGTCTAGCACACTAGGCTTATAAAACATGTGTAATTTGGTCCTTGCATTATTAATACCTTTGAAGATAAGTTCCATTTTCCTCTAAATCATCCTTAAACACGGAATCAAAATCATCATCATCCTCAATGATTCTGTCTGAATCACTACCGTTACCTAACAGAATTCCCTCTTGAGAACCATGTACGTCAATCAACATATTATCTCATTCAATCTTACCGGAATGCAACATTATTTAATTGTAAATAAATTCATATAATAGACTAAAATTTATAGAGAAAAATATAAAATCAAAATGGAATACATATAATCTAGGTTAAAGTTTACCTAAGGATGGGGTTGTCGGAGAATCACACCCTTAATACTCAGAGAAAATATTATGCTCTTCGATGGATTCGTCAAAGAGAATCTTCATCGACAGTATCAAAACCCTAATTAAAAAGTCGGGGATCACATAATCGCCTGAAGAAATCGCAGCAGTCTTACCTAGAAGCAGGTGTCAGAAGAAATCGCCAAGAAGAAATCACAGCAGGGATTGGCGCCGATATCTCTTCAGTCGGGTAAAACAAAAGGCAAAACCTATATTTACTATCTGGTTCAAGGTAAACAACGAGTGAGAAACAATCATGACCAAAATACCCTTAATATTAGCATACCAGGGTGCATGCAGAGTGCCAACCATCCTCTAATTAGAGGGTGCATTGTGCCAAGGACAGATAATTGCATGGTGCATTGTGCCAATTCCCCGTGTGTAAATGAGAAATCCAAAATCATATGAAATAGAATAAGAAGAAACATGCAGATTGAAGAAACATACATGAAACTTACCCGAGAGCTTCTTCGAAGGTCCTGGAGCAGTGAAAAGACGCAACTGTCGATATTTAAGCGCAGAGCTTCTTCGCCAGTCAAAACTTGAAGCAAGTGCACAATGAAATTCAAAATCAATCGAATCTACCTTTTTTTTTTTTTGAAATATAGGAGAAAAAAAAAACATGGAGGTGGCTGGAGTATTTGGTCGTATGATCTGCTTGTTGAAGTATTTGATGGTATGGTCTGCAGCATAGGGAATCATAGGACATGATCAATTCACCAATAATCTCTGCAAGAACACTGACCCCCAATAAAACGATGGAAACGATTACAGTCCCTAACAACAATCTCTCTCGCACAATCTTCTGAAACAACCTTCATGAAATCATGGCAATCACCACAAATCCTGAGGTTCTTCGAAATCCTCAGCGGCAAAGAGGCCCCGACCCTAATTAACCCAAACGCAAGCGCCATCTTCTCGCTATGCGGTTCCCCCAAACACTCCTCCCCCGTCGTCTTCCCTCTTACTCTTTCCTCCACTTCATCCAACTTCGCCTTGATATCGCCCCAAATTTCACCAGAAGAATTGACGCGGCCCACTCCAAACGTGTGCACCTCGCCGTCCACCTCAACCCAGCTCAGTCCTACAGGCTTACTTCCGACCATGTCTCTAACATCGGCGATCTTCTCCATCAGCCCCACCCCTCTGTACATGTTTGACAGAATAACATAGTGGCTGGTGTCCCCCGCTGGCCTTCCTTCGCCTCTCATGGCCTCCATTGCTCGTTCTGCCATGCTTAAATTGCCGTGAAGTCTGCAAGCGCTGAGCAATGATCCCCACACGATGAAGTTTGGAGAAACTCTCATGTTCACGATCATGTCAAAAGCTTCCTGCAGTCGGCCTGCACGGCCGAGCATGTCCACCATGCAGCCGTAGTGTTTAAGCTGTGGTTCAATGCCATATGCTCTCGTCATCTCTTCGAAGTGTGATTTTCCTTCTGCCAACAGCCCGCTATGGGCGCAGGCGAAGAGGAGAGCAATAAACGTGACTTCATTGGGCTTCACTCCGGCTGATTTCATTTCATCAAATACCTTCAGGGCACTGAGTCCAAGCCCATGGACTGCGAGCCCGTGAATCATTGCGTTCCAGGTCTGGATGGTTTTTGCATCAATGGGTATGGAGCTGAAAACCATTGATGCATCGTCAATGCTTCCGCACTTGCAGTACATGTCGACGAGCGCAGTTCCGGCGAAGTCCACAACTTCGATGCCGGTTTTTGTGATGTAAGAATGCACGTTGCGGCCGAGATTGAGGGAGGAAAGGTGAGCGCAAGCGGAGAGGGCTCCGACAAGGGAGAAACTATCGGCGGCGATGCCAGATTCCAGCATCTGGGAGAAGTATGAGAGGGCGGAATCTGGGCGGCCGGAGCAGAGGAAGGCGTTGATGGTGGAGGTCCATGAGACGGCGTTTTTGTGGGGCATTTTGTCGAACACTTGGAGGGCGATGTGGAGATGGCCGCAGGTGGAGTAGAAGGAGATTAGAGTGGTGCTTAGGAAGAGGTCGGGGTGAAGGCCGAGCTTCCATGATAGAGCGTGTAGCTGCTGGCCGGGGGAGAGGGCGGAGGATCTGGCGCAGAGCTTGAGGAGGCGGGGAAGGGAAAGACGGGCTCTGGTTGGAGCTAGGGTGAGGGTTTCAGCTTCAGCCATTACGCTGTGGATAGATGGAAACTTCAAAGTGACGACGACGGCGGCCATTGCTAGGCTCTGCTAGATGACGTCCATACAATGCCTAGCCGCAGGGTTTCAGCTTCCGCCATTGCTAGGCTGATAATTTACTAGTCTCATCCTTTTTTTTTAATTAAAAAAAACGGTTATTTTGGGACCCCAAGAGAGTGCACTCCCAGCCATAGGAGAGCAATTGCACTCTAAAATAATAAATAATAATGACACAATATGAACATGATGCAAGATAGTTCTCGAGGGATTCCCTCTGAAATTTCTGAGCTAAATAGGAAAGATTTGGACCGAGGACACGTAGGAAAAACCAATCTGACAGTACAAATCACATCCGCCACGCCGCTCTCCCCCAAGGCCCAGAAACGCCTAAAAAGAAGCCAAGACACGCGCGCACGCGCAGGCAACGCCCCCGCGTGCACAGCCATACTGCACAGGCACGCATGATCTTGCGGCACGCACGATCTTACAGGTGCTCTGGTCGGGCTTCTGTGCTCTCTAGCCCAACGAGTGTCGGGGATGGAGACCAGGGCGGCGGCGACACGTGCGTGGGGAGAGACCGCAAACGCATGACCTTACTGCCGCATGCGGGGCGGGTCGCGTGCGCGACCAGGAGTGCACACGAGGGAGGCTGCTCGTGGTGTGCAGCCTCGTAGCTCTGTGCACGGTGTCGTGCACCCACTCCGTCGGAGACCCCTTTGGGAATTCTTGCAACCCTTTGAGCATGCGTGGTTTACCTGCTGGGCCCACTCTGTCGGGTTGACTCGCATTAGTGTTTCGGTCTGATTTGACTCAGATAATGATAGTGGGAATCATGGACGAAACTACATAGGGCCGAGTGTGGGTGAACGCCCACCCTATACTTTAAAAAACTATTTTGTCAATAATAGAAAATATGTTAGTTGTCATGATAAATAAGAAATCTACAAATATATAATATTAAAAGTATGACTAACAAAGATAAAACTTTTCTTTTTAGCTTAGTTGGGTGCTTTTCTTTTATAAATGTGATTTTGAGTTCAAATCCTAACAAAGACTTATTTATATTTTTATTTTTAAATACATAAACAAACTCATTATTACGTTATCATTCAAAAAATTATTTTTATAAACAAATTTGTTGCGGTCAAATTCGGCGCTCCGGTCGATCCGGACTAACTTGGACCGCCTTAGCTCGCGGAGCGGTCGAGCGCACACACAGTCAGTTGAAAAAGAAAAATGTACATCAGGAATTTTAACGTGGAAAACCCTTCAACCGGGTGAAAAACCACGTGACCGGTTTTGTGCCAGTCAAAATCCACTAAGCTGTTGGAGGTTACAAAATGTTAGGAGAATCAAGGGCGACAGGCCGCTCCTTGTTACAAAAGTGGAGGTGAGAGGGAGACTTGCTCTTCCCACGTGCAACAGGCTGCGTCGTGGAGAGGGCTTGAACGGTGGAATCCGCTTGAGTCTTCGGAGCTTGGAAGCTGGCGCGGCGTTCCACGCAAGGATGTCTTGTAAGCCTTCTTCTTCTTCAGGTTTGGGGACTTAGTCGTTTTCACCTCGGCGGAGCTTCGCGGTGCCTGGAGAATTCTCTACGGCAGGAAACGGGCAGAGCTCTGGCGTAAGGAAGAAGAAGCTGCGGAGGAAAAAAGGTGAGAAATGAAGAGCCCCTGGGGTCCTTTTATAGGCTCCAAGGGGAGATCATGGTGGGCCCTACCACTAACGTAGTGGGTTAGTGGGTGGTTTCCCCTTGATCGGACGGCCATGGTAGCACGTCATGATCGGATGGTGGAGGTTCGGGCGGCGAGCCACCGGCTGGCGGTGGTTAGCGGGAGCGACCGCCCGGTGGCGGTCGATAGGTGGAGGTGGCCGACGATGGCCGACGGCGGCCGGCGGCGGTCGGTTGTGGCGGCGGTGTTCTCTCTCCCCTCTTTCCCCTTTTTGTGGATCTCATTTTTGGTGGGAGAGAAAGAGGGGGGAATTGGATGGAGGAGATAATAGATGAGAGAAAGTGAGTCCTTCACTTCTCTCATCATGAAGGGAATCATGGGGTTGACTAGTCAACCCATGATTTCATTTTGGGGATTGCTATGTGCACCCCTAATGGTTTAAAAATGGGTTAATCCCCATCAATTGCCCCCCAAATCCTTGGTTGTCGGAGATTGGCACAAGCGACAGAACAAGGATTTTTTCTCATTCCTTTTGACTATGACGACGTCTAGTGACATGCTAAAAACGTCCGCGAGCGACACCCGACGAGCCCATGTAGCTGCATATTAAAAAATTTCTTTGGGAGAAGGGGGGACGACGCGTCCTTGATCGGACGGCGTGATGACAGTCAATGCGCGGGCATGCGAGGTGCGCGGACCAAGTCGTGTGGGTGCGCGCGAAAAACTGTAGCGAGCAGTAGTGCACGGACTGCGCGCACTGTGTGCTGTAATTAATTGCAGTGCACGCAGTGCGCGCGCACACTATTGCGCGCGCAATGCGCGCACACTACGTGTTGCAGTTAATTACAGCACATGCAGTGCACGCACTGTTGCGCGCGCAGTGCGCGTACTGTTACGGGCGCAGTGTGTGTGCGTGCTGTTGCGCGCGCACTGTTGCGTGCGCACTGTTGCGCGCTGCAATTAATTGCAGCGCGCATTATTGCGCGCGCTGTTTCGCGTTGTGCGTGTGTGCGCTGTTGTGCGCAGTGCACATGCATTTTAGCGCGCTGTGCGCGCAGTTAGCGTGTTATGCGCGCGCAGTTAACGCGCTGTGCGCACGCAGTTAGCGCGCTGCACCACGCACGCTGCGAGCGCCTAGTTTGCGGGCGCGGCTTGCGCGCCGCGCGGGCGCAGCTTGCACGCATTTTGTATGTGTGGTGGGTGCGGTGTGCGCGAGGTGTTTAATTTGGACCTTTTGCGCGTCTGCCGTGATATGCACAATTGCGCCTTGTGTGCGCTTGTCGCAAAGTATGTGACGGGTGCACAAGGTACGATGTGCACGGTATGTAATGTGCACGATGGGTGAGTGATGCGTGTGCGATGCACACTGCATATGCGATGTGCGCAAGGTGTAACACGCATGGCGGACTAAGCGCCCAAGGGAAGAGATTACTGAGATGTGGAGTTTCTGTTGCCCCCCCCCCCCGAGTGTATCACCAAGTACTTCTTGTACAAGGTCGAAAGGGGAAACTTGCTGCGGCAAGGCGCATGGGTGCAAACACGGCGCCTCCATTTTTATCGAGGCTGAATGATAACTCAGTTGGCGAGGTTGATGTTGTTTTACGTAAGTTTGACGTGCAACGTCATTTTGCGCAAGACTGACTTGCGATTATTGCTCGCACGAGCTTGGCTTGTGACTTTTGCTCGCACGAGCTTGGTTCGTGACTTTGGCTCGCACAAGACTTGCTTTTGACTTTGCCTTGCGCGGTTTGTGACCGCGGCTTAGTTTGAATAAGGTTGGCTCGCGGCTTTGCTGGCTTGCCGCCGTGCTTGCACGAGGCTGGCTCGCGGCTTGATTTGCACGGTTTGCGACCGCGGCTTGACTTTCGCGAGGGTTGCTCGCGGCTTAGGTTGTGCGAGGGTTTCTCGCGGCTTAGCTTGCGCGAGGGTTGCTCGCGGCTTAGGATGCGCGCGACTTAGACTGCGCGAGGGTTGCTCGCGGCTTAGATTGCGCGAGGGTTGCTCGCGGCTTAGATTGCGCGAGGGTTGCTCGCGGCTTAGATTGCGCGAGGGCTGCTCGCGGCTTAAATTGCGCGATGGTTGCTCGCGGCTTAGATTGCGCGAGGGCTGCTCGCAGTTTAAATTGCGCGAGGGTTTCTCGCGGTTTAGATTGTGCGAGAGTTGACCGCTACTTAGAATGCGCGAGGGCTGCTCACGGTTTAGATTGCGCGAGGGTTGCCCGCGACTTAGAATGCGCGAGGGCTGCTCGCGGTTTAGATTGCGCGAGGGT
Source organism: Platanthera zijinensis (assembly GCA_039513925.1). Taxonomy (NCBI): domain Eukaryota; kingdom Viridiplantae; phylum Streptophyta; class Magnoliopsida; order Asparagales; family Orchidaceae; genus Platanthera; species Platanthera zijinensis. The sequence continues at coordinate 113,507,604 of CM077097.1, read as the reverse complement.
TGCCCACGGCTTAGGTTGCGCGAGAGATGCTCGCGACTTAGTTTGTGTAAGGGATACTCGCGGCTTAGTTTGTGCGAGGGATGCTCGCGGCTTTTTCGTGAGGGGGGCAGGCCCCTACAGTGTCGTTGGAGAGTGTAAGTACTCAATCCGACCGTCAGAGAGCGTATGTGCTCAATCCGGGCACCGGAGAACGTATGTGCTCAATCCGGGTGCGATCGCGAGGGGGGAAAGCCCTGGCGATGGAGTCAAAGAGTGTAAGTACTCCATCCGACCATCGGAGAACGTATGTGCTCAATCCGGGCACCGGATAACGTATGTGCTCAATCCGAGTGCGATCGCGAGGGGGGCAGGCCCTAACGATGGCGTCAGAGAGTGTAAGTACTCAATCCGACCGTCGGAGAACGTAGGTGCTCAATCCGGGCATCGGAGAACATATGTGCTCAATCCGGGTGCGATCGCGAGGGGGGCAGGCTCTGGCGATGGCGTCGGAGAGTGTAAGTACTCAATCCGACTGTCAGAGAACGTAGGTGCTCAATCCGGGTACGATCGCAAGGGGGACAGGTCCTGACGATGACATGACGTTTGAGGGGCAAAGTTGCTAATGGACCTGCTTATTCGGTTTGTAAGCACAGTTTTACCTTAAAACAAATATGATATTGTACTTGGAAATAAACTTGGTTCACGCGAGCCTGAGCTCATGAATTTTACTGTTCTAAAGTGACAAAATAAGGTGATAGAAAAAGCAGACGATTAACACCATTAATAAAAGATAAAAATGCGGAGGGATGGATGCGACGCAAATTCCGGGCTGCAGGTGTGTTGTAGAGGGTCGTCCTGTGTCGGGGAGAGCGCCTGTCCTAGGTATTCATTGCTGGGGATCCGATGATGGTCTCTATGTTGCCTACCATCTGCCTTCCTCCACTGTTTCCTTGTGCTGGGATCTGTGCTTGTCTTTGCAAAAATCCCCCGAAGAGCCCCTGACGAACAAGACGTTCAACTTCATCTTTGAGACCGACGCACTCTTCAGTGTTGTGACCCGTTGCGCGATGGAACTCGCAGTATCTTGTCTGGTCTGCCTTGTGGTTTGGCCGCGACGCTCTTGGTCGTTGGGAGGCCCGATCATTCTGAATGGCGTACATCACATTTGTGCGGGTGGTATTCAGAGGGGTGTATTCCTGAAATGGATGTTGCCCCCATTCCTTGGAAGGTCTCGTTGACAAATATTGTGGTGACGCTCACTCTGGTGTCGTTCTTCTTGTCTTGTGAGAGTTGGTTCCTCTTCTGTCCTCCTCCAAACTGCTGTCGGTGTGCTTCAATAGCTTCGTCGACTGCTATCTGGGCCTCGACCCGATGAACGAGATCTGGATAACTGGGCACGGTATCCCTCATGAGTGCTGAATAGAAGCCGTTGGGGCGGAGTCCGCCAAGAAAGACGTCTCTGAGAAGCTCGGGGTCGACGCCTGGAATTTGACGTGCCTCAGAGGTGAAGCGGCGAAAGAAGTCCCTGAGAGACTCCCCTTCATTTTGTCGAATACCTAAAAGATGAGAGGGATCGCGAATAATTCTACGATTTGCGATGAACTGGTCAGTAAATTGCCCTGCAAGTTCTGCGAAGTTAGTAATGGTGTCAGCTCTCAGGGAATGGAACCATGTACGAGCCTGTCTTTTGAGTGTTGCTGGGAACACTTGGCAGAGCAACTAGTCTGGAGCATTGTAAATCCTCATGATGGTGGTGAAGTGGTTGATGTGTTCTAGTGGATCATCGGTCCCGTCGAACGTCTCGATGTTTGGAAGCTTGAATCCATGTGGAATGGGATGATCGAGGATTTGCGGCGTCAAGGGGGAGCCTTGGCAGAGCGATCGGTGAGCCTGAAAGTCTCTTCTTCCAGCTTGGCGGTATTCTTCGGCTATAACTTCCCGAATTTCCTCCCGAGTAAATCTTTCGAGAGGAGGGGGTGAATGTCGCCGGCGAGGTTGTGATGAAGATGATCTGCTCTTACTCCTCTTTGAGCTGGGTGAGTGGAGCCGGCGGCGTCAGAATAATCCTCGGGCTCTTCCTGGACCCTTTCTGGGTTTGGTTGCAACGGAGGATTTGCTGGGGCTAGCGGCATCGGGGGAGCCGGAGTTGCTCCCATGTTTCGGAGTAATGTATACATTTTCGTTTGTTGTTCTTCCATTTGGCGGGCGCGCCCCTCCAGGGCGATGACGGGGGCAAAAACTACTTCGGCAGTCAGTGGCACGTCCACTAGTGAGTGGGATCGTGCTGGTTCGATGTGTCCGCCAAGTGCGGATCCTTCAGTGGTGCGAGTACTTCTCTTCGCCATGGAATTTGAGCTTTGGAAGCGGTAAAGATGAGTGACTTGTCTTCTAAAGGATGTTGGGAATGTTTCCCACAGACGACGCTGTTGAAGCCAAAAATGACCCCAACGAATGTTCACAAACCAAAGTGCAGCCGACGCCTACTTCTCTCTTATCTCGACCCTTGACTGGCTGCTAAGGTCAAAAGACTGACCCAAAGCCTCAGCTGGTAGGTCCCACCACACACCCGGAAGATCTCTGAGAGCTTCCCCTCCAAAGCCAAATGCTGGGCTGGGAGCTCCTCAGAAGGCACGAGAGTGGGAGAATAATGAGAGCCTGCCTTCCAAAGAGCCCCTATGGGTCTTTTTATAGTCTTCCTTTGACCTGAAAATACTAAAATACCCCTGAGGGGTCTGCCAATAGCCAAATCCCGCTGTTCTCCTAAGTGCGTTTGGGTAATTTCACCTCGGGATAATAATAATAAAATAATCCCCTTTACGAGCGCCGGGCCCTACCACGTGGGCCCACTTGGCGAGAACCCTGGCCGTGAAGGCTCTCGCTGGACCCCCCACTGGGCCAACCTTGGCGAGACCCCTTGCCAGGGAGGTTCGCGCCCCTCACGGTCTTGAAACTATCGCGACTGAAGGCTTACTTAGAGCCTTCTCGCCTGCCCTGGGCGGGAGCTTTCCCTAAGGCGGGAGCTTCCGTAGTCAGGCCCTCTGCTTCGGTCGGTCGACGATCTCTCCTTCCGAGAGCTCGACTATCTGCCCTTGTCGGTCGACGATCTCTCCTGCCGAGAGCTCGACTTTCTGCCCTTGTCGGTCGACGATCTCTCCTGCCGAGAGGTCGACTATCTGCCCTGGTCGGTCGACGATCTCTCCTGCCGAGAGCTCGACTTTCTGCCCTTGTCGGTCGACGATCTCTCCTGCCGAGAGGTCGACTATCTGCCCTGGTTTCCTCAGCTTTCGCCTGCCCTTGGCGAGAGCTCCTACAGGACGAGAACTCCCCAAGTATGCCTTAGGGTTAACCCGAGGCTAGCCTGAGACTAGCCCAATCCTGACCATTGAAGCCTTTGGATCCCTCCCAGCGAATATGGGGTTGTACACAATCCCCGCTCTTTTCGAGCTAGCCCTGCGCTCGACAAGACAAGTCCAACCCCCGAAATATTCGCTGGACACGTGCCAACTAACCAGGGGAATCTTTTGGTGGGTCCTACTGCGGCTATAAATACGCACCGATAGGCGACCATATGCCTCGCCCTTGAAATACTGTTTTTACGACTGAGCTCTCGCCCCCCGGGACTTTTGCGCGAGCTTACCATGCATCCCAAACGTGCTGCCAAACCGCTTCCGCAAGACCTCCAAGACAGGTTAGCCGCTGCCCAAGCGCGGGCCTTGGCTAACTGTGCGGCGGTGGCTCCATGGTTAGTGAAAAAGACTTCCATCGCCGGGCCGTCCGAGCCGAAGAAGAAGGAAAAGAAAAGGGCGAAGGTGGTCCGGCGGGACCTTTCCCGCGAGAACAGGGATCCTCCATCCCCCACTCCCAATCCTGAGGGGGATCCTTCTCCGCAGAAGGCAAGCCCTTCAACCGTTCCTATCGAGCTGATTGTGCACTGGATCCGACAGTTAACGCAAGCTTTCGCAGGAAGCCGCTCCTAACGATGGCGACGAGATCCCGCCAAATTCTTCGAACCTGCCCGCTCATTCACCCAAGGACCAAACGCGGGTCTTGGAGAGGATTCCTCCGGCCGAAACCGGAACGATAGGTACATTTTCCCTTGTCAGTATTTCGACCCGACCTTTTCTTTTCTGAACCGTCTTCTCGCAGTGCCAACTCCCGCCGACCCGGGTCTAACCACCCGGGCAGATGAAGCGAGAACCGTTGAAGCGCCTCCTGCGGTGGCCAATCCTATCCTGCAGGCGGGAGGGGCGGCTTCTGAACCTTCCGCTACTCTCAAGGATGCTGATCGTCCCCTGAGAAAAGACAACTCCCCTCCTGCTTCCGGCCAGGCCGGGATTATCGCGCGCGAGCCCTTCCGCCCGGGGCTGGGCAAGCCTCTTCACCTTCTATATGGGACCAACGGAGGGGCCGGGCCTTCTCGTCCAACTTTGGTTGACGGTTCTCGCCCAACCGCAGGTATGCGAGACCTTTTAAAACCGTTGATCGCCATGCTTTAACCAAAATTCTCGCACGTTTCTTTCGCAGGTGATCCTGGCTTGCGGTCGGGAGTCAACGAGGAAGGAGAAGAAGAGGAAGAAGAAGACGAGGAAGAAGAGGATGAAGAGTCCCCTCTCCCTTCATCTGGCGAGATAGAGGAAACCCTGAACAGTGCTGGGAGCGCGAAGGGGAGACGGAGGAAGATCTCGGTCATCCTGGCCAAGCTTATCCGGCGAGACCGTGCCCATACTGCCGCGGCGAAAGCATTCCGCGAATCTGTGGAGCAAAGGCTGGAGGCTCTGGAAAGGGATTTCTTCTTGGGCGAGACTGATTGCCCGCGTGGGCCTTCCGCCGAGTCTTCGCCAGGGAGGTGCATCTCGCAGATCCGGGATTACGCCAGGCGGATCAACCTTGGGTGTACCACGCTATCGTCTTACTTCAACCCGTTGGCGCCCCCAAGAACTAGGCGGCGAGAACGGGGACGATGGAGCTGGAAGCCCTACTAGCCTTCACGCTCTGAATCTCAATGTATCTTTTTTTTTTCAATGTATCTGTAATAAACATTATTACCAATTAAGTTTTATCCAGCTTGCGCTAGCGAGAATCCCGCTTCTACTCATGTCTCTCTTTTCCTTTTTCTTTTTATCGCTCTGCGAGGCTTTTTAATTAAGACGCTTACACCAATCTTGGATGCTTGCGCCGATCTAGGAGGTTTGTGTTAACCTAGGAGGCTTGCGCCAATCTAGGAGGCTTGCGCCAATCTAGGAGGCTTGCGCCAATCCAGGTAGTCGCGTCGAAACCCGAAACGACCGTTGACCGCTGTCATCCCGAGGGGGAGAACCGAGGCGCCGTTAGCCCGGATTCTGACAGTTGTACTCCGCTGTCACTTTCTCTCTCTGTCGGATGAATTCATGATGATTACGTTTTCTTATAAATAGAGAAGTCTACCAACCGCATTTACTTCTTCGATCCGGAACCTCAGCCTTCCCTCCTTGCTTTCGCGTTCTTGCTCTCGCTTCGATCCCTCTTCCGCTCTCGCTCTTACTCACAAACCAACCATGCCTGGCGAGAGCAAGGGTCGCGCCCACTGCGCGGAAGCTTTTCAAAAACACCTCTTCCCTTCCTGCAAGCTCACCCTTGACGAATACAACATGATCGTTGACCGCTACATCCCCGCCGGCTTCTCGGCGCGAAACCCGGGGAATCACGATAGGGTGAATACTCCGGGGGCGGGAGAGCTTGCCATCCCCCTCGAGCACTTCGAGGTGGGCTTCCGCCTCCCCCTTTGGCCGGAGGTTCGGCTAGCTCTTCGCTATTATGGGGTGGTTCCCGCCCAGCTAAACCCGAACTCAGTCGCGATACTTATAGCATTCATATGCTATATGCGATCCGAGAGGATCGAGTTTAGTCTGCCCATCTTCCAGAAGCTATTCAACTTCCGCGCAAAGGGGGGGGGGGGTAGTTTTCTTCTCCGGGCAGCTGCTCGAGGTTACCGGTCTCGCCAACAAGCACCACCACTGGGGCGAGAAGTTCGTTTATGTCAGCGGGGACTTCGGCAACGTCCCGCTTCAGCCCGTCCAGTATGAGGACGCTGCCTACAAGCCGCCTGCTCTGGGATCGCGCGAGAGCGCAATCCTGGAATTCTTCGGGACCAAGGAGTTCGACGTCCCCTATCTTCGGCGGGACGTCGACTCCCTCCCACTTGTTCACTCGGGCGAAGGTACGGTCTCGCCTCAGATTCCCTTTTTTATCAAAGATTTTCTTGCGCTGAAGTGCTAAAGCGTTTTAACTTTGCAGGAGAGAGGGAGGTCCCTCTGCGCCAACCCTTCGCTGAAGGCCGGGGTGTCGAGGGTCTGGCAGCGAGAGGCTCCCTTGCGCTCGCGGAAGCTAGCGCCAGCGCCTGCCGAGAAGATCCAGCCCCTCCCTTGCCGCCACCGGCCAAGAAGCGGAAGGTCACCCTTCCTCCTCTCCGAACGCTGAAGAGGCCGAAAACCTCTGCCCTTGAGAAGGGGAAAGCCCCGGCCGTCCCGCCTGTCCAACCTCCTCCAGAGGGCAGGTCCTTTGAATCGATCCTTCAGATGGCCAGCGAGATGGATGCCGCCGCCAAGAGCCGTGCCGAGGCTTCTACCGGGAACCCCTCGGCCGCGAGCGAGGCTGGGGGAGGAGTGGTCGCCGCCGAAACCTCTGCCAGCGTCCCGCCCCAGGAGGTGCCGAGAGGGCACAGGAACTTTGGCTTCGGCGTGAAGTACGTCGACGCGGAGGGGAAGCCTCAGATGGAATGGGACCCTGAGTCAAACTTGATCAAAGTTACGACGCTCCTTCCCAGCTGGGCGGAGGGGGAAGATGTGACTGGCGAGGCCTTCTCGCTTGGATACGGCCTTTACAGCCGGGAGGATGCCAGCACATTCGACCAGATGTCCACCCGCCTTATAGCCTTCGATGCCATCCGGGCTCTATTGCGCGGGTTCGAGCTTGCGCATATGTGTACGCACCGAAGCATCACCCTCGACAAGAATTTCACCGATATGCGCAAGGCGAGGGAGGACGCGATGGCTCGAGCGCAGGCTGCGGGAGAAGAACTCGCGAAAGCTCAACAAGAGCTTGCGGATGCTCGACTGGCGCTGTCTCTACGCCCTGCGGCTGAGGTAAGCGAGACCCTCCCGAACCCTTGCTTTCGTTTTTCAAAGTTATGATGGTGCGATGTTTCCAGGCTGAACTCTCTTTTTCTTTTCACAGGATTCTGCCCAAGTCAGGGAGCTTCGCGCAGAGCTGGCCAACGCGCGCTGCGAGAGCGTCCTCTTGAGGGAACAGCTTCGCGCAGAGCTGGCGAAGGTCCCGCCTCCGGAGCTAGATGCGAGGCTGCGGAGTCGTTACCTTTCGGAGTACGACGTTGACAAGCTGCTCCAGGCCAACGCTCAGGCAACCGTCAGGCTGACGCTCGAGACGCTGCGAGACGTCAAGCTGCTTCGGGAGGACGGCGCGACCATCGACGCTCGCCAGCTTCTTCCTTGGCTCTACGATCCAGTTCCCAAACCTCCGGGCGCGCCGGACTCACCTCCCTCAGACATCCCGAGGTCTTCTACCGCTGGCGAGACATCTGGAGAGGGCTCTGGCGAGGACTCAAGCGAAAGCACCAGCGGGAGTTACAGCGCGTCCCCCTAAACTTCTCTTTTTGTTTTTTTTGTAATGAGCGAGAGGCTCCAACTTTGTGTAATTAATTTTATGTAAAGCAGTGTTTCATCTCTCATTTTCAGCGTGCTTGAAAGTATGTTGTTCTACCGAATGGCTTCCGCGCGAACTTCCGCCGAGACCCTTAGTCTCTTTAGGATAACCTCTTAGAAATCCGTTAGGCGGGAACCTCGCGTTGTTAATTAAGTTGTCCTGCTCAGGTCCGCCGGGAGCCTCTTTTTGCGAGAACCCCCCCTTTGACCGAGACCTTTGCTGGCCGTGACCTTTGAGCCGAGACCCTTACTGGCCGAGACCTTTGGGGCGAGACCCTTACTGGCCGAGACCTTTGAGCCGAGACCCTTACTGGCCGAGACCTTTGAGCCGAGATCCTTACTGGCCGAGACCTTTAGGGCCTTGCCTTCAGTCTAGGTCAGGGCCCTACCCACGTATTTTTCCAACCAATCAAACCCCTACCTCGCCGGCGAGCCGTCGGACCTGCTAGCTTATTGAGAGCCTGCGTAACGGGTCTACCCGGGGCCGAGTCGAGTTCGTTGTAATGTAGAAGTGGCCAAGAACAAAGTATCTCAGGAGCCAACCCATCCCCCGCAGGCGAGCCTTCGGACCTGCCAGCTTGATGAGAGCCTGCGCAGCGGGTCTACCTGGGGTCGAGCCGGGCTCGGGGCGTCGTAGAAGTGGCTAAGAACAAAGTATCGCAAGAGCCAACCTATCCCCCGCAGGCGAGCCTTCGGACCTGCCAGCTTGATGAGAGCCTGCGCAGCGGGTCTACCTGGGGCCGAGCCGAGCTCGGGGTGTCTTAGAAGTGGCTAAGAACAAAGTATCGCAAGAGCCAACCTATCCCCCGCAGGCGAGCCTTCGGACCTGCCAGCTTGATGAGAGCCTGCGCAGCGGGTCTACCTGGGGCCGAGCCGAGCTCGGGGTGTCGTAGAAGTGGCTAAGAACAAAGTATCGCAAGAGCCAACCTATCCCCCGCAGGCGAGCCTTCGGACCTGCCAGCTTGATGAGAGCCTGCGCAGCGGGTCTACCTGGGGCTGAGCCGAGCTCGGGGTGTCGTAGAAGTGGCTAAGAACAAAGTATCGCAAGAGCCAACCTATCCCCCGCAGGCGAGCCTTCGGACCTGCCAGCTTGATGAGAGCCTGCGCAGCGGGTCTACCTGGGGCCGAGCCGAGCTCGGGGTGTTGAAGAAGATAACCAAACCTCTCCCCCACAGGCGAGCCTTCGGACCTGCCAGCTAGATGAGAGCCTGCGCAGCGGGTCTACCTGGGGCCGAGCCGAGCTCGGGGTGTCGATGAAGATAACCAAACCTCTCCCCCACAGGCGAGCCTTCGGACCTGCCAGCTGATGCGCGATAATTAGATATACGAAATGCTACGCAAGTATACGTGTCGCGTCAAGTAATAAAGTAATGAGTAGAGTGTCGAATCCACAGGGACAATATTTTTACTTAAGCTTATGAGTACTAATAATATTCTTTTCCAATAAGTCAAGCAAACACTAATTTTGTAGAGAGATTAAAGAAAACTAACGTAAGTAGAATTTTAGTTTACTAAGAGAAAGACATAAACCAAACAAGCAAATTTAAATTCCGGAGATGGGGTATTAAAGAGAAATACGAGCTTTGTATATCGATCCTTACCCTTAGTTAGCCGTTGATTGAGAATACAAACGAATTTAGAATGATTAATATCTTGTGGAAATCCTAAACTTGCGACGAGCATCTATCGATTTCATCGTCGCGCTATGCATGTTTAGTAAGTAGCTTTAAATAAAGATACAAAAGTAAACACACGTATAAAAATGAGGATCTTAACTCCACAACTAGAATGATAGCGATACGCTAAATCATATGTAGCCAAATTAAATTCCCGAGACTTACGAACGCAGCTATCGCATATAGATCGCAGTAAGAAGCACAAGATGGTAATTTCTTAACGTCATCACTAAAGAGGGGAAAGAAATTTAAGATAAAAAACACATAAAAGTCATTTGTTCATGAAAGCATAAAGGCTAACAATGGATAGTTCACAACATACAAAGCCCGATGGAGGATTAGTTCCTCATAATCGGATACACAAGAGTTTTAAATGAGGATATAACAGCCATGTTAATACAAGAATTCAGATATTCAAACCCAACAATAGCCGAATATGTAAAGGGCCTGATTTCAGCAATTCTGCACTTTTCCTTTGACTCCTTGCTCCGAATTGATGGGAATAATGCTCTCTGGTTTTCCGTTCAAGTTCTCATCCCCTTCTCTGCATTCGTTCGGCCTTTTAAATGGGGTTGTCTTCCTCCATCATAACCGACTCCCATGAGGGCCTGCCCATTTTCGCATATGTAACCGCCCTCCTTAATGGGATTCCAATTTTAAATTTGTAACCGCCCTTCATTTGAATTCAAAAAGGCATCTCTTTTCTCCATTTTGACGGAGTATTTTGTATTTAAAAGAGGCTTTAATTCGCAGAAAACACGTTCGTTCCGGTTTTGTAACCGCCAGTTTGACTTTTTGACTATCAGCGTTCTGGACTTCCGTCAGCACTTTGTTGCAACAACTCAGTCTCTACAATAAACAGAACTAGTCAGATAATAAATAATCTGTTTTGAATTAACACAACTCGGTTGTGAACGACTTGTTGCAACAATATGTCTATATTAAAGGAACCGAGAAAGTTTTGTTTTGAAAACTTTCTTAGTTCTTTCTATGCAAATAACCTGACTTTATAAGTAAAACTTAAATAATATCAAAATCATGATTAAAACCATATTTATCCTGATTTTTGGATAATTTGCTACTAAAATGAAATGAAAGTTTATTAATAAGATGATGAAATAACTTCTTTTAGGGAAGTTATCACACCTCCATACTTGAACTTTTGCTAGTCCCTAGCAAAGAAGATTAATGTCATAGCAAATGAATGTTCAAAATTTGGCACAAACTAATTAGTAACCATATCAATCATGTCAATCAACCACTCTTCAATTAACTTGATAGAATATAAAGCTCAATTATGATTTCTGGTGAGTGTGTGCTATTCCGCAAAAGTGTTTATTTTCTTGCAACCTTTTCTTACTGACCTTCTTGCTATTCTTAGGCTAAGGCAGATACAAAAACCAGGGTTTAGACTTAGCCTCCACGAAAAATTTTTGGAGTTTAAAAGGGAGAAATAGTTTAAGAGCTGCATGAAATCGAGGTATTTGGCTTGAGTAGAGTTAAACGACTGTAATAGGAATAGAAGGCAAATAATCTCCTGGATTTGATTAATCAATTTAAGGGGTGTATCTTAGCAACTGACTCAATATTCTTCTTTTTATTATAAGCATAGTAGGGATCATTCCAAGAGTGTGTAAACACACTTAGGCCCATATCACTATGCCAATTTGTAATTTTCTTTTGGTTGCTTTATGCTTTTCTTTTGAGCCCATTAGTCATAGTAGGGATCATTCCAAGAGTGTGTAAACACACTTAGGCCCATATCACTATGCTACAATAATTTACACACCCAAAAATGAAAGATGATCCAGTCTTGGAGATTTTATGCTTAGAAAGGTAGGTATCAACAAAGATGTTAGACCAGTCTTCAAGGATGTTGGAGGATTGAAAAGAAGGTTAACTTATTTATTTCTCCCCCTAACTTACCAATATTCTTAATCTTAGCATCTATCAAGACCTTAATTCTTATTTCTCCCTTAACCATTATTTGAACAACAATAAGGAAGCAGCAAGAATCCGTTGGTAATTGGTAAACTCAATAAGGAATCATGTGCACGGATTGAAATGCATCACAGAGCTCTATCATATCATGTTAAAATTGAAGGTCCAATTATTGGGATTGACACATTTACCAATTAATTAATATTTTGTGAAGGCATTCACTTAGCTAAACCACTAAGAGCAAGATCCGGGGGAGATAAACCCCATCACCTCCATACTTAAACCTTGCTAGACCCTAGCAAGAATTTCATCTATGGCCGTAAGTTTAGCAACAAAGTTATCAAGCAATCCAAAATACCAAAAATATAGACAACATGGTCACCCCTATTAAATTGATGTAAATATGATATTAAACATAGTAGCATAGATGGAACGAAATACACCCCTTTTCCCGCATAATGCAGTCCTGATAGCGTGAAGATGTCCTTGTGCTTGCTGTTCTTTAAAGAGAATCAAACATTCTGATCCAGATAATGATGCCCTGCAACTTACAGTTTCTTAAGCATATAATATGAGCACATTAGGATATACTCATAGTGACATCCAAATAAGTTTACATCAATTTCCTATCCATAAGTTGTTGCAACAACTTTGCAGTCCAAATGTAAATACAGGGAGTAACACAGCAATTAGCAGAATATCAAGGATTTGTTATACTAAGCCGGTTGTTGCTCAAGCAGATCATTCCGCAAGGTTTGAATTTTGATAATTAAACTCATACTAATGTGATCAGTCAGCGCATTAAAAACAATAGCAAGAAAAATATAATCATGCATTCCAAAATATTCTGGAACTGAACCAAGCAGACATCCATAAAATATAAATTGTTAATGCCGGATAGGTAGCAGTCAGGATAGTTCATACTGACATCAAACGTGCAGGATAGTTTAAACCGAAATAAAAAGTGCGATAGGTCCCAAAAATTCATATAATCAAAAAGATAGCAATGTTTTGAAACTAGTATTATGAATTATGATTAAACTCCATCTTCATCCGTCCTGTCATCCGCATTGTCGCTGGCATCCTCATCATCGGTGATAGTCGGGTCTGAAATTCTTCCACGGGGATCTAAGAAATACCCATTCTTGTTGAAACGATTCTGCATAGGGTACGTGACTTCGTCAACCGGGAGCTTAGCCTTCCTCAGTAGCTTTACTTGGTTTCCATGTAGTCTGTCCAAGCGTGCTTCGAAATAAAGATGCTGAGCCTTTTGATAATTTTTGATGTACTCTATATTGTGTATGATGACGTACTTCTCATCTTCAGTAAATTCACTAGCAGGCGGCTTGATTGGGGTCTGAGGCTTTGCTGCGGCTTCAGTATGGTGGTCAGAGGTAGATGCTGCCTTTATGTTTGTTAATATAACTGCCTCTGTGATGTGTCGGCCCACCTTGCTTTCGACATCAATATCACCTGCCTCTACTCCAGCTTCCTTACATAATGCCGTGATAAGCGTTGGGAACCAAAGCTGCCTAACACTAGCCTCATTAATCTTAATCCTCAATTGTTCAGAAATGATTTTTCCTACGTTACTTCTTATCCCCGTAAAAATTTTAAACAGCAATGTGATGCGGGCTAGAGAAATTGTGCCAGCATGTTTGGTGGGCATCACACTTGCATTGAGAAAATACAGCCAAACCTTGGCTTCCCGACTTAGGCTGGTAGACTTCAGGGTATACATTCCCTTGTTCGTCCATTCGACAGTTGAATTATAGCAGATGATGTCAGCCATGTCCTCTGGAGAAACTGGAGCCCTCAATTCATCATCATCCTCTGGATCCAGCGCAGGGATTTTAAAGAATCTGTTGATCCTTGCCGCTGAGATATCAACTGGGCGATTTCGTACAAGCACAACGTTCGCCTCTGTCATTCGCGCATTGGCATAAAACTCATGGACCCATGCCGAAACTGCCGATGAACGTGGTTCACACAGCCTTTCCCATTTTAACTGGCGAATTTGAGCCATGTAACTCATACTAACCTCCCCTTCTGCTAACTTAAATCCCCTCTCATAAATAAAAGGGATAGTTCTTAATACCTGGGCGCGAATTCGGGCCTCTCGGTTGACAAATTGCCCCAAAATGTGCTTTGAATTCTTCTTTCGATCCTTATGCACTTTCCCAGTGGCGGTTTCATCTTCCTGCTCTGGCTCGTTTGCGTGAGTCTGCGGGTCTTCATCTTTCTTACCGAAATCGACCTCCGGGCGGGATTCCTTTTCTTTGTTCTTACTCTTTTTCAGATGAAGGAGTTTAGCCAGCACCTCCTGCTCTAGCTCATGCGCACGAAGACTTATATTGTCAATGTGATCATCGAATTCGACCACCGGGGGATTTACCTTGTCCTTTTTCTTGCTCCTTCCTTTTCGAAGATGAAGGAGTTTTGCTATAGGTTCATGTTCCACATTGCTTTCCTCCTCCATCTGCCTGATTGGCTCCTCCTCTTCCTCGTCGAAGATAAACTCACTCGGTCGCTTGACCAGTTCTTTTTTTCTTTGCCGTGTTTGCGAACCCGACGCCTCCGCCTGCACCTCCGCCTTGCCCGCTAACAGAGCGCCTCGCCTCGTCGTCGGCATCCTGTCTGCGATGTAGTGGTCGGCCGACTCAACTGCACTCAGGATGATCGCTCTTTGCGCAAGACCTAACTTTCCTTCTAAAGCGATGAAGCAGAGGACGGGTTGAGTTATCTTGGGTAGTGGAAAGAAATACAGGGTTACCTAGAGAATCGTGGGGGGGGTAAAATCCGGGCTTTTCATCACAACATGCCCATTAAAAGCGGCTCTTGTCATAGCCAGAGATTAATTTCAAATGAAAGCAACTGTCAAATCAAGTGTCCGCAATATGGGGCTAGTCATTCTTGATTTCCCTCAAAAAAAAAGTGTTCTATCTTCGGCCGATTTGCTGCAACAACTTGCTTCCTAATAAACTTAATTTAAACAGAAGTACAACTTAATTTAATTTCCTAGAAGATAAGTGCATACAAAAATAATAATAAAAAAAAAACTTAATATTGAAAATTGGGTTGCCTCCCAATAAGCGCCTGAGTTTCAGTCCCGGCAGGACTCATCTTTCGCTTTAGTTGTTGAAAACATATGATGATTTCTCGAAACCATCCATACTGTTCATATAAACTTTCAGACGCTGCCCGTTCACCTTAAACTCTATTTTATTCTCCCGATTACAGATTGTGACGGCGCCATAAGGATGAACTTCTTTAATTACAAATGGCCCTGACCATCTGGATTTTAATTTGCCAGGGAATAATCTCAATCTTGAATTAAATAATAACACCAATTGTCCTGGTTGAAAATCTTTCTTCTTTAATTTAGAGTCATGCCATTTTTTCGTTTTTTCTTTATAAATTGCAGCGTTATCATAAGCATTCATTCGGGTTTCTTCCAACTCGTTTAGTTGATCCAATCGTTGTTTACCAGCAGTTGGAAAGTCATAATTCAGCTTTTTAATGGCCCAATACGCTTTATGTTCCAACTCTACTGGCAGACGACACGCTTTTCCATAGATCAATTTATAGGGAGTTAACCCCAAGGGTGTCTTAAAAGCTGTTCTGTATGCCCATAAAGCATCATTGAGTTTATGGGACCAATCCTTTCTGCTTATATTCACTGTCTTTTCTAAAATTGTCTTGATTTCTCTGTTAGACAATTCAGCAAGCCCATTAGTTTGCGGGTGATACGCCAGTGCAATTTTGTGATTCACCCCATATTTCTTTAATAAGGATTTGAATTGTAAATTACAAAAATGGGAACCACCATCACTAATAATTGCTCTTGGCGTGCCAAATCTATTAAAAATATTTTTTAGAAATTTTAAGACAGTGGCCGCGTCATTTTTCTGTGTCGCTATTGCTTCAATCCATTTGGACACATAATCCACCGCTAGTAGGATGTAATAATTTCCATTTGAATTGACAAATGGTCCCATAAAATCAATTCCCCATACGTCGAAAATCTCAATTTCCATTATATTACTCAGAGGCATACTATCCCTTTTACCCATGTTTCCAGTTTTCTGGCAAGCATCACAATGCTTAACAAAATTCTGTGCATCCTTGAATAATGATGGCCAGAAGAAACCAGCTTCCAATATTTTCAGAGCAGTCTTATGTCCCATGAAATGTCCTCCATAGGGAGAGGCATGACATCTTTCCAATATGCTTGGTATTTCAACTTCAGGAATACATCGTCGTATGATTTGATCAGCACAATGCTTGAATACATAAGGTGTGTCCCAAAAATATGATTTCACTTGATGGAGAAATCTTTTCTTTTGCTGATAGTTCAAATCAGGTGGTAACACCCTACTGACAATAAAATTGACGATGTCAGCATACCAAGGTGAGCTATTTCCCGTGACTGCTAATAATGTTTCATCCGGAAAATTTTCTTTGATTTCGATCCCCATATTCTTCTCGTCATTTTGCTCCAGTCTAGATAGATGGTCTGCTACTGGATTCTCTGACCCTTTTCTATCTTTAATTTCCAGATTAAATTCTTGTAAAAGCAAAATCCATCTTATAAGCCTCGGTTTGGCATCTTTCTTGTCTACCAAGTATCTTATTGCAGCATGGTCAGTATAAACTATAACCTTAGAGTTGATCAAATAGGAGCGGAATTTATCGAATGCAAATACTACCGCCAATAATTCCTTTTCTGTTGTTGTATAGTTTATTTGGGCCTCATTTAAAGTTTTGCTTGCATAATAAATAGCATGGAAGATCTTGTTATGTGTTTGACCTAACACTGCTCCTAAAGCATAGTTGCTAGCATCGCACATTAAAACAAATGGTAAATTCCAATCAGGAGCTACTATGATAGGTGATGTTGTCAAATTTTTCTTTAGCGAGTTGAAAGATTCCAAACATGCTTGATCGAAGTTGAACGGAGTATCTTTTTCAAGGAGATGACTAAGAGGTTTAGATATTGCAGAAAAGTTTTTTATGAACCTCCTATAAAAACCTGCATGTCCTAGGAAACTCCTTATTCCTTTAATGTTTGAAGGAGGTAGCAGTTTCTCTATGACTTCGACTTTTGAGCGATCTACTTCTAAACCCTTATTGGAAATTTTGTGCCCAAGAACTATGCCTTCCCTTGCCATAAAATGGCACTTCTCCCAGTTTAAGATCAAATTAGTTTGCACACACCTTGCTAAAACCTTTTTTAAGCATTCTAAGCATTCATAAAATGATTTTCCAAATACAGAAAAATCATCCATAAAAATCTCAATACCTTCGTCCATCAAATCAGAAAAAATAGAAATCATACAACGCTGAAATGTAGCAGGAGCGTTACACAATCCAAATGGCATTTTTCGGAATGCAAAGGTACCATATGGGCATGTAAAAGTGGTCTTTTCTTGGTCTTCAGGGGCCACCATGATTTGGTTATAACCTGAATACCCGTCCAAGAAACAGAAGTACTCGTTCCCTGCTAACTTATCCAGCACTTGATCTATGAATGGCAAAGGGAAGTGATCTTTCCGAGTTGACTGATTTAATTTTCTATAATCCATGCATATACGCCAACCCGTCACTGTCCTAGTGGGAATCAATTCATTATTTTCATTTGTTACTACCGTCATCCCACCCTTTTTAGGCACACATTGGACAGGACTAACCCATTTGCTATCGGATATTGGATAAATTATCCCTGCATCTAACCATTTAATGATTTCTTTTTTAACAACCTCTTTCATTGGAGGGCTAAGTCTCCTTTGATGTTCGATAGACGTTTTTGCGTTATCTTCCAATAATATTTTATGCATACAAACAGTGGGACTAATGCCTTGGATGTCGGCAATAGTCCAACCCATAGCTCCTTTATATTGTTTTAGGACATCTAATAACTCTTTCTCGTTACCTTGCTCTAGCGAGGCATCAATAATCACCGGTAAGGTATTACTTTCTCCAAGAAAAGCATACTTTAGATTTGTAGGAAGAGGTTTTAATTCTAATAAAGGTGGTTCCTCAATGGATGGTTTCAAAATTTTAATTTCACTTGATCGTTCAAGTGCTTCAATTGTCCTAGAAGTTCTCCACTTTTCACTAGCATTAAAGATGTTAGCACACTCATCCATCTCTTCCACTTCATCCCACTCTTCATTATTAAGGATTGCATATAATGTTTTCTCCCAATTGTCATTCTTTTGGTACGCTTTTGATGGAATGTCCAATTTATCAATAGAGTGACATTCTTCTTTATCATTTGGGTATTTCATTACCTTTAAGATGTTGAATGTTACTTCTTCTTCATTAACTCTCATTGTAAGTTCTCCCTTTTGGACATCAATTAGAGTTCTTCCTGTGGCTAGAAAGGGTCTACCAAGAATAATGGGCACATCCCTATCTTCTTCCATATCTAATACTACAAAGTCCGCAGGGAAAATAAACTTTTCGACTTTAACTAATACATCTTCCACAATCCCCTTTGGAAATGCTAAAGTCCGGTCAGCTAGTTGAAGAGTGAGCGAGGTAGGAGTTATGTCTCCTAGGCCTAGTGTTTTATAAATAGAAAGTGGCATTAGATTAATGCTAGCCCCTAGGTCACACAAAGCCCTACCCGCAAATTTCACTCCTATGGAGCATGGTATGGTGAAGCTTCCTGGGTCCTTTAATTTGGGTGGTAGCTTCTTTTGTAGTATAGCACTACATTCTTCCGTTAAAGCTACTATTTCTTTTTCAGCGAATTTTCTCTTTTTGGAGAGAATATCCTTCATGAATTTTACATAACTCGGCATCTGCTCCAACGCCTCAGCAAAGGGGATATTTATGGTCAATTTTTTAAAGACTTCCATGAATTTCTGGAATTGCTTATCTAGCTTTGTTTTTGTAAGTCTTGAAGGAAACGGTGGTGGTGGGTAGATTTTTCTTCCTTCTTCAAGATCTATAACTTCTACCCCTTTTTCAATGTTGGAGTTTTCGCCGTCCTCTATTATGCTTTCTTTTTCTTTTCTTTCATCTTCCTTGAATTTTTCAAATAATAAATCTCCACCCGAAATTTTATTTCCACTTCTTAAAGTGACAGATTTACATTGATTTGTTGAGTCATCTTTCCTTGGATTTGGAATTGTTTCAGATGGTAGTGTTCCAACAGGTCTTAGATTTAGTGCATTTGCAATTTGTCCTATAGAAGTTTCTAAGGACCTAAGAGATGATTCTATTCCTACCACCCTCGCATCATTTTTCTGAAACATATCTAATATTAATTCATCTGGTAATTTTCTTAAATTTCCTTGGTTGTTGGGTGGATTTTGATTGAATCCTGGTGGATGATTAACATTTTGATTGTTTCTCCATGAAAAGTTTGGATGGTTTCTGAATTCAGGATTATATTGATTTGGTTGGAAATTTGGTCTTTGGCCACCTACATAATTAACTTCTTCCTGTACTTGATTCAATTGTTCAATTGTGAGAGAAGTGTTGGGATTAGGTAAGTGAATACTGCTAACGGATGGCATTACAATATTTTGACTCAAAGAGTCCAGTCGTTTATTTATCGTGTTAAATTGTGTTGCCATTTCCGCAGCTAACGAAGTGAATTGGTCAACCTGATGGACACCCATTATATTATTATTCCCTTGCCTCTCGAATGATTGATAATTGTTAGAGGTGAGGTCTTCTAAAATAGCATAAGCATCCTCCGGGTATTTTCTCATCAATGATCCCCCCGCAGCTCCATCGACTAAGATCATGGTAGCTGTTTGTAGTCCATTATAAAATGTGGAAACCTGCTGATGTTGTTCCAACCCGTGATGTGGACATCGCCTTAATAACTCTTTAAAACGCTCCCATGCGTCGTAAAGAGTTTCCCCATGGTTTTGCATGAAAGTGGTGATGTCTCTAATTAACTTTGCAGTTTTAGACGGAGGGAAATATTTATTTAAAAATTTCTCTACCAGTTGCTCCCATGTGGTTATGGAACCATGTGGTAACGAATTTAGCCAATCTTTAGCTTTTCCCTCCAATGAAAATGGAAATAACCTTAACTGGATTGCTTCATCAGTAGCCCCATTCACTTTAAACATGTCACATATTTCTAAGAATGTTCTTAGATGAGAATTTGCATCTTCATTGTTTAGACCCCCAAACTTATTATGTTGAACTAATTGCATAATGGTGGAGTCTATTTTGAAGTTGTTAGCCGTTATCGTAGGCCGAGCTATACTAAAGTGCAACCCTCCCCGATAAGGTGTATTATAATCACGGCATGTCATTCTAGGTGCATTTTGTTGGCCGTTTTGGT
Source organism: Platanthera zijinensis (assembly GCA_039513925.1). Classification (NCBI taxonomy): domain Eukaryota; kingdom Viridiplantae; phylum Streptophyta; class Magnoliopsida; order Asparagales; family Orchidaceae; genus Platanthera; species Platanthera zijinensis. The sequence continues at coordinate 113,487,997 of CM077097.1, read as the reverse complement.
CAACTTGTCCATTAGGATCTACCTGACCGTCATTGTTGTTTCTATTGTTTTGCCCGTTGTCACCCATCTCAAAATTTGTAGTATTATGATTCCTTAAGACTCTTCTATTTTGCCTACAAGTTTTTTCGATTTCGGAATTTAAAGGCAAAATTTCTGTGTCTCGATATCTGGACATACAACGATGCACATAAATGAAATAAAAATAAAAACAATACTTGAACTCAGATTACTAAGAATTACTAATATCACAAGATAATTCTTAAAAAAAAAAATTGTCCCCGGCAACGGCGCCAAAAACTTGATGCGCGATAATTAGATATACGAAATGCTACGCAAGTATACGTGTCGCGTCAAGTAATAAAGTAATGAGTAGAGTGTCGAATCCACAGGGACAATATTTTTACTTAAGCTTATGAGTACTAATAATATTCTTTTCCAATAAGTCAAGCAAACACTAATTTTGTAGAGAGATTAAAGAAAACTAACGTAAGTAGAATTTTAGTTTACTAAGAGAAAGACATAAACCAAACAAGCAAATTTAAATTCCGGAGATGGGGTATTAAAGAGAAATACGAGCTTTGTATATCGATCCTTACCCTTAGTTAGCCGTTGATTGAGAATACAAACGAATTTAGAATGATTAATATCTTGTGGAAATCCTAAACTTGCGACGAGCATCTATCGATTTCATCGTCGCGCTATGCATGTTTAGTAAGTAGCTTTAAATAAAGATACAAAAGTAAACACACGTATAAAAATGAGGATCTTAACTCCACAACTAGAATGATAGCGATACGCTAAATCATATGTAGCCAAATTAAATTCCCGAGACTTACGAACGCAGCTATCGCATATAGATCGCAGTAAGAAGCACAAGATGGTAATTTCTTAACGTCATCACTAAAGAGGGGAAAGAAATTTAAGATAAAAAACACATAAAAGTCATTTGTTCATGAAAGCATAAAGGCTAACAATGGATAGTTCACAACATACAAAGCCCGATGGAGGATTAGTTCCTCATAATCGGATACACAAGAGTTTTAAATGAGGATATAACAGCCATGTTAATACAAGAATTCAGATATTCAAACCCAACAATAGCCGAATATGTAAAGGGCCTGATTTCAGCAATTCTGCACTTTTCCTTTGACTCCTTGCTCCGAATTGATGGGAATAATGCTCTCTGGTTTTCCGTTCAAGTTCTCATCCCCTTCTCTGCATTCGTTCGGCCTTTTAAATGGGGTTGTCTTCCTCCATCATAACCGACTCCCATGAGGGCCTGCCCATTTTCGCATATGTAACCGCCCTCCTTAATGGGATTCCAATTTTAAATTTGTAACCGCCCTTCATTTGAATTCAAAAAGGCATCTCTTTTCTCCATTTTGACGGAGTATTTTGTATTTAAAAGAGGCTTTAATTCGCAGAAAACACGTTCGTTCCGGTTTTGTAACCGCCAGTTTGACTTTTTGACTATCAGCGTTCTGGACTTCCGTCAGCACTTTGTTGCAACAACTCAGTCTCTACAATAAACAGAACTAGTCAGATAATAAATAATCTGTTTTGAATTAACACAACTCGGTTGTGAACGACTTGTTGCAACAATATGTCTATATTAAAGGAACCGAGAAAGTTTTGTTTTGAAAACTTTCTTAGTTCTTTCTATGCAAATAACCTGACTTTATAAGTAAAACTTAAATAATATCAAAATCATGATTAAAACCATATTTATCCTGATTTTTGGATAATTTGCTACTAAAATGAAATGAAAGTTTATTAATAAGATGATGAAATAACTTCTTTTAGGGAAGTTATCACCAGCTAGATGAGAGCCTGCGCAGCGGGTCTACCTGGGGCCGAGCCGAGCTCGGGGTGTTGATGAAGATAACCAAACCTCTCCCCCAGAGGCGAGCCTTCGGACCTGCCAGCTAGATGAGAGCCTGCGCAGCGGGTCTACCTGGGGCCGAGCCGAGCTCGGGGTGTTGATGAAGATAACCAAACCTCTCCCCCACAGGCGAGCCTTCGGACCTGCCAGCTAGATGAGAGCCTGCGCAGCGGGTCTACCTGGGGCCGAGCCGAGCTCGGGGTGTCGATGAAGATAACCAAACCTCTCCCCCACAGGCGAGCCTTCGGACCTGCCAGCTAGATGAGAGCCTGCGCAGCGGGTCTACCTAGGGCCGAGCCGAGCTCGGGGTGTTGATGAAGATAACCAAACCTCTCCCCCACAGGCGAGCCTTCGGACCTGCCAGCTAGATGAGAGCCTGCGCAGCGGGTCTACCTAGGGCCGAGCCGAGCTCGGGGTGTTGATGAAGATAACCAAACCTCTCCCCCACAGGCGAGCCTTCAGACCTGCCAGCTAGATGAGAGCCTGCGCAGCGGGTCTACCTGGGGCCGAGCCGAGCTCGGGGTGTTGATGAAGATAACCAAACCTCTCCCCCACAGGCGAGCCTTCGGACCTGCCAGCTAGATGAGAGCCTGCGCAGCGGGTCTACCTGGGGCCGAGCCGAGCTCGGGGTGTTGACGAAGATGACCAAACCTCTCCCCCACAGGCAAGCCTTCGGACCTGCCAGCTAGATGAGAGCCTGCGCAGCGGGTCTACCTGGGGCCGAGCCGAGCTCGGGGTGTTGATGAAGATAACCAAACCTCTCCCCCACAGGCGAGCCTTCGGACCTGCCAGCTAGATGAGAGCCTGCGCAGCGGGTCTACCTGGGGCCGAGCCGAGCTCGGGGTGTTGATGAAGATAACCAAACCTCTCCCCCACAGGCGAGCCTTCGGACCTGCCAGCTAGATGAGAGCCTGCGCAGCGGGTCTACCTGGGGTCGAGCCGAGCTCGGGGTGTTGATGAAGATAACCAAACCTCTCCCCCACAGGCGAGCCTTCGGACCTGCCAGCTAGATGAGAGCCTGCGCAGCGGGTCTACCTGGGGCCGAGCCGAGCTCGGGGTGTTGATGAAGATAACCAAACCTCTCCCCCACAGGCGAGCCTTCGGAACTGCCAGCTAGATGAGAGCCTGCGCAGCGGGTCTACCTGGGGCCGAGCCAAGCTCGGGGTGTCGATGAAGATAACCAAACCTCTCCCCCACAGGCGAGCCTTCGGACCTGCCAGCTAGATGAGAGCCTGCGCAGCGGGTCTACCTGGGGCCGAGCCGAGCTCGGGGTGTTGACGAAGATAACCAAACCTCTCCCCCACAGGCGAGCCTTCGGACCTGCCAGCTAGATGAGAGCCTGCGCAGCGGGTCTACCTGGGGCCGAGCCGAGCTCGGGGTGTCGATGAAGATAACCAAACCTCTCCCCCACAGGCGAGCCTTCGGACCTGCCAGCTAGATGAGAGCCTGCGCAGCGGGTCTACCTGGGGCCGAGCCGAGCTCGGGGTGTTGATGAAGATAACCAAACCTCTCCCCCACAGGCGAGCCTTCGGACCTGCCAGCTAGATGAGAGCCTGCGCAGCGGGTCTACCTGGGGCCGAGCCGAGCTCGGGGTGTTGACGAAGATAACCAAACCTCTCCCCCACAGGCGAGCCTTCGGACCTGCCAGCTAGATGAGAGCCTGCGCAGCGGGTCTACCTGGGGCCGAGCCGAGCTCGGGGTGTTGATGAAGATCCCTTCAACCAGGCCTATTCTATCACTGAGATGAGGGATCATAGCCAGTTAAAACTAAAACATAAAGATTGCCTATTCAGCGACAGTCAACATTTTGAAATAAACTCATTGAAAATGCAACAGTTGTTTACAACACTACAATCCTTCTTTCCCTCCTACGGGTAGAAGCGCTTCAGGTCATCACCATTCCAGGTGTGACTCAAGGTCCTTCCCTCCGCGTCCTGGAGATAGTAGCCTCCGTTAACCAGAGCCTTCTCTACTATGTAAGGCCCTTCCCAGCTAGGGTTGAGCTTACCAACCGCGGCCGACCTTCCCGCAGCGTCGACCTTCTTCAGTACTAGATCCCCCTCGGCGAATTGCTTGACTCTGATGTGCTTATCGAAGTACCGAGCCATTCGCCGTTTTATTTCTTCTTGCCTGTTGGCGGCAACATCCCGCAGCTCTTCCACCATATCTAATGAGAGGCGCAACCCTTCCTCATTCTCCAACCTCCAAGCTTCGCTTCCCTCAGCTGCGGCCGCGACCCTTGGGGACCTAACCTCGAACTCCACAGGGAGGACAGCCTCACACCCATGAGAGAGCTTGAAGGGGGTCTCTCCTGTGGCCGTGTTCGGAGTTGTTCGCAAGGCCCACAGGACGGAAGGGAGCTGTTCCACCCAGCTACCCTTCAGGTTCTCCACCTTCTTTTTTAGCAAGTTGACGATGACTTTGTTTGCCGCCTCCACCTGGCCATTGCTCCGAGGATGATGGACAGAGGCGAACCTGAGGTCAATCCCCAATTGGGTGCAGAAATTGATGAATTCTTCACTGGCGAACTGAGGACCGTTGTCCGTTACTATCGCTTGGGGCAATCCGTGCCTGCAAATGATTTCCCCCCAAACGAAGTTTCTGATGACCTGGGAGGTTACCTTGGCTAACGGCTTGATCTCCAGCCATTTGGAGAAGTAGTCAATCATAACTAGGAGGAACCTCCTCTGTCCGCTAGCTGGAGGAAAGGGTCCAACCAGGTCTATTCCCCAAATGGCGAAGGGCCATGGCGCCGTGATGCTTCGAAGCCTTTGGGCGGCAGAGGAGCATGCACTTGGCACTTCCGACACATCCTTGCGAATTCAGCTGTATCCTTCCTTAAGGTCCGCCAGAAATATCCTTGCCTTATCACCCTTGCTTCCAATGTCCTTCCCCCTGAATGACTGCCGCATTCTCCCGAATGCACCTCTTCCAGGATCCTCGGGACTTCCTCCTCGGTTACGCATCTCGCGAGGAGCCCTGACAACATCTTCCGATGCAAGCTCCCCTCCAGCATCAGGTAATGAGCCGCCTTGTGCCTGAAGCTCTTTGCATCCTTGACTTCTTTTGACAGTTCTCCTGTGGTCAAGAAGGTCACCAATGGATCTACCCATGAGGACCGCCGATTCACCTCCATCACCTCTCCCTCTTCAATGGCTGGCCGAAATAGTTCGGTTAGGGTACCTCCACCCCGAGGCCCGAACTTTGCTAACCGGTCAGCTGCCATGCTTTCCTCCCTGGGAACATGTTGAATAGAAAAAGAACGGAAACCTCCAATAATAGTTCTTACCTTTGATAGATATCTTGCGAGGGTAGGCTCCCGGGCCTCAAACTCGCCTCGGATCTGCGATGCTACCACCATGGAGTCGGTGAAGGCCTACACATCCTGGATTTCCAGCTCCTTTGCCAAGCGAAGGCCAGCGATCACAGCCTCATACTCCGCTTGGTTGTTGGTTACAGGGAAATGGAAAGTCACTGCTTGCTCTATGGTAACTCCCTGAGGGCTTACCAACACCACACCTCCTCCCAGGGAGTGCCTTCCTGAGGCCCCGTCGACCACCATCTTCCACGCTTCTTGCGGCCTTGGTTCTTCAACCTCGGCCTCGGTAACATAGTCCGCCAGAAAATCCGCTACGGCCTGGGCCTTGATGGAGAGCCTCGGGACGAAAGAAATGTCAAACTCGCTTAGTTCGATGGACCACTTTGCCAACCTTCCTGAATGTTCCACCCCCTCCAAGACCTTGCGAAGGGGATGGTCGGTTACCACCCTAATCGAGTGTGCTTGAAAGTAAGGGCGAAGCTTCCTAGCTGAGATGACCAAAGCTTACGCTAGCTTCTCCAGGATGGGGTATCGGAGCTCCGCCTTTTTTAAGATTCGGCTGACATAATAGATGGGTAACTGTTTCTTCCCCTCTTCCCTAACCAAGACGGAGCTCACTGCCTCTCCCCCCACTCCGAGATACAAGGCTAGGTCCTCCCCTTCCTTCGGGCTTTGAAGTAACGGAGCTTGGGAGAGTTGTCTCTTCAGCCCCTGAAATGCCTCTTCACACTCGACCGTCCATTCGAATGCTTGGTTGCCACGAAGTACTTTGAAGAAAGAGGAACATCTATCCCCTGACCGAGAGAGGAACCTGCTTAGCCCGGCCAACTTCCCGGTCAAGCGCTGGACCTCCTTGGCACTGCGAGGCGATTCCAGGTCTAGGATAGCCTTAACCTTATCGGGGTTAGGCTCTACCCCCACGGGAGTCAAGAGGTGTCCGAGGAATTTCCCGCGACTAGCCCCGAAGACACACTTCAAGGGGTTCAACCTCATCTTGAACCTTCGTAGGGTGGCAAATGTCTCCTCCAAGTCTCGCAAGTGGGAATCAACACACTTGCTCTTGACCATGAGGTCATCCACATAGACCTCCAGGTTCCTTCCCCTTTGATCTCGAAAGATTCGATCCATCATGCGTTGGTACGTCGCCCCTGCGTTCTTCAATCCGAAGGGCATCATCTTATAGCTGAAGCATCCTTCTCTCGTGATGAAGGAAACATCCTTGACATCAGGAGGGTGCATCCGGATCTGGTGGTAACCTGAAAATGCATCTAAAAAACTCATAAGAGAAAAACCAACGGCTGAGTCAACCAGCGCGTCGATCCGAGGCAAGGGGTAGCAATCCTTGGGACATGATTTATTTAATAAAGAAAAATCAACACACATGCGCCATTTTCCTCCTCCCTTCTTTACCATTACCACGTTGGAGATCCAGCCTGGATACTGGATCTCTGAGACGAAGCCTGCGTCCAGGAGCTTTTTGACCTCCTCTCGGATGGGGGCTTCTAGCTTGGTGGCGATGGCCCTCATCTTTTGGCGTATGGGGCGGGCTCTGGGATCCAGGTTCAAGCGATGACAGGCCACGTCCGCGTCGATGCCCGGCATGTCTGCCGCGCTCTAAGCGAAGATGTCGACGTTGCTTTGGATGCAGGCTCGCATCCGCTCCTGATCCTCGAGGCTCAAGCCTCCGCTGATCCGAATCCTTTGCGCCTCCCCCGCTCTTGTAAGCACCTCCATCTCCACCACTTCTTCGGCCGGCTCCAGCCCCGACCGCTCCCAACTTACCCTTGCCTCTTCCTGCTCAAACTCGAGCTCCTCTCCCCCAACCTCATCAACTTCCATCGCCTCCTCCAGACTCTCCTCCTGCCTTTGCTCTTCTTCATCCATCACTCCTCTCGCCTCTTCTAGGCTGATCTCCTCCACCTCTGCCAACTCCTCAACAACCTCCATCGCCTCTCCCAGGCTTATCTCCCCTTTCTCAACCCCTTCCTGCTCAGCCATCTCCTTCTCCAACTCCTCTGCCTCCGCCATCCACGACACGGTATTAACCGCCGTCACATAGCATTGCCTTGCCATCTTCGGATCCCCCCTGATCCTAACCTGCACCCCTCCATTGTTGAACTTGAGGCATTGGTGATATGAGGAGGGTACGCAGCGAAAGGCGCTGATGAGGGGACGTCCAAAGATGGCATTGTAACTACTCGGGGCGTCTACGATCACGAACCGACAGTTCCGTGAGACGCCCCCAAGCCTCACATGCAGGCCCACTCCCCCTTCCACTTCTTTCCTTTCTCCGGAGAAGCCAAAAAGCGGTCCATCAGAAGCCAGGACCCTCTTTCCTTCCACCCCCATCTCATCGAAGGCCTTCTTGAAGATCACGTTCACCGAGCTCCCATTATCCACCAGTATCCGGGAGACGGTGTAGTTTTCTATCGCTGTCTGGATCACAAGCGCGTCGCAGAACGGATCCTCGTAGTCTGGCATATCCACGGATGAGAAAGTGATCTTCTCTTCTGGGGGTGGAGCCTGGGAGGTCGAGGCGACCCCTCGGCGGAACATGGTTTGAAGGCTCCCCTTGCGGGTTGCCTCGATCCCCACTCCCCCGTGGATCACTCCGATCCCTCCTCGGGTCCCCACGTCAATCCTGTCTTCACATCTGTCCTCCACCTCTTCCCGCTGTACTTCAACGATCCTTACTGGCGGGTCCTGCCTTCCGGCCCCTCTGGCCCCTCTAATCTCCAGAAACTCTGGGCAGGTGGCCGTTGCGTGACCTTCCTCCTGATGGAAGTCACAATAAGGCAACGCCTCCCTGCCCCCTCTTCCTTCTCCTCCTCCCCTTCTTCCGGCTCCCCGAAATCTTCTTCCTCTTCCTCTTCCCACCTCCATGGCCTCCTGCGATGGTGGGAAATGACCCCTTGGTCCTTGTCGCCATCCTCCCTGCTCCAGCCTTCTTTGCTCCCGGAAGTTATCTCTTCCCTGAAGTCCTCCTTGGCCCTGGGGGCGACCCTCCTGAGGCCTCCAACCCAGTCGGTTGTTCGGCTCCCTGGCCCCCCCATGCTGCTGTCCCTACCCTCGGGGCTCTTCTCTTCTCCTATCTTCCCTCGGCTCCCTCTGCTCCCTCTGCTCTCTCTGTCTTCCCACTACCGGCTCCTTCACATCATCCTCGGCCAACCTGGCCAGCTTCCTCGCAAACGCAGGGTTTGCCCTCTCAAAGTCTATCTCCTTCGCCGCCCTCTCCATGAGCTCCTCAAAAGAGAGAGGGGGCACTCTCTTCAACTCCATGCTGAAAAACCCTGGTCTCAGCCCCAGGGTGAAGGCAAGCATCAACGCGTACCCCGGGACCTCCTGGACCAGGAGAACCTCCTCTTGAAACCGGTCGACATAGTGACCCAGCGTCTCTTCCGGCCCTTGCCTTACTGCAAACAGGCATTCAGCCTCCTTCTTCCTTTTCTTCGAAGTCGAGAACCTCAACAAGAAACCTCTGCGCAGATCTTCAAAACTGTAGATGGAACTCGCCGGCAACTGGTGGAACCAGTCCCTGGCCTTCTCTTTCAGAGTGATGGCGAAAAGCCTGCACTTAAAGGCATCCGACATTTGCCTGATGGACACCACGTCCTCGAACCATTGCACGTGCTGAACCGGGTCATCCTTCCCGGTGTAGTAGGTCATGTCCGGCTCCCGGAACCCCTCCGGCACTGGAGCCGAGACAATGAGCTCACTAAAGGGGGTCTCGCCTCCCGCCTGGCGAGATGGCCCGTCTCGCGTCCTCGGTTGGCTGGACCGATCCGCGAGACCATGCCCGGGGAAGAGTTCCCGCACCGTCGCCTCCTTCTCGCCCAGATCCGCCGGAAGCTCCTTCTCGAGACGCTGGCCTGGGAAAAGCTCCCGCGCGGCTACGTCCCTCTCGCCTGCCTCCACCGGGACCTCCTTCCCGGGGCGCTGCCCTGGAGCATTCTCGCCTAGCAGCGGAACCACCTCCACCGGAACCTGCGGCGTCTCCCACTCATTCCTTGCCGAGAAGGCCAAGTTGATCGTCTGCATGACTTCTCGCCTGAAGTCCTCAAACATCTTCTTCGTCGTCTCGTCCACCCGGGTGGGGGATCCTCCTGCGCCTGATCCTTCACCTTCGCCTCCTGCCATGGGACTTAACTCGAGATTTTCTTACACCGGCTGCTTCCACGCTCACCGCACCAGAACTGTTGAAGCCAAAAATGACCCCAACGAATGTTCACAAACCAAAGTGCAGCCGACGCCTACTTCTCTCTTATCTCGACCCTTGACTGGCTGCTAAGGTCAAAAGACTGACCCAAAGCCTCAGCTGGGAGGTCCCACCACACACCCGGAAGATCTCTGAGAGCTTCCCCTCCAAAGCCAAATGCTGGGCTGGGAGCTCCTCAGAAGGCACGAGAGTGGGAGAATAATGAGAGCCTGCCTTCCAAAGAGCCCCTATGGGTCTTTTTATAGTCTTCCTTTGACCTGAAAATACTAAAATACCCCTGAGGGGTCTGCCAATAGCCAAATCCCGCTGTTCTCCTAAGGGCGTTTGGGTAATTTCACCTCGGGATAATAATAATAAAATAATCCCCTTTACGAGCGCCGAGCCCTACCACGTGGGCCCACTTGGCGAGAACCCTGGCCGTGAAGGCTCTCGCTGGACCCCCCACTGGGCCAACCTTGGCGAGACCCCTTGCTAGGGAGGTTCGCGCCCCTCACGGTCTTGAAACTATCGCGACTGAAGGCTTACTTAGAGCCTTCTCGCCTGCCCTGGGCGGGAGCTTTCCCTAAGGCGGGAGCTTCCGTAGTCAGGCCCTCTGCTTCGGTCGGTCGACGATCTCTCCTTCCGAGAGCTCGACTATCTGCCCTTGTCGGTCGACGATCTCTCCTGCCGAGAGCTCGACTTTCTGCCCTTGTCGGTCGACGATCTCTCCTGCCGAGAGGTCGACTATCTGCCCTGGTCGGTCGACGATCTCTCCTGCCGAGAGCTCGACTTTCTGCCCTTGTCGGTCGACGATCTCTCCTGCCGAGAGGTCGACTATCTGCCCTGGTTTCCTCAGCTTTCGCCTGCCCTTGGCGAGAGCTCCTACAGGACGAGAACTCCCCAAGTATGCCTTAGGGTTAACCCGAGGCTAGCCTGAGACTAGCCCAATCTTGACCATTGAAGCCTTTGGATCCCTCCCAGCGAATATGGGGTTGTACAGACGCCAAACTGTTGCGGTCAAACTCGGCGCTCCGGTCAATCCGGACTAACTTGGACCGCCTTAGCTCGCAGAGCGGTCGAGCGCGCACACAGTCAGTTGAAAAAAGGGAAATGTACACCAGGAGTTTTAACGTGGAAAACCCTTCAACCGGGTGAAAAACCACGTGACCGGTTCTGTGCCAGTCAAAATCCACTAAGTTGTTGGAGGTTACAAAATGTTAGGAGAATTAAGGGCGACATGCCGCTCCTTGTTACAAAAGTGGAGGTGAGAGAGAGACTTGCTCTTCCCACGTGCAACAGGCTGCGCCGTGGAGAGGGATTGAATGGTGGAATCCGCGTGAGTCTTCAGAGCTTGGAAGCTGGCGTGGCGTTCAACGCAAGGATGTCTTGTAAGCCTTCTTCTTCTTCAGGTTTGGGGACTTAGTCGTTTTCACCTCGGTGGATCTTCGCGGTGGCTGGAGAATTCTCTACGGCAGAAACGGGCAGAGCTCTGACGCAAGGAAGAAGAAGCTGCGGAGGAAAAAAGGTGAGAAATGAAGAGCCCCTGAGGTCCTTTTATAGGCTCCAGGGGAGATCATGGTGAGCCCTACCACTAACGTAGTGGGTTAGTGGGTGGTTTCCCCTTGATCGGACGGCCGTGGTAGCGCGCCATGATCGGATGGTGGAGGTTCGGGCGGCGAGCCACCGGCTGGCGGTGGTTAGCGGGAGCGGCCGCCCGGTGGCGGTCGACAGGTGGAGGTGGCCGGCGATGGCCGGCGGGGGACGGCCGACGGCGGGCGGCGGCTGCCAGCGTTGGCTGGCGGCGGGCGGCGACGGTCGGTTGCGGCGGCGGTGTTCTCTCTCCCCTCTTTCCCCTTTTTGTGGATCTAATTTTTGGTGGGAGAGAAAGAGGGGGGAATTGGATGGAGGAGATAATAGATGAGAGAAAGTGGGTCCTTCACTTCTCCCATTATGAAGGGAATCATGAGGTTGACTAGTCAACCCCATGATTTCATTTTGGGGATTGCTATGTGCACCCCTAATGATTTAAAAATGGGTTAATCCCCATCAAAATTTATTACTATGTTCTTATTTAAAATTTACTTTTTATAAACAAGATAATTAGTATGTTGCTTATTAATTTTTTTAAGAAATAAGTTCATTTTTATGTTTTTGTATATAATTTTATTTATTATAAATAAATATTAAATTGCGTAAGTTTTGAATAATTTGTAAAAAAAATATTTGAATGATTTTATGTTTGGCTCACACTGAATAAAACTCTCGTGTCAGCCACTGATGGGAACCCCAACAAGACAGTTATATTCATATATTCTTCTTCATTTTGCCATGTAGCTCGTCATGAATAATGCATCGACTAACTTTCTGAAATAAATAAAATTGTTCAAATAGGGTAGCCTGATGCACAAAACATTTCCGTGTGAGGGTCCTGAAAAGTGTTCCATCATAAAGGTGAAATATAGGCAAACCTTACCTGACATTTAAAACTCGAATCCCTTTGCTTATTTCGAACTATTACTATATATGGCATCTTAATACACAATTGAATGATGATTCTTTAGTGCCACAATGCCACCCAAAGGGAGGCTCGAACAAAGCGCGTGTACGACGCCCCGCATGGAGCCATGAGGTCGCACACCAATCCTTTGCATGCGAGGCTGCGCGTTTGGCCCCCGCCAAGCGTGCGGGGCCTCTCCCTGTGCGCACACGCAAGGCCCCAAGTGTGGCCTCACCTTGCCCTTCCCATGCACCCGCGTGCCGCCGACACTCCTCCTCTAGTCACGCCGTCGCTTCCGACCTCCTCCGTCGCTTCTGGCCACCAACGTCGCCGAACAACTTGCTCGAGCCTCCCAGACTGCCCGGGGGACATGTTTGTCATTTCTGAAAAATTGTTGATCAAGGTGACCGAAACAAAACAACGTCACTCATAAACTCAAGATCTAGTCATACGCAATTACCAACACGTTCTTTCAAGAAAGATATAAAAATGCTCACAAACATTCATTAGAACAAGCAACCAGTGTGACAAGAAAGAGTTTTGAGGTTTTTAGTCAAGGGCGTGAGACTTAAATCGTTCCTTCACAATGAATTACTTTTGCTCGCTCTCAAGTTTGGTCGCACTCAGTGGTCACATGGACACTTCAGCAAGCACAAGAGATGACATAAGAGAACGCCCTCGTGAATGCTCTAGCATCACAAATTTTTATCTTTTTTCTCTATTCTTTGCTTTCAAGGCTTGTAAACTGAGAGATGTATCACCCTCCAAAAATCTCAAACTCCTGTAACCTTAAGAAATCCAATGAATTTTATCCCGGCACAGATCCCGCCACATGAATTTTCACTCTCCTAATTTTCTATGCTAAAATGCCTCCTATCATTACTGCTTGATTTTCATTTAAAGATCGGCTTTTTGGCGGAATGCACCCCCCATTATTAGGTGTTTGGCAAAATGCACCCCCAATTTTTAAAAGTGACAAAATGCACCCCCCCCATTATGCAATTTTTGGCAAAGTGCACCCCAGGGAAGGGTATTTACGTCTTACCGTGCGATGGGGGCGGGATTTAGGTTACGCAGGGATAGATATAAGCCGAGGTCGAACCAAATCCTGCTCATCTACGCTTCCGAAGCCGAAGTCTTCCTCGCGTCGAATCCTGTTCATCGTCTCTTCCGAAGCCTCGAAGCCATTCCTGTGCAGGGACATCCTAGCCGAAGCCTGTTGTCCATTCCTGTTCATTGTCTCTTTCATCCGATCCTAAACTCGCCCACTGCAAGTATAAATGTTCTTTTTTTTAGGGTTTGATGTCTACTGTCTTCCTCATTTCCAAATGAAAAATCCGTTGTGTAGCTATATGATCCAACTCCCTGTCTTCCTCATTTCCAAATTGGAAGCTCTATGTTGGATGAAATTTCATGAGAAGACATTGAGATTTTGTACATATTTATTTTTACCAATGAAAAATCAATTATATTTACATATATTTTTTTGGTTAAATTATGTAGCAATGGAATGGGAAAACTTCTTGATAGAGGAAAATGAAATGCAAGACATAAACAGTTCCAACGATTCAACAAGTCAGGAAGAAATATCTGATGACAATGATTCATCATTTTCTGATGAGTTGGTTTAGAGTGATTTTGAAGTAGATGATGCTATCTTTGATGAGACTGTTTATGAATATATTGAGTTCGTTGGTTATAAGGAAGAACAAAATTGCACAACAAGTGTTGGAATACAAAGTGCATCAAATGCAAATTACGGTAGTGCATCAACTTTAGAAAAATCCAAAGTACCCCAAATGCAAGTTTATCAAGGAAATGCAAATCATTCTGAATTTGAGTTTGAGGTTGGGTTATGTTTCCATAATGTGATTGAATTTAGGGAAGCCATGAGGCTATATGCTACGACACATGGGAAACCAATAAAGTTTACCAAAAATTGTAGTAATAAAATTCAAGTTACTTGCGAGTGTGGATGTGTTTTATTTGCTTCTTTCATATCCAAGAGTGAAAGAACATTCTAAGTTAAGATAATTAAAGGGCAACATACTTGTTGTAGGGTTTCAAGTTCCCATCATTGCAAGTCAAAGTTCCTTGCAAAGAAGTATGAACAGCATATTAGAAGTAACCCAAAATGATCAGTAAACTCAATGCAAGAGATAATGCAATTGGAGAATAAAACTCCTCTTAGCATTTGTAAAATGTATAGGGTAAAACATCATGCTAGTAACTTAATTAGTGACACTGAAATGGAGCAATATGCGAAGCTATGAGATTATTGTAAAGAGATATATAGGACTAATCCGGATACCATAATTAAGATTAAATGCAAGCATGATGTATCCTCCCAAAGATGCATTTTCAAGAAATTATACATATGTTGGGGTGCATTAAAGAAAGGTTTTATGAGTGGTTGTAGACCTATAATAGGTTTGGATGTGACTCACTTAAAGACTACTACAGGTGGTGTTTTGATATGTGCCGTTGGGATCGATGGTAATAACAATATGTTTCCTATTGCTTATGCTTTAGTTTTGAAAAAGAATACAAAGTCTTGGAAATGGTTTGTAAGCCTACTTATTGAAGATTTATGCATTGAAAATAGTCATATGTGGACTCTAATATCGGATAAGCAAAAATGGCTAATAAATGCAATTGAAGAGTTGTTACCTAATGCAGAACATAGATTTTGTTTAAGGCATACGTACAATAATTTTAAACAAAAATTTAGAGGCATACAACTCAAAGATTTATTATGAAGGACAACATCCACTACAAGAATTGTTGATTTTAACTATGAAATGGAGAAATTGAAGGCATGTGATAAGAACGCTTATGATTGGATTAAAGAAAGACATGAAAGGCATTGGGCAAAGTTTCATTTTAGTACTTGGTGTAAATGTGATATGTTAATAATTATTGTGAAGCATTCAACAAAGTTATTTTGAGGGCTAGGGATAAACCCATAATAACAATGTTGGAAACGATCAGAGTGATTTTAATGAAGAGACTCCACACTCAGAGGGACAAGATGGTTAAATTCAATGAAGAGGTTTGCCCAACTATCCAAAAAATATTGGAAAATACTAAAAAGAATGCGCATGGCTTTACTTTGGGATGGAATGGGCATGATAAGTTTGAGGTTAATGGATGGACAGGAGATAAGTGGACAGTTGACTTGAGTTCCTATAGTTGCAGTTGCAGACGATGGGATCTCACGGGCATTCCATGTGTGCATGCTACTGCATGCATATTTTATCGAAGGGAAAAGGTTGAAGACTACGTGCATCATTGGTACAAGAAAGAGATATTCATGTGGGCATATGAGCACTTACTAAATCCCATAAACTCACAAAAGGAATGACCAATAGCAAACATGAATCCAATTATGTCGTGATCTACTACTCGAAGGAAGCCTGGAAGGCCGTTACAACATGTTAGACGACTGGAGGAAGATGAATTGGAGACCAAAAAATATGGCATTAAAAGACATGGTTTAAAATACTCGTGTTCTCATTGCGGGTTGAGGGGCCATAACAAAAGGAATTGCCCGGATGCTTCCAAAACAATGAATACAACAACACCTTCAACATCTACAAAGAGATCCAAAATTCCGGTAAGCATAAATAATACGTTTTGACAAAATTTTGTTTTTTTGATTGATTATTAATCAATTGGTATTCTTTTGTAGGTGCGGAGGACGTCTTGAGCTTTTGTAGGTGCTTAGTTAGTCACATTGATATTTGGTAATTACTATGATATTATACAATGTATTTTTAATAAGTTTTAATGTTTCAATATTTCTTATGAAAATATTTCATAATATGTAGGTGCCTCCACTTGAATGGTACGATGAAGACAAATTTTGCAAGAAGGATTGGCTGAAAATTTTGTCGGACACATATATCTACTCAACTTGCAAATGTTGAGTGCTTGTTTTTGCTTATGGATTCAGAAGCTTTTTGTCTGTGTCTGCCGGGAGCTCACAATCCCGATCCCATGCTTGAACGTTTGACCTACTTGTTGTCTGATTGACTTTTCTCTAATTATGATTGTCATTTAGTTTCTCAGTGTGTCTTGATTAGATCCGTTTGTAGCACGACTTTAAAATTTACTTCTATTGATTAAACCCTAAATAGCTGGGACAATGCTATTTTCCGTCCATATTACTGGTTTTGTTAATGGATTTGTTTATTTACCTTTTTCTTTTTCAACAGTAGCCTTATCCCAACTATTTGGGGATATGTTTGTTGAATCCTCATTCTACATTAATTTCCATTTAGTGTTGAATGCATTGTTAAACATGTTTCGCCCAATTTCTGCCCATGCACCCCCAATTTTGCAATGATTTTGGTCAAAACACAAGAGCAGAACAAAAATACCCCTAAATAATTGAACTAGGGGTGCAAATTGTCAAGTTTATGCATAATAGAGGGTGCATTTTGCCAATTTTAAAAATTGAGGATCCATTTTGCCAAAAAGCCTTTAAAGATCCGAATACCTGACCGAATTTTCTACAGGCAGTCTGATTCTCTTGATCCTCAACCAAAACGCATTTGTCATCTAACTTCCGGTTCCCTGCTTTGAACGCAATCAAGAAACGGCGCATAGTATATATCCACTAATGAATCTTTCAAAAATGGAGGAAAAAACGGTGAAGGGCCATAAAGCCCATTTCTTCCTAGTTCCTAGTTCCTAGTTCCTCCGACTCTTTTTTTTTGCGCCAACTTTTCGGCCATCACCGGGGATTGGAAGAAGATGCCTCTTTGGTGCGCCGGCGCGGACGGATTTGTGGTTCTCCAGTGTAGCCACCTCGCCGCCGCTGGGTTCAGGTCGCCATCGCCGGAATTTAGACTCATCCCTTCGATTCCAAATGATTTCACTTCTTCCTTCTTCAGCAAGGTACTTCTCCACCCGTTCTTGACATATTTACGGCGATTTACTTTTTTTTTTCACAGCGTTTGTTTACTCAAGCTTGGTATTTGCGGAGAGGGGTTTGATGTCTTGGGGAATTTTTCTTTCTTCTCCTTCTATGAATCTGTCTATAATAAAAATTAACTGAACGATCTTTTGCTTAGAGAATAAAATACTGATAGAAATATTATGGAACAAAAGTTAGCTGGGGGTAGAAATAAGGGGAACTTTGATCAACTCAGCTGGAGAGAGTAAAATGTCCCCTTTTGTGCTTGATTCATCATTGCTGTTTGCCTGTTTCTCCTGAGCTTATACCTTTTTCCTGCTTCCATCCCAGTACTGTTAGGTGGAGGTTGTTTTGTGTGTGAACTACGCTTCTTTTCCCAAGATTAAAGTAGAAAAAAATGTAGAATGAAAGCAGAGAGAAGACCTGCGAGTGTGTGAGATGAAGGAGATGGGAGCATAAGGAACTGGGAGGAAAAATATATCACCAAGTATGTAGAAACCTATTTCTTGAATGGGGGAAATAACAAAGCAACAGAAGGTAATAGTGTCATCAAACCATTTAAGCATCCAGTCTGATGCCTGTGGTATGCCGGTATCAAGTTCAATTAGTTTAGATTTAATTGTGTTTTTAGCTAGATTTGGGCTTCACATTGCATGAGCAAATAACTCTCAATCGACACACAATAACCTCTGAGTTCATTAAAAAAATAATAAAACAATAAAAGGTAATTGGGACGTCAATTCATTTAGGGTCTGTTTGGAACGACAGTGGCGGTCATGAACACAGTGATTACGAACCGTTATCCGTTTGGCGTGAGGTTTTTGTTCCGGTGAGTTTGAAAAAAAACGCTACCGTAATAAAATGTGTTTGACATGACAACGGTTATGCCCGCCACTCAGAGAATTAATTTTGAACCTAAAAATGGATGAAGTTCCTTAGGTGAGTTCGGGTGTTCATGAACGAAGGTTCGTAACCACTGCGCTCACAATCACCACTGTCGTGCCAAACGGACGACCCTTAATCATCTAGCCTTGATTCATGCGGTATGAATTGAAAGTAGTTTAGATTTCATTGTACTTTTAGCTAAGAGACGGTCCTCACATATAATGAGTCAATACTATGGTTGGCATAACAATAATTTACGTCTCATTGGGAAAATTAAAAGAAATATGACCATAACTAGGAGTTACTACCGCCTTCTTCCCTCTCCTTCCGTCGTTACCAGTGTGCTCTTTGAGACATTTTCTAGTTCTTTTATGAATTGAGTTGTTAGGGCTTTTATTTGTTATCTTGTTTATTTGAGTTCTTAGGGTTTTGAGTTAGGATTTTTTTAGGGTGACACATGAGACGACCGCTCCCAACTTATCTAATTTGTATTTTAGTTAGAATTTTATTTAATTGCAATTTTAATCATGTTTGGCATTTTCGTAAATAGTCTGTTGTGTGGTTTTACGTGAAAATTGTCTTCTGTCTAAGGACGGCCTTGGGCTATGATATGATAAGCAAGAAATTATCTTTCTTCCTATCTTTAGTTCTTTCCTCCTTTCATAGTGTTAGGGATTAGTAGCTCTCCTTATGCGAGTTTGCCACCAGGCAGCTGTGATTCTAATTTTATTGTATCTTATCCTCCCTCTCTACTAAGTTCTGAAAAACATGCCTGAGGCGCCAAACGCACCGTCCCTCGTCTTTGCAAGGCAGAGGCGGGTGAGGTGCCCCAGACGTGCCCAGGCGAGCGCCTTACTAAACAACTAGGCGCGCCTTGTGGTTTCAAGGCCCTTTCAGTGAACTTGTTGCCCAATTCATTGAAATTTTATTTGAAATCTGATTTTTTAATGCTAATTATTTTGTGGTTGTGTTTTTTTAATTTTTTTTCAATTATAGTGTGTTGATATGGTGGTAGATTTAATTTTATGTGTTTTTTGTGTTTAATAAACTATATTTTGTCTTTTTTCCATTTTTGCGCATTACGTGCCTCCGACGCGTTGGGACGAATGCCTACATATTTGATATCCCTGCAAGTTTGGGTATTCACCTGGTATTTAATGTTGAAGATCTAACACCATACTACGAGCCTCGCTAGTATGTTGACCCAAGCAGTGGGGACCCCCATCCACCCACACCTCCACTCTTATTGCCTTACCACCCACACAGTCCACCCTCGTCTGATGGCCACCACAGCTCACCCATTTCTAAAACCTACCCACCTGGTGACTCGTTTTCTTTGGTTTCACCTACAGCACCGCCGATCGCACCGGGATCCACCACTTGTGAGTTGAGCGTTGAGGGCATTACAAAGATCAGATCCCACTAGTTAGTTCCTACTACATATGGGCCTCTATGTCGTTACTTAGTACACTGGCAGGGCCGCCCAGATGCTGATGACACCTATATACTAGTATACTACCAACATAGCTTGATCGACTTGCCCCTGGACTTCGATTTCAATACAACCGTCTCCATTCATCGGAGATAAAGACTTTTCAGTCGGCGGGAGTTGATGGGAATCCATCAGAGCATGCACCAGGAGGGGTTTGCTGCAAAGTGGGACCCACGTTCGTGTACTCGGGCATGATTACTTGATCGGATCGTCAATCCGACTCCGCGGATGCCTCCGAATCCGCTTTGCGATTCAATTTTATATATTACTTTGTTATTTTTGCATTTATTTTGATGTATTTGGGTAACCTCACCTCCGACCCATCATAGCCGTCGATGGTGTGATGCCCTAGTTTTCTCTTTATTATAAATAGAGTGTTAAGGGGCTGTTTAGGGCTATTGCAGATTTTTGGAAAAACTATTCCCGAAATCCCACGATTATCCCACAGTGCCGACTCCGTGGAACCCTAGGTGATGACTTCTAGGCGCTCATCTTCCTCCCGAAGGTATTATCTAACCCTAGCCACCCTTTCCCCATTCCTAAGCCCTTTAGTTCCACCTCCATAACCTCGTATAGCAGCCTCTGCCCCTCTGTATTCCCTGTTGTTATCAGTCGCCTGCAGCCACACATTCCCCCCTCCAACAGCAGTCGCCGGCCTCTCCTCCGCCCCCAACAACAGCCGCTTACCCACCCCGACGGCCACCGCCGCCCTTCTACCAGCCCCTGCAACCACCATCCCTTCTTCCTACAACCTCCCAGCCCTTTACTGTTGCCCCTCCTCCGTGGAACTACCTACAAATCCCCCCTACCCAAATCTATCCAGATCTGTGCATTCCAGCCCAGATCCAGCTACCCGCCTATCCGATCCACCTCCCACAGCCCGGATTCGCTTCTAAACCACCAGATCCAACCTCCCGCCTCCCGCCTCCCGGATCCCCCTCCATATAGCTGGATCTACCCCTTTCCGGCCCGATTCCGCTCCCCACCATCAAATTCAGCCGTCTTCGTTGTCGTCCCGCCTCCGGTTCCACATCAGATCGCCGTCAACGCACGTCTTTCTCCGAAATCTCCATTGCCTTGGACAACCCTTTTATTCGGTGAGTCACTTGTTGTATTGGATGATTATTTTCAGCATTACTATTATTTGTTTGGATCTTATATTTGCTTAGATAAATTGCTTGTGGGTAGATTGTCTCAAATCAGTTGTGATTTGTGGATGTGACTTATTTGTCGCACGCTTTGCTTTGACCCTCCGAGCGGTGGAAAACCATTAAATGCTTTGCTAACTGAATGTTTTTCTCCTTTTAAATATTATTGCTTGGGTTGATTATTGTTATTGCTCATACTAATTTGTGGCCGTCACTGACGGTATCATTGTATATAGACTAGGGTTAGCGTGTCAGGTTTTCATCCCCATCCCTAGTAGTCTTGGATTTGCACATCCCTTAGCCTACCCTACATCACCGACCCATTCCCAACCCCCTTCAGCCTTGGCAAACCCACCACCCTGGACAAAACCCACTTGCTCCTATCCAACCCTAACCTTCCTTATCCGACCCTCCGTGAGCAGCCTAGCCCGTTGTAGCCGTGCTACCCCTCCGGATAACCACTACATCGCTCTACAACCAATGGATCTCCATCTCCTTCACCTAAGGCTACCTATGCTTTTAAAAAAAAATTTGGTATCTTTTTCTTCACCATTGTATGGATAGAATCGCTTATATAATTTTGGATGTACTTCCTCAATAGTTTACGTACTCTGAGATTTATCATTGACTTGCAAAGCTTTTTCTAACTGCGTATTCAATTTATTTCCTTGCAATGAAAATTCTGAATCAAATTTTGTCCCTTCTTTCGAATTGTTTTAGATCAAGTGTGTTATTTGGTAAAGTTTTATAATTTTATTATTATTTACTAAAGTTTGTCGGACATGCCTTTTACATGTTTACATCATCCTAGCGTTTAGTTAAGATTTCTCGGCACTGCATCTTAGGATTTGCGCAGTCCTAAGAGTCGCTCTTACCTACCTACCTTGTGTCAAGGTAGAAGTAGTCGATCGTTGCAGATGCGTGCGTCATGAAGAGGCAGAGTTGCGGCGGTGTGTGGGATGGAGCAAGGCTACTTTGCAAGATAGCAGACAACAATGTGAACAATGATGACAAGTAAAAACATCCTAAAATTAAAAGGATGATTACACGTCTAATGTTTTGTACTTGAAAGGTTAAGCTAAAAAGTGTGCTAACAATGGAATGAGGAAACTCGGGTCACTTGAAGGCTGCAGGAAGTGAGAATCCTTGCACATAATAATATTTCGCCACATTCCTTAGTGGTTTCTCTTATTCTAGGGAAGGTCCCACTAGGAAGATCTTGTGAGGATAGTGTACAACCCGTATTCGCTGATGGTGACCCTACTCGGGCCACTTAAGCAGAACATGACAAAGCTGAAGACAAGAGCGATCCCAATTAAAAGGCGAGTATCCCTTGGTGCTCGCCCTGTAGGCAAATATCCCAAGCAACTCGCCACCAGCGGGCCTGATGTGAAGATCGTCAGTAGGCAAATGCACTCGGTTACTCGCCATCGACGAGATCTTGTGATGTGGAACAGAGATGAGGACTAGTTTTGAGCTCATTTGGGGCTGATTTGACGACTTATCATATATGACGTGCCCAGATTGACGATCAGATTCCGCAGATGTGTCCGGGATTCGTGTTGCGAATCGATTTGATATATTATTTTGCTATGTTTGCATTTATTTTGATTTATTTCGGTAGCCTCACCTCCTGCCAATCATATTCATTGATGGGGGATGCCCTAATCCTTGTTTTATTATAAATAATGGTCTAAGAGACTGAACCAAGGCATTATAGAATTTTGGAGACTTTTCTTCCCGGATTCCAGTAATCACTCCCCGGTGCCGATGCCGTGGAACCCTAGGTAACAATTCCTAGGTGCTCAAACTCCTCTCAAGGTAATACCCATCCACATCCTTCATCTTCCCCCTCCAAAACCCTCATCTGCAGCCCCTACAACCCCCAAATTCCAACCCACTACCGCTGTTCACGCCGATCCCTCCTCTTCCCCTCTCTACAGCCGGCCCTCATCCAAGCCGTCGGCTTGGCCTCCATCCCCCTTCCCTCCCGTGGATCCACTCACCTTTAGCCCTAATTCCTTGGATCAATTCAGATCTAGGAATTTCAGCCCCGATCTGTTATTTCCGCCTTCCGTTCATCACCCCTCCACCCGGAGCCGATCCCAAAATATCGGATCTTGCCTCCCTCGCCCGGATCGCCCTCCTAGTGGCCGGATCTTTCCATTTCCGGCCCGATCTCCCCACTCTCCGCCGAGGACAGCCACCGCCACCATCTCCACGCCGTTGGGTCCATCCTCGATCGTCGATCGACACATCCAGTTCCATAATCTTTAGTGCTTCGGTTCAGCCCGCTACTTGTGAGTTCCTTGTAGTGTTGGTTTATGTGATTTGGCATTTTTCATTGGTGAATTAATATATATTGCTTTGATTCTTGCTAGTGGAGATTTGTTTCGTTACACTACTAATTTGCAGGAGGAATTATTCACCGCGAGCTTGGCCTTGGCCCTCCGAGCGGAGGAACGCCATGTAAAATTGCTAAGTTGAATAATTGTTTTCACTCTTGATTATTTGAATGATTTTAAAAAAATTATCATTGCTCAATTTATTTGTTGTCACTTCCGACGGTCACATTGCATGTGATTTAGGACTAGCGTGTCACATTTGCATTTCTCCCCTAAGAGCCTAGGCTTTGTGCACCCCGTAGCCTACCCTACATCATCTTGCCTATAATCGCATAGTTGGCGAGCATTCTTCTTAAGTCGCGGATTGAGGCCCACCAAGGTTCTTTTCCCACCCCTCTGACGGGTCAAGTATTTTACGGGGGCTGGCGGGCTGCTATTCATAGATCGATACCCACTGGGTTTGTTTATAAATATGACCCAGGGATACCAGGAAAGACATTTTAAACCCCCCTATAGCTCTTTCTCTTCAAGTTTGTGTTTTCCTCGTACCTAGCTCGGTTTTTCGCTTTGAAGGGGGAGTTCTTTTAGACTTATGGGTATGTGTGAGACTTCCTCGTTGGAGCATTCGACCGTGTTTATAGACAGTTTTGTTTTCTCTCTCTTACTTTTGCCATCGTATACGTGAAGCTAGACTGCGAGATCAGTAACCTCGGGCTGTCCTTTTGGTTCGAACATTTTTGAACCGGTTTTCCTAGTTCCAGCACTTTAGTGCGGTGAGCGTGAACCGTAGCCGGAGGAGGAAATTCTAGCGAGGAGAATACATGGTTTAGGGAGGCGATCGTCGACATCTCGCAGGTGGATGGTGAGTCTGTAACAAGTGCAGGCTTCACGGACTTCACCCGTAGGATTGAAGACACGTTGCGAGTAGTGCTCGCTCCTCCGCCGAGGTGACAGTGATCTCGCCTCGTCGCGTCACTCCTTCGGAAGGCGGCCATCCAGGAGACTAGGCAGGGAAGTCGCAATTGAAGAGCTGAAGCGACTTATGCTCTCGCGATATCTCCCGACGAACTCTTAGGGGATTCACTTTCGAGAAGTCGAACATCTGGCGAGTTTTCCAGAAACCCGCTTGGGCGAGTTAGGGCTTACTATCCACCCGTCTGCTCGCTAATCTGGAGGAAGGAGTCCTTTCTGTGATGAATTCTTACTGGCCTTTGTTCCCAAAGGGTTCATATAACCCACTCTAAGTTACTATACAGGGAAGGATGATCCCATGCAACAATTGCAATGGTTTGAAGATGTAGTTTCTATCCAAACCATCACTTATGCATTTAAGTGCATGTTCTCCCCTATAACCTTCAAGGGGAAGAAAAAGGATTGGTTCCATCAACTGCCGATATGATCGATCTACTACTTCGAAGATTTGTGCCGAGGATTGACGATGTGCTTTGCAACCTCGAAGAAGAGAATGGAGCTCACCACATCGTCGCTTGAGATTCTAGCTCGGCAATGCAGACATCTGGCTATTCTCCCAATCCTTCTCTAGTTTAGAGATCCTCTCCGTCGCAACGAGCTCGGCCTCCTACGAGTAAGAACAATTAACGAACATAAGAAGTAATATTTAGGAGGAAGCACGTGTGAATAAAAGTTTAGAAGCCGACTTCTACCAAAGTAACATAATCCTTTGCTTCAGAATGTTTCCCCTCGACATCAGCTACCCTCTTCTCAGCAGCTACCAGGGACTTCTCCATCTGAAGATGAAGCTTCTCAAGCATTTGGATCTTGCTCTCGACCGCAAGGAGATTCTAGGCCGTCTGATGCACAAGTTCCAGGCATCGCAACTACGACCGAGAACCTTGGTCGGCTAGGTAGCGAGGGGAGGCTTCTCGCAGGACCTCCACGTCATCTCTCGACGAACGAGATGGTGAATACATCGTCGTTCAGCTCGCCATCCTCGGCCTAGGAAGGGAGGTGCAGGCTTAGCATAACAATATTCCTCTATAATCCCAGGAAATATGGGGGTATCCCACGATGCTCCCTGCCCCTTCTCCATAATTAGGGTGCGAGTATGGGGCGCTGGAAGAGTCGCCACCTTCTTCATTGCAATTCCTCTCGCGAGTAATGGACTTCACTCACATAGTATTCCTCTTTTTTTGTGAGGGCTTGACTCCGACCAGTTGTAGGGATTCTTGAAGGACCTTAGTTGGAATACCGAGGACATCGATCTCGTCTCCCCTGTCGTAGGTCCCCCCGACCGGACTTTTGTAGACCCCTGGACACTCCGCCAAGGGTGGTTCTCACAGGAACCCGCAGGAGGAGTATCCTCGCCAGCTAGAGGGAGGATGGTTATCCAAACCACACGAGTTCCTGGGAAAAACGACGAGTAAGAGGTGGTTAAGAGATAGGCCGAGTTCTAAAACCGACTCGCTCTGGCTTGCCTTCGTGGCTTCGTCATGCCGCATGTAGGGGAGTTGGTCGACTCGCTGGCAGAAAAGAGGGACGTCGAATTCCTTTTGCTTCAGCACTTGCTGCAGTTCAAGTCGCTGCCCCAAGCAAAATAGGGGGAGGAAGAATTTAGGACCCACCTGCTGCGGCTGGCGAGGAATATTACCAAAGTCGCTTTTGATAAAAATAAATCTCTCCTTTCAACGGTGAACCTTATTGGAAGTAACAACTAGTGAGCACGTATGTATGTCAAAGTAGACGACACCATCTTTAGTCACGCCTATTTAGAAGATCTTGCGGAAGACGGTGATGTCAAAAGTAATCCCTGCCGCACGCAAAAAACACAAGTATCTGATGGTGATCGAAATACCGTTAGTGTTGATCTGCGTCAGGATCAACCCGTAATATCAGAGAATTCGACAGATCTCCGACCAAAGAGGAAGACTCAGCCCTACTTCAAAATGTTGAAGTGGGAATGTGAGTTGATCGGCAAAAAACGTGTTAACAAACTTTTCCTTCACGGGCAACCTTGCTTCTTAACTCACCAAAAGGAAACGGGTTGTGAATTCCTCTAGCTCGGCCTCGCGAGTAATCACCTTCTTAAATTTGGTGGCGGTGAAGTTCTTCGCACAATTAAGGCGATGCGCCCCCGCATCCTCTGGAGTCGCCATTAAAGACCGAGTAAGAAGTCTCACTGCAAGCTTGCACAAAACAACTCGCTAAAAGGAGATCGAGCACAAAAAAGCACATCGTTTTCAGACCCACACCTCCTATTTATTGACGGAAGGTGGGGGGGGGGGTGTCTTATTGCAAGACGAGTAGCGAAAAGGCAACAACTCACAAGCCTCCCTACTTGCGTACTCCTTGTGAAATGAAGTCCTCAGGCGCATGAAAACAACTCACTCCATTCAAAGCTAGCGCGAGCATACTTGCACCAAGATACGGATCAGAGATACTCACGACATTCGACCGGAATAGGAAAGCATCAAAATAAAACAGACCATAAGAGATCTACTTGCAAAAAGACATGAACTACCATAATATCAGAGTTCTGCAAGTTGATTAAAGAATTTTCAGAGTACATATATCACGCATGACACATCACACAAATATTCAAAATACGTGAGCGTTTTAAAGCATAGTCAGGTTTCCGCGACGTTGTGAAGTTTGCGCGTGACGACCATGTCATCCTAAACTCGAGCGCCATTTGTAGATCTCATTATCCCTCGCTATATGCTCCTCGCTTCGACGAATGTGGTCCTCTATTCGCGCAAGGGTGCCGACCGCACCCATGCTCGCTCAGATCCCGTGGATGTCATCTTGAAGCAAATTTTGCATATACTCTAGATCGGTGGCCAGACTTTCCAACCCGTTGATGACGAAGTATCTCACCTCAGCGCCCTTAACCTGCCACTCAAATTCTTCAATCTTGGATACTCGCACCTCGAGCATTGTGAGGTGGCAATTAGGATCACAAGCTATGAGCCGGTCAACTTTGGCTTTGAGTTTGAGGTAGACGGAGCCTAACCTAGCCTGAAACTCACCCAACGGCGTGCCGATAGCGTCAATAAAGGCAGCACCAAGAGAAGTGTCACAACCTTTAGAAGAACATATTAAAACATGGATCTTACAACAAATGGAATAATTGAGCAAAAGGAGAAATATCTGGGCGAGAGGCGTATGGCCTCGACTCATGACGAGGAGAGTCGCGGCCCGGGGGAGTTTGGCGAGGCAAACCCCAGCGGTTCCCCGATTGGTCCCTACGACGAATCAAATCTTGAGGAGGCGACCAAGGTTGCGAGGTTTCAGGTTGCCAGCGAGCTGGGTCCGCAGTTGGGTCCATGTGGGCTTTCCTGCGGTTAAGCGACCTTTGAGAACCCCCACTATCTGGGGGCGCAAACAATGAGGATCGTTCGCCGCTTCCACCGAGATAAGACAACGCAGGAGGATTCTGAGTTGCGACAGAGGATGGACGCATACCAACAAAAAAGGAAGCGACGGAGGCAAAGAAATCAACATGGGAAAAGTTCCTGGAATCGCCGATGGAAGGGTGTTCCCCTTGGACTTAAAAGAGGTCGCATCAACACACTTCCTTCCACCACATACGTAAATCTGTAGAGAGCAAGTTCCTTAACTGCGTGACGCGGGCAAGGACACGATCATGGAAGCCGGTCGCAGAGGAGCGACATCCATGGGAATTTCGACAAGGGGTAAGGGTCACCTACAAAAATCTGTAGAGAGCAAGTTCCTTGACCGCTCGCAAAAACCTAGACCCGCCAGGTCAAGGGTCACCTGCACCGCCCCCGAGATGATTGGCTCACTTCCCTTCGGAGACGCACCTCCCCCGGGAACCCGCTCTTCCAGTGATTCGGGAGGAATTTTTTTCTTCTTAGGTATCCTTGTTTGGTCGCCATTATGAAGTCGACGAGATTCCAAAGGACGTTTCCTCATAAAACTCAAGAGGCGAGCAATCTTCATCGCGATTTCAGCCGGGGTACTAACCATCTCATCAACCACTTGTTAAAAGCACGTAAAAGAGAGGACCCTCTCCCTTATTTTTAGGCATCGGAGAAGCTCGCAAGGAAATCTCGGGCGAGGTTAGCCTTGAAATAGTGCGGCTCGCCGAATAAGGGTTGGATGTATGTTTATGAGCTCTCTATAAGCTTGCAAATAACGGGGATTGTGTACAACCGTATTCGTCGAGGGTGGACCCACTCGGGCCTCGTAAGCAGAACAGGACAGAGCCGAAAGCAGGAGCAACCCCAACCAGAAGGTGAGTATCCTTTGGTGCTTGCCCCGCAAGCGAATATCTCAAGCAACTCGCCACCAATGGGCCTTATCTAAAGATCGCTAGTAGGCGAGTACACTCGATTACTCTCCAGCGGCGAGATCTTGCCTATAATTGCATAGTTGGTGAGCATTCATCTCAAGTCACATATTGATGCCCGCCAAGGTTATTTTCCGACCCTTGGATGTGTCAGGTATTTTGCAGGGGCGGCTATTCACAAATCGATACCCCTCTTTAGATTTGTCTATAAATAGGACCCCAGAGGTACCAGGAAAAACACTTTTTACCCCCTTGCTATTTCACTTCAAGTCCGTGTTTTCCTCGTACCTAGCTCAGCTTTTGACTTTGGAGGGAAAGTTCTTTTATACTTATGGGTATGTGGCGGGAGCTACTCGCCACATCGCTCAGGTCGTGTTTATAGACAGTTCAATTTTCTTTCTCTTGCTTTTGCCATCAGATCCGTGAGGTTAGACCGCGAGATCAGTAATCTCAGGCTTCCCATTTGATCTGAACATTTGTGAACCGGTTTTCCTGGCTCCAACAGATAGGGCATAGGCTAGGAAGTTGAAATTGCAAGGTATATCCCAAGGACTGGAGGGATGCTATTATCAACGAAGTGTCATACTTGTGCCCTTGTGCTGTTCGATATTTGTTACCTACTCTTAAATTGTTAGTGCTTGAAGATACAACTCGCTAGGTATGCTCACACCAGCGTTCTTAAAGGTTGTCTCTGAAGAACACCCCTTCAAGTGAGTTTCCAAGGCTCGGAACCCTAATTCTATGACTCCGCTCTTCCTTTTATAGGGAGGGAACGACCATCATCACTGATATTATGACAATGCCATTGCACGATAAATTACATAAAAAGCAAATGACTAATAAAAAGATGAGTAGAGATATGCATATATAGGGAGCTGAGTCTATATCTTCTCTTGCCGAGAGGAAGGTGGTGGAGACCAACCTAGGTCAAGTCGTCGAAAAATGCCCGACGTCGCATTTCCAATTTATGTTTATTGCATTTTATTTTTTGCAAGTTTTATGTTGTCAATATTTAGTTTGTCGCACGCCTGTGTGCGTAGCCATGTTGTTGCACGCCTGCGTGCGTAGCCGTAGTTAGAGTTTTATTTTCTCTAGTATTATATATACATATATATATATATATATATATATATATATATATATACAAAATTCTTATATATGTATATATATTTAAATACACATATATATATATATATGTATAGATATGTTATTAGGTCAAGAAATGGTTCACATATCCCGGCCCGGTTCACTGTTCCTCTTCCCCGCGACAGGAGCTCTCCCGATTCAGAGCTACAGGAAAGCGGAATTCACGGCGCTCAGTTTTCAACACCACGACGTCTCCCGATCTAGGCCGCAGGAAGCCGATAATGGCGGAAGGCCGCACGCCATCACCCGCCAGCCACGTCCACGATTTCTTCTACTGGCCACGACAACAACTCCAACCGCCGCTCCACGTCAAAAATCGGCCCGCCATGGCCGCACCTTCGCATTGCTGCTGCTGCCCTATAAAAGAAGAAGAAGAACAGGAATCAAGGGGTGATGAATGACAATTGAAATCGAAATTTGCTGGAATGTATTTCCCTTGAGGTTGCTGTGTGCTCCCTGTGAATTAGGCGTGGATTAGGCGAGAGTTAGGCGTCAATTAGGCGTGAGGTTGCTGTGTGCTTCCTGTTAGAATTTAGGCGTGTGAGAAGTTCTGGCTGAGAGTATTAGGAAGAAGGTGAACAGTAAGTTAATTGTTTGCTGTGTTTGCTTCCCCTTGCTGTCGGATCCTGTAGGTGGATGAATATTATGAATATTTTGTGCTTGTTATTGCTTTCAGTTTTGAGTCTTGTAGTATTAATTTCTTAGGTTGTTGATGAAATTCGTATGAGTGTTGAGTGCTTCCCTCGAGAGTTGAAGAAAATTACTATTGTGCTAGTTGTTTCCATCAGGCCCTGTAGCAGTTGATGTGAATGAAAAATTTGCTGCCATTATTGTTTTCCCGATTGAAGAGGGAGGACAACAGTGAGTTGTGTTTTTTTAGTCAGTAAACAGTGAACATAGAAGTCACTGTGAGAGATGACTTGAGTTAGGGATAGGGAAATTAGATTAGTTTAGTGCTTAGAGATTTCGTGGATCCACCGCGAGTGTTAGAGATTTCGTGGAGCCTCAAGTGTGAGTGCGAGTGAATTTTAGGTTTGTTAGGTGTGTGGCTTTCCTTACTTATTGAGTGATTTCGTGGAACCACCTCGTGTGAGGGAGTGAATTAATTCCTTTGTGCCCGTGTGCGATAGCAGCCGACCTCGGAGCTAAGAACGAAGGTGATGAGGAGTTCCTCGCGTGATCGCCATCGACTTCGGAATACGGAAGACGTCTCTTCCGTGGGTAATTGTTTTTTTCTCCTTCCTTTGTGTGTGTCTAAGTTTTCTCATTAGGATCATTAGACTCATTGCTGGGTTTTCGCCTGAATTTCGTCAGCAAACGCTACGTCAAAAACTCCAAACGGAAACGTATTTGGAGTTCACGATTTCCGTTTTGCTACGACAAGGGGAACGGAACGAAGTTGCGAACTTCCGTCTCCGGATTTAATTTTGAACCTTTATTTAAGTAAAATTCTATTTTAAAGAAAATAGCGATTTGTGCTTTAAATTCCAAGTTGCTAAATTTCTTAAGTGCCGCGCCCGCTCTAAAATTTGCAAAATTAACTTAATCATCGCATGCATTTAGGGTTTCCTAGAAAAAAGCCGACAGGCGCGTAAACCCTACGCGTCGTCCTGCATCAAATTGGTATCAGAGGGAGGTTCCGAAATTTTTCTAAGTTTTGGGATCCGCCCTACGTAGAATAGGAACCCGCATATCATTTTTAAAGAAAAAAAAATTGTTTCCAAAAAAAAGAAGGATTTTTTTAGTATCATCATTGCATTTGGCTTATGTGTTCGCATGCATCGGCGTAGTGAAAGGATGCGTCGATTTGAGCTTGGTCAACCGAGTCATGGGAACGAAGGGAATGAACCACCCCCGTGGTTTTTACCATTCGCACACCAAATGACTTGTATTAACTGAGAGTACCTGTCAAATGCGTGAAAGGTTAGAAAACCTTAGAGGTAGGGTGAGTAGTTTAGAAAGACCCCCTCGAGCGTCAATGCCGCCTCAAATTCGAGATGAGCATTTTGTCCGTGCACATTACGAGATTTCTCATCACTATGTGGAAAGGTCTACATTTAGGAGGAATCCACTATATGAGGATCACGACTACACCTACCCTACCTCATATAGAGATCCATCAAGGAGATCTTCACGATACTTCGATGATTATACTCGAGCACCATATACCACTTCCCGAGATCGTGTTGACCCATCAACACGTTCACATTATGTTAGGGACGATCAGTACGATGACTATCGTCAATTTTACCCTCGTACTCGAGTGGATCATATTGGTTCTTCGACACCATACTATGAGGGTAGAGTTCAGTATGACGCTCGTTACCGATATTACACGTAACCCTTATATGAGGAATCTGAGTCTGTACATATGCGACCACCATCACCCGTTCGTAGAACTCACGATTATCCACGAGCACGTCATTATTATGTTGGGGACACTCATCATGATTACCCTCGAACTACCTATAGAGGCCACTATCGTCACGAGTACATCACACCTAGTGATCCTCCTAGTGTTCCGAAGGTAAACATGATGTTAGACGTTAAGGGTCAGAAAGAGCATTCCACTGCCCACACTAGGGAGACATCACCCATTCTATCTGAGATTCGTATACAGGATGTGTGGAGTCAAACCCCATGTGAGTCTACTCCACTTAGTGAACCTACCCGTGATTCTAGATCTATTAGCTCTCTTTTGAGTGTAGATTCCATGCACACTTCACCCAGTGGCGCACCGGGTCACATCACCACACCTGATGTTGCACCGAGTGACATTACGTTAGAGGGCCGAGAGCTTAGTAATGATCTCGAGGTAGTCACCCCTACCCTATCTGGGAGTATGACCCCTTCTGATGGTTCATTTCGGGAGGACCAACACTCGACTGATGGGTCATTTGACGACCCTCCTCTTGAGCCTCCAGATGAGCCACCTCGTCCTTATGTGGATGCGCTTTATCTGGATAGTACACTTGTGAATTGTAAGACATGGATACCTGCTCCATTGTCTCACTTAATGTTGATAGTGCTTAGGCATAGCCATCTGATGACTCGCACTCTAGATGAGTTATGGGACGTGCCACCTGTTGATCATCGTATTTGCGATAAGTTTTTCTATGTCCCACCTGGTGAGCCTCCCAATGCATCACTTTTCCTTAGCACATCTATTATGGTTGAAACACTTTGTGCACAGTTATATGAGGGCACTCCATCCGTTTTTGGAGCTTACGTTTGCACGCGTCGCATTTGCGACGAATTTTATTATACCCCTCCCGGTGAACCACCAGATGATCCACATATGGGTTCACCGCATATTTGGGATGTTTCCATCTTTAGTGACACAGTTGAGTTTGAGGGTGTACTCACTGATTCGTTGATATTATATCTTGTCACCCGCACTTTCAGAGACGGTTCGCACAAAATGTTGACATATGTGATCACTGATGTCTCTGATTTGCATATGAGTGTTCATCGCCCCCGCGATGAATTCTTTTATGATCCACCCTCTGAGCCTCCTGATCATGTGCCTCTTTCAGGAGTTGCTCTTGGTATCTGAAACCATCAGTTTGTGGCGTTAGTCATATTAGTAGTTCATTCATTGCATTTACATGATTTGCATAAAATATATTTTGAGCGAAAGTGCATAGTATTTTGGTTTTTATGCAACTCAAGATAACATGCATAAAAGAGCTACTAAATTTAAAATGGATGACTTGATTATGATTCGGCTAGATCCGGAACGGTTCTTTTCTGGTACCGTAAAGAAGCTAGCTACCGTAGAACTGGACCCTTTCGAGTAGTAAATCAGATTGGGCAAAATGCGGATGAACTTGAGATGCCGTCCGTTTGAGGAGCAAATCCTGTTTTTAACGTAGCCAATCTGACTTAATTCTACGATTACTCGCATGAGTCTTTAGAATCTCCATTGCCTTCTCCTTCATTTGTTTCTTCTGGGTTGGTGAGTGAGAGTGAGTAGCCACATTAAGGACATACCGAAATTCATTTCGCTACTGACATTTCCATTGTAGTTCCTTCTGTTTCACTACCAGTTTTAGGTTGAGCATGGACACCAGACGATTATTCTATTACAGTTCCGAGCACACATTGGACAGTGACCACTACTGATGATTTTCAGAGATACTTGGTTCGTTGGCATGGATGTTGATCTTCTCCGGTACTACCACTCGGACCACTCACCAGAGATGAGTGATTTCGAGAGGGGGAGAGTTGGTGGAGACCAACCTAGGTCAAGTCGTCGAAAAATGCCCGACGTCGCATTTCCAATTTATGTTTATTGCATTTTATTTTTTGCAAGTTTTATGTTGTCAATATTTAGTTTGTCGCACGCCTGTGTGCGTAGCCATGTTGTTGCACGCCTGCGTGCGTAGCCGTAGTTAGAGTTTTATTTTCTCTAGTATTATATATACATATATATATATATACAAAATTCTTATATATGTATATATATTTAAATACACATATATATATATATGTATAGATACCTTATTAGGTCAAGAAATGGTTCACATATCCCGGCCCGGTTCACTGTTCCTCTTCCCCGCGACAGGAGCTCTCCCGATTCAGAGCTACAGGAAAGCGGAATTCACGGCGCTCAGTTTTCAACACCACGACGTCTCCCGATCTAGGCCGCAGGAAGCCGATAATGGCGGAAGGCCGCACGCCATCACCCGCCAGCCACGTCCACGATTTCTTCTACTGGCCACGACAACAACTCCAACCGCCGCTCCACGTCAAAAATCGGCCCGCCATGGCCGCACCTTCGCATTGCTGCTGCTGCCCTATAAAAGAAGAAGAAGAACAGGAATCAAGGGGTGATGAATGACAATTGAAATCGAAATTTGCTGGAATGTATTTCCCTTGAGGTTGCTGTGTGCTCCCTGTGAATTAGGCGTGGATTAGGCGAGAGTTAGGCGTCAATTAGGCGTGAGGTTGCTGTGTGCTTCCTGTTAGAATTTAGGCGTGTGAGAAGTTCTGGCTGAGAGTATTAGGAAGAAGGTGAACAGTAAGTTAATTGTTTGCTGTGTTTGCTTCCCCTTGCTGTCGGATCCTGTAGGTGGATGAATATTATGAATATTTTGTGCTTGTTATTGCTTTCAGTTTTGAGTCTTGTAGTATTAATTTCTTAGGTTGTTGATGAAATTCGTATGAGTGTTGAGTGCTTCCCTCGAGAGTTGAAGAAAATTACTATTGTGCTAGTTGTTTCCATCAGGCCCTGTAGCAGTTGATGTGAATGAAAAATTTGCTGTCATTATTGTTTTCCCGATTGAAGAGGGAGGACAACAGTGAGTTGTGTTTTTTTAGTCAGTAAACAGTGAACATAGAAGTCACTGTGAGAGATGACTTGAGTTAGGGATAGGGAAATTAGATTAGTTTAGTGCTTAGAGATTTCGTGGATCCACCGCGAGTGTTAGAGATTTCGTGGAGCCTCAAGTGTGAGTGCGAGTGAATTTTAGGTTTGTTAGGTGTGTGACTTTCCTTACTTATTGAGTGATTCCGTGGAACCACCTCGTGTGAGGGAGTGAATTAATTCCTTTGTGCCCGTGTGCGATAGCGGCCGACCTCGGAGCTAAGAACGAAGGTGACGAGGAGTTCCTCGCGTGATCGCCATCGACTTCGGAATACGGAAGACGTCTCTTCCGTGGGTAATTGTTTTTTTCTCCTTCCTTTGTGTGTGTCTAAGTTTTCTCATTAGGATCATTAGACTCATTGCTGGGTTTTCGCCTGAATTTCGTCAGCAAACGCTACGTCAAAAACTCCAAACGGAAACGTATTTGGAGTTCACGATTTCCGTTTTGCTACGACAAGGGGAACGGAACGAAGTTGCGAACTTCCGTCTCCGGATTTAATTTTGAACCTTTATTTAAGTAAAATTCTATTTTAAAGAAAATAGCGATTTGTGCTTTAAATTCCAAGTTGCTAAATTTCTTAAGTGCCGCGCCCGCTCTAAAATTTGCAAAATTAACTTAATCATCGCATGCATTTAGGGTTTCCTAGAAAAAAGCCGACAGACGCGTAAACCCTACGCGTCGTCCTGCATCAGAAGGCCATCGGAAAGATCATCCGTATTTACCAAGGGTGCGTGTACGTATCATTTTTTCCGAGTTCGATGGAAATTTTGTACATTGTTTCCGTTCTTATGTTCCTATATTAATCAAACTAGTATCAATTTTGTTTCCCTTGATTTTCATAAATTAAAGTGCTTGCACTGAAGCATTCCTACATAATTAACATAATTAACTGCTTCAAATTTCAGGGGTGCCCTTTTTCCTGGCCTAAGATTGGAACTAATTCTGAGAGTAGCCGCTTCTACGGCTTAAAAGTTAGAGCGTTAGAAAATTCTGGGCAGAGCCAGATGCCAATTGCTCCTCTTCATTTCCAATCTCCTACAGGTCAGCTTCTATCACAGATCATGCAAACCCATCCTCATTTACTTCCAGCAGCCATTGACCAGCAGCTTGAGCAACTCCAATCAGATGGAGATGCAAAAAATTTGGAAAAGCCACCACCTTCACAAGATCCTCTCCTTTACAGGTTACTACTTTGCATGACATTCTTAGTTCCATTTCTGTAAAAATATTTCCCTGCTATATCCATATGAAGTGAATTCTAATACCATTCTCTAGTGAATTAGTAGATTACTCCTGTGTTTAGGTTGCTGAAGTGTGGTTACTGATTGGAGCATAATGGCCCTTCAGTTTATTCGCCTTGACTTGCTTCTTGTTTTGAACATAAAATATCTTCAGCAGCTAACATTTCAGCTTGTGGACTTTGTGACTGTTCATAAGTGATGGATTATTTATTTTGTGATGTTTTATGGAAGAAAGTTGTTGATTTTTGTGAAGACACTTGTCTTGGTAAGTTTGGTTCACCTTGTTAGGGCACACACAGAAACCATCTTATAGATATCCCCTCTGTGGGCTTCATGGCTGGATGCAGCAACAACAAAAGTATGATCTTCTTCTAATGTAGTATCAGAGCAGTGCTGAAGCATGTTGACTTTCCTTCGATTGTTGTCGTTGCGGTTTTCTCCTCTGACGTGATTTTTGATTGCATCAATCTTTTGCAACAATGTACACTATGTTTCTATCATAAATACATTGGCGATTCCTTACTTTCTTTCCCATGTCTGCTTTAAAAATAAGTTGAATTCTAAAAGCAACATGCAGTATCAATGAAGAGAACAAATGCACAGTTCCATTTCAATTTAATACCCACTTTTATCTCAAGTTTACTGCTAAAATCAAAACACTAAACAAAGTAAAATAGTTTACAACTTTTCTTTGAGAGACCAAATCATTGACTTGCTAGAGATTTATCACAAAATACTGAAATAGTCAAATACATTAGACCAGCATTGATGTTGAATGTTACCGCTCAAAATTGGTGACTAGCAGCAACCCTAAATCTGATAAAAAAGGAGAAGAAGAGAGGAGGAGGGAGGAAAGAAATAACCTCTAGGGTTCCCTAAATCTGAGAGAAAAGGAGGAGAAGAGAGGAAGAGGGAGGAAAGAAATAACCTCTAGGGTTCCCAATATTTCAAAATACTATCCAAGATCCCAATTACATTGCTCCCGTGGGTTTATATAACACATGCCAGTCCGAATACAAAAAAGAAAGATATGAGCGTCTTAATTACTTACCGCCGACGTGTCACTAGTGGGCCTTTCACGGCGCTTGTACACCCGTCACACTGAAGGACGTCCCTCTCCTTCCTCCGCTTCCATAACAATGTCGCTCCATGGAAAATTTGTCTTGGGCTCAAGGAAAAAGTCCGGAAACTGTGTGGCGATCGTCCATAGAATGTCTTAAATGGAGTGGTGTTGAAATTGGTTTGGAAAGAGGTGTTGTACGATTACTCTGCCTAAGAAATACATTTTGCTATTCTCGTGGATGATCTCACACAATGCATCACAAATATGTCTCCAAGCAACAATTCATCATCTCGGACTGCTCGTCCATCTGGGAGTGGTAAGCTGTACTCAGACAGAGTTGGGTGCCCTGCATCTTGAACATCGACTGCCAAAAGTAGCTTATGAATAAAGGACCGCGATCACTCTCAGTGGAGCGAGAAAATCCATGCAAATAGACCACCCCATCAATGAAAGTTGTGGCAACCATTGGTGCAGTAAACAGGTGTCGCGGGGGAAGAAAATGGGCACATTTGGATAGAAAATCCACGACCACTAAAATGCAATCCCACCTCTTGGAGCGAGAGAGCTTTGAAATAAAATCCATAGATATATCCTCCCAGATTCGAGTCGGGATAGGGTGGGGTTGAAGCAGACCCTCAAGAAAAGTGGTCTCGTACTTTGCACACTAACATGGCAAGCAGGCTGCCACGAATGTCTTGACCTGTTGGAACATGTCGGGCCAATACAGAGATATCGCGAGGTGGGATATATCTGGAAGGCTTTGGGGTTGAGTGAAACTCTACGAGTGATTAGTCAAAGATGGACGAAAACCTCTTTGTGTACATGATTCTGAGTAAGCTGCCTTCTGAGTGGCTCCTTTTCAAGACCGAGATGCATCGACTGAAAGAGAAGATCAGTTTGGATGAACTCAAAAGGTTCATTCATATTGAGGACCAAAACATTGCTGGGAAAAGCTTGGAGCAGGTTGCGCAGCCCTCACAGGCTGTCAACTTCGTTTCACGTCCTAGTAAGCCTTCTCGGAAGCCCCCGACATCTAAGAGTGATACCCACGCACCGTTGGCGATAAAAAAACCTTCTCTCAAAAGGAAGAAGGGCAAGTGTCACAACTGCGGCAAATAGGGTCACTGGGCCGCTGAATGCAGGGGTCCGAAGAAACAAAAGGCGGAAGCCTCACAAAATGTGGCGAACATGGTGGTCGACAACTCTGATCCCAAGTCCTTCATGGCTATGATTGGGAGTAGTCACCGTAGTGCGTCGTCTGAGTGGTGGCTGGACAGTGGTGCTATATGTCACGTCACGACAGGTGTCTTCTTTCAGAGACACAGTGGTGCGAGTGGGCGTGAGATGAGCTGGGACGAAGTTGAGAGCACTAAACGACCCCGATAGTGGAGGCGATCCCTTGCGAGGCTATATGGTGGTTGGGATGTGGCATCCGCCTGTAAGGATGCAATAATCGGTCAGAGGAGTGGGTCGACGACAACCTCGTGCTGGACAATAATGGCGTCCTCCTATGCTAGTTCTGAAATAGATGCTAAAAGAGCAATCCGCGTCTGCTGTGACAGAGAGTCGGCCACGCGGTCGGTGTGACAATCTTCTAATTCAGAAGGTACCGAAGGCTATGATGATCCTTCCGGACCATGAAGCGTCGGCCAAGCAGATGGGGGTGTCAGTGCCGCACAACAAGAACCAGCGCCATAAGATCTGACTCATAAGTGGAGCTAGGGCGGGCAGTGGCTGTAAACATACGACTGAAATCCCCAATGGTCTAGCTCGTTTGTATCAACATCGTGTCGACGCCTGTGCTTTCCGCATCACACTCTATAATAAACAACTGGGAAAAATCCGAAAGGGTCAAAATTGGAGCGGTGTTGAGGGCTCGCTGGAGGGGTTTGAAAGTTATGGACGACTACGAGGTGCACTGGAATGCGCCGGTCTCAGATTTCTTCAGCAAGATGGAAAGGGGTTTGGCAATTTAGCCATAATCCTTAATGAACTGTTGGTAGTACCGAATGAGTCATAAAAATCCTTAGACATCGCAGTGTGGGGCACTGTAGGATGGCCCGGACCTTGTTTGGGTCCATTGGGAATCCCTACGGAAAGATCATGTGCCCCAATTAGCTAATTTCGGTCTGACCAAAAGTGCACTTCTTGGGGTTCATCGGAAAATAATGCTCCTGCATGGTGGCGAGTGCCATCTATACATGAAGGAGGTAATCCTGCAAGGAACTGTAAACAAGGATGTCATCAAAGAAAACCAAGATATACATGCATAAGGACGACCAGAATAAATTATTCATGGTCGCCTGAAAGGTAGCGAACACATTTATCAAGCCAAAAGCGACGATGGACTTGTAGTGGTCGCGGGGCGTGCAAAATGCCGTCTTTGGGATATCCTCCCCCCATACTCGAATTTGGTGATAGTTGGAGCAGAAATCCAGCTTAGAAAAGTAGGAGACTCCCCGTAGCTCATCCAGTAGCTCCTGTATAACTGAAATGAGATACTTATCTGGGATAATGGCTTTGTTGGAGCAGAGAATTGATTTTCTAATCAATTATTTGCATTGTCAGCACATCCCCGTATAACTATCCTCTTCCGCCGCTCCAACCTCCTCGACGACAACAACGTTGCCGCCCTCTGCCTCTGACCAAGCGCCTGGGAACTGGCAAGCGAAAGCAACGTCAACCGCCTATGATCTCCGCCAACCTTCCTCCCATTCAAAGCCCGACGCCACCTGCCGACCCAACTTCAGCGGCTTCTGCCTGGACGAGCCTAGCAGACCCGCGTAGTGTTAGCTTCGTCTGCCGCCTCTTCCTGGAAGCTCGACGACCTCCTGACGGGTAGTGCCGGCCCTCCACGACATCATCTCCTCCACCGTTCGTTGTCGACCTCAGATCACTTCTTCCAGCGAATCGGTGGCCGACGGATTTTCTGGAAACGGTGTCGACAACAAAAATCCCTAATCGCCGTTTCTGAAGGTGTCTCCTCCTCCGTGCTTTCGGACTTGGGAAGACGACAACCTTGGCTTGGCTATATCCTTGCGTATCCTTGCTACCTTTTATGACTCTAAATTTATGCTGCCCCTTAATTAACTTGAGCTTGCCCTACGTTTGCATTGCTTACTATTATCGCTTACCCATAAGTTATGAATTGTAATATGCCTGTGATTGTTCGGATCTTTCATTTCAACTCGATTCTTCAGGCACTCAAGGAGCATTTTCAAATAACGAATAACGGTTTTAGGGAAAATTCATCGTCAAGAGTGTTGTTCGCACGTGAATTCGATTTTTGGGCACTCTTGTTCTTTCAGAAATTTTAAATTTTCACTCGTGATAAAATTTGTGTTTTCGTATTTTCATGTCAACTGCAGATACTTGTCAAATTGTTGGTAAACTGTCAGTTACATGTGATGCAAGACGAATCTATAGGCGGAGGGAAATCGGTGACCTAACCTTATATGTATGCAAAAGTCCGACAGTTAGATCACAATTTGATAATAAATAATAATATCTCACACAGTCAATTCAAAACAAGGCACAAATGTTTTATTAGGGTTAAAACAAACTTAGGCTTTGCTCCGCGTGGAGGGCCAAAGCAAGAGTGCGCGACGAATGGACCATTCCTGCAGTTAGAGATTAATCCAGACACAAATAATTATAAAAACTAAACACCCAAGCAAACACGTAATAAACAACTGTAACAATGTTTTACAACTGAATACCAACACAAAAAAACACCATACGAATCTCAGGGCAGCTATGAATAAATAGATTTGAATGTTGGAGGGCTCAATAAGGGATTCCGGTGGTGGGTGGACCGGATCTGTACAACCCCATATTCGCTGGGTAGGACCCAGAAGCTTCAGTGGTCTGAGTTGGGCTAGCATCAGGCTAGCCCAAGGGTAAATCAACAGAGTTCCCGCTTCTTAAGGGGCTCCCGCCTAGCTGTAGGCGAGACCCTTCGCGCCAGGCTTCGGGCTTCAGGCTAGACGAGCTTCTGCCTTAAGGGAGCTCCCGCCCAGAGGTAGGCGAGAGGGCATTGGGTGAGCCTTCAGCGACAATGACATTAAGACCACCGAGGGCGAGAACCTTCTTGGCCGGAGTTCTCGCCAAGGTAAGCTCAATTGGGACCCGGCGAGAGCCTTCTCGGCCGGAGTTCTCGCCAGGTGGGTCCATGTGGTAGGGCCTGGCGCCCAGGAAAAGATTATTTTATTATTTCATTATCCTCGGGTAAAATTACCTATATGCCCCCGGGATGACAGCAGAATTCGGCTATTGGCAGACCCGTCAGAGGTATTTCAGTTTTTTCAGGTTAAGGGAAGGCTATAAATAGACCCATAAGAGCTCTTTGGAAAGCAGGCTTTCATTATTCTCCAACTCTAGTGCTTTCTGAAGAGCTCCCAGCCCAGCATTTGGCTTTAGAGGGGAAGCTCTCAGAGATCTTTCGGGTGTGAGGTGGGACCTCCCTGCTGAGGCTTTGGGTCAGTCTTAGGACCTTAGCAGCCAGTCGAGGGTCGAGGTTTGAGAGAAGTAGGCGTCGGCTGCACCCTGGTTTGTGAACATTCGTTGAGGTCATTTTTTGGCTTCAACAGTTCTGGTGCGGTGAGCTTGGAAGCAGTCGGTGCAAGAAAATCTTGAGTCAAGTCCCATGACAGGAGGAGAAGGTGAAGGATCTGGCGCAGGAGGATCCCCCACCCGGGGAGAGGAAGCAACAAGAAAGATGTTAGAGGACTTCAGGCGAGAGGTCCTGCAGACGATCAGCTTGGCCTTCTCGGCAAGGAATGAGTGGGAGACGCCGCAAGTTCCAGTGGAGGTGGTCCCGCTGTTAGGCGAGAACGCCCCAGGGCAGCGCCCCGGGAAGGAAGTCCCGGTGGAGGCAGGCGAGAGGGATGTGGCAGCGTGAGAGCTCTTCCCAGGCCAGCGTCCCGGAAAGGAAGTTCTGGTGGATCTGGGCGAGAGGGAGGCGATAGTGCGGGAGCTTTTCCCCGGGCACGGTCTCGCGGATCGGTCCAACCAGCCGAGGTCGCGGGACGTGCCCTCTCGCCAGGCAGGGGGCGAGATCCCTTTTAGTGAGCTCATTATCTCGGCTCCAGTGCCGGAGGGGTTCCGGGAGCCGGATATGACCTACTACACCGGGAAGGATGACCCGGTTCAGCACGTGCAGTGGTTCGAAGATGTGGTGTCGATCAGGCAAATGTCGGATGCCTTCAAGTGTAGGCTTTTTGCCATCACTCTGAAAGAGAAGGTCAGGGACTGGTTCCACCAGTTGCCGGCGAGCTCAATCTACAGCTTTGAAGATCTGCGCAGGGGTTTTCTGTTGAGGTTCTCGACTTCGAAGAAGCGGAAGAAGGAGGCTGAGTGCCTGTTTGCAGTAAGGCAGAGGCCGGAGGAGACGTTGGGTCATTACGTCGACCGGTTCCAAGAGGAGATTCTCCTGGTCAAGGAGGTCCCGGGGTACGCACTGATGCTTGCCTTCACCCTGGGGCTGAGGCCGGGATTTTTTAGCATGGAGTTGAAGAGAGTGCCCCATCTCTCTTTTGAGGAGCTCATGGAGAGGGCGGCAAAGGAGATAGACTTCGAGAGGGCAAACCCTGCGTTTGCGAGGAAGTTGGACAGGTTGGCAGAGGATGATGTGAAGGAGCTGGCAGCGGGAAGACAGAGAGAGGTGAGGGAGCAGAGGGAGCCAAGAGAGGATAGGAGGAGAGAAGAACCCCGAGGGAAGGGGCAGCAACATGGGGGGGCCAGGGATCTGAACAACCGATTGGGTTGGAGGCCTCAGGAAGGTCGTCCCCAGGGCCAAGGGGGTCTTCAGGGAAGAGACAATTACCGGGAGCAGAGAAGGCTTGAGCAGGGAGGATGGAGGCAGGGACCGAGGGGTCGCTTCCCACCACCGCAGGAGGCCATGAAGGTGGGAAGAGGAAGAGGAAGAAGAGTTCGAGGAGCCGGGAGAAGGGGAGGAGGAGAAGGAAGAGGGGACAGGGTGGCGTTGTCCTATTGTGACTTCCATCGGGAGGAAGGTCACGCAACGGCCACCTGCCCAGAGTTTCTGGAGATGAGGGAGGCCAGAGGAGCTGGGAGGCAAGATCCGCCTGCAAGGATCGTTGAGGTGCAGCACGGAGAGGCTGAGGATAGATGTGAAGACAGGGTTGATGTGGGGACCCGGGGGGATCAGAGTGATCCATGGGGGAGTAGGGATCGAGGCAACCCGCAAGGGGAGCCTTCAAACCATATTCCGCAGAGGGGTCGCCTCGACCTCCCTAGCTCCCCCCCCCCCAGAAGAAAAGATCACCTTCTCATCCACGGATATGCCAGACTACGAAGACTCGTTCTGCGACGCGCTAGTGATCCAGACGA
Organism: Platanthera zijinensis; assembly: GCA_039513925.1. NCBI lineage: Eukaryota > Viridiplantae > Streptophyta > Magnoliopsida > Asparagales > Orchidaceae > Platanthera > Platanthera zijinensis. Next base: position 113,444,874 of record CM077097.1, on the reverse strand, counting down.
CGGTGGAGAACTTCACAGTCTCCCGGATACTGGTGGATAACGGGAGCTCGGTGAACGTGATCTTCAAAAAGGCCTTCGACGAGATGAGGGTGGAAGGGAAAAGGGTCCTGGCTTCTGATGGACCGCTTTTTGGTTTTTCTGGAGAGGGGAAGGAAGTAGAAGTAGGAGTGGGCCTGCATGTGAGGCTTGGGGGCGTCTCACGGAACTGTAGGTTCGTGATCGTAGACGCCCCAAGCAGTTACAACGCCATCTTTGGCCGTCCCCTCATCAGCGCCTTTCGCTGCGTCCCCTCCTCGTTTCACCAATGCCTCAAATTCAGCAACGGAGGGGTGCAGGTTAGGATCAGGGGGGATCCGAAGGTGGCGAGGCAGTGTTATGTGACGGCAGTCAACACCGTGTCGTGGATGGCTGAGGCGGAGGAACTGGAAAAGGAGATGGCTGGACAAGAAGGAAGTGTCGAGGAGGGGGAGACGAGCCTGGAGGAGGCGTTGGAGGTAGCAGGGGAGCAAGTGGTAGAAGTGGAGGAGGCAAGCCCGCAGGAGGCGGAGGAATTAGTGATGGAGGAGGTAGTGGAAGTAGAGGAGATAAGCCTGAGAGAGGCAAGGGAAGAAGAACAGAGGCAAGGAGAAGGCCTGGTGGAAGCGATGGAGGTTGACGAGGCCGGAGGAGAAGAGATTGAGCAAGAAGAGGCAAGGGCAGGTTGGGAGCGGTCGAGGCTGGAGCCGGCCGAGGAAGTGATAGAGATGGAGGTGCTCACCAGAGCTGGGCAGGTACAGAAGGTGCGGGTCAGCGGAGGCTTGAGCCTCGAGGATCAGGAGCGGATGCGAGCCTGCATCCAAAACAACATCGACATCTTCGCTTGGAGCGCGGCAGACATGCCGGGCATCGACGCGGACGTGGCTTGTCATCGCCTGAATCTGGACCCCAGGACTCGCCCCATACGCCAGAAGATGAGGGCCATCGCCACCAAGCTGGAAGAGCCCATCCAAGAGGAGGTCAAGAAACTCCTAGAGGCAGGCTTCATCTCAGAGATCCAGTATCCAGGCTGGATCTCCAATGTGGTAATGGTAAAGAAAGGGAGAGGAAAATGACGTATGTGTATCGACTTCTCTTTGTTGAATAAATCATGTCCTAAAGATTGCTACCCCCTGCCTCGAATCGACGCGCCGGTTGATTCAGCCGTCGGTTTTTCTGTTATGAGTTTTTTGGATGCTTTTTCAGGTTACCAGCAGATCCGGATGCACCCTCCCGATGTCAAGGATGTTTCCTTCATCACGAGAGAGAGGTGCTTCAGCTATAAAATGATGCCCTTTGGTTTAAAAAATGCAGGGGCAACATACCAACGCATGATGGATCAGGTCTTTCAAGATCAAAGGGGAAAGAATCTAGAGGTCTATGTCGATGACCTGATGGTCAAAAGCAAGTGCGTGGATTCACATCTGCGAGACTTAGAAGAAACATTCGCCACCCTGCGGATGTTCAAGATGAGGTTGAACCCCTTGAAGTGTGTCTTCGGGGCTAGTCGCGGGAAGTTCCTCGGACACCTCTTGACTCCGGCGGGGGTAGAACCTAACCCTGACAAGGTTAGGGCTATCTTAGATTTGGAATCACCTCGCAGCGCCAAAGAGGTCCAGCGTCTAACCGGAAAGTTGGCCGGGCTAAGCAGGTTCCTCTCCCGGTCCGGGGATAGGTGCTCTTCTTTCTTTAAAGTGCTTCGTGGTAACCAGGTGTTCGAATGGACGGTCGAATGCGAAGAGGCCTTTCAAGGGCTGAAGAGGCAACTCTCCCAAGCTCCGCTACTTCAAAGCCCAAAGGAGGGGGAAGATTTAGCCTTGTATCTCGGGGTGGGGATAAAGGCTGTGAGCTTCGTCTTGGTTAGGGAAGAAGGGAAGAAACAGCTACCCGTCTACTACGTAAGCCGAATCTTGAGAAAGGCGGAGCTCCGATACCCCATCCTAGAGAAGCTGGCGTATGCCTTGATCGTCTCGGCTAGGAAGCTTCGCCCTTACTTTCAAGCGCACTCGATTAGGTTGGTAACCGACCATCCCCTTCGTAAGGTCTTCGAGGGGGTAGAGCACTCAGGAAGGCTGGCAAAGTGGTCCATCAAACTCAGCGAGTTCGACATCTCTTTTGTTCCGAGACTCCATCAAAGCTCAGGCCATGACGGACTTTCTGGCAGACTATGTCACTGAAGCTGAGAAAGAAGAGCTGAAGCCGCAGGAAGCGTGGAGGATGATGGTCGATGGGGCCTAGGGAAAGCACTCCCTGGGAGGGGGTGTAGTGTTGGTGAGTCCTCAAGGGGTTACCATAGAACAGGCGGTGGCTTTCCACTTCCCCGTAACCAATAATCAAGCGGAGTATGAGGCTGTGATAGCCGGCCTTCGATTGGCAAAGGAGTTGGAGATTCAGGATGTGGAGACCTTCACCGACTCGATGGTGGTAGCATCGCAGATCCGAGGGGAGTTTGAGGCTCGGGAGCCTACCCTCGTGAAGTATCTATCCAAGGTAAGGGCAATCATCGGAGGTTTCCGTTCTTTCTCTATTCAACATGTTCCCAGTGAGGAAAGCACAGCAGCTGATCGATTGACAAAGTTTGGGCCTCGGGGAGGAGGAACCTTAACTGAACTATTCTGACCGGCAATTGAAGAAGGGGAGTTGATGGAGGTAGGTCAGCGTTCCTCATGGGTAGACCCGTTTGTGACCTTCCTTACCACAGAAGAGCTGTCAGAGGAGGTCAAGGATGCGAAGAGCTTCAGGCGAAAGGTAGCCTACTACCTGATGCTGGAAGGGGGCTTGCACCGGAAGATGTTGTCGGGGCTCCTTGCGAGATGTGTGACCGAGGAGGAGGCCCCGAGGATCCTGGAAGAGGTACATTCGGGAGAGTGCGGCAGTCACTCAGGAGGAAGGACGTTGGAGGCAAGGGTGATAAGGCCAGGGTATTTCTGGCAGACCTTGAGGAAGGATGCAGTTGAGTTTGCGAAGAGATGCCTAAAGTGTCAAGTGTACGCTCCCCTCCAGCTCTTGCCCGCTCAAAGGCTTCGAAGCATCACGACACCATGGCCCTTCGCCATTTGGGGCATTGATCTAGTTGGACCCTTTCCTCCAGCTAGCGGGCAGAGGAGGTTCCTCCTAGTCATGATCGATTACTTCTCAAAGTGGCTGGAGATCAAAGCTCTAGCCAAGGTTACCTCCCAGGTCTTCAGGAACTTTGTTTGGGGGGAAATCATATGCAGGCATGGGCTATCCCAAGCGATAGTGACGGATAATGGTCCCCAGTTTGCCAGCGAAGAGTTCATCAGCTTCTGTACTCAATTGGGGATAGACCTCAGGTTTGCCTCTGTCCATCACCCCCGGAGCAATGACCATGTGGAAGCGGCGAACAAGATCATTGTGAACTTGCTCAAGAAGAAGGTGGAAAACCTGAAGGGTAATTGGGTGGAGCAACTCCCTTCCGTCCTGTGGGCCTTGCGAACAACTCCGAACACGGCCACAGGGGAGACCCCCTTCAAGCTCTCTCATGGATGTGAGGCTGTCCTCCCGTTGGAGTTCGAGGTTCGGTCTCCACGGGTCACGGCCGCGGGTGAAGGAAGCGAAGCTTGGAGGTTGGGGAACGAGGAAGAGTTGCGCCTCTCGTTGGATATGGTGGAAGAGCTGCAGGATGTTGCTGCCATCAGGCAAGAAGAGATCAAACGGCGAATGACCAGGTACTTCAATAAGTACATTAGAGTCAAGCAATTCGCCGAGGGGGACCTAGTGCTGAAAAAGGTCGACGCGGCAGGAAGGTCGGCCCCGGTTGGCAAGCTCAACCCCAGCTGGGAAGGACCTTACATAGTAGAGAAGACTCTGGCTAATGGGGGTTACTACCTCCAGGATGTGGAGGGAAGGACCTTGAGCCACACCTGGAGCGGTGATGACTTAAAACGCTTCTACCTGTAAGGGGAGAGAAGGATTGTAATGTTGTAAATAAATATTATCCTTTCAATGTTACCATTTCAAAACATTGACTGTCTCCAAAAATGCTATCATAATGCTTTTTGCTTTGACCGACTATGTCTTCTCATCCTGATGGTAGAATAGGTATGGTTGAAGGAATCTTCATCAACACCCCGAGCTCGGCTCGGCCCCAGGTAGACCCGCTGCGAAGGCTCTCATCTAGCTGGCAGGTCCGAAGGCTCGCCTGTGGGGGAGAGGTTTGGTTTGATCTTCATCAACACCCCGAGCTCGGCTCGGCCCCAGGTAGACCCGCTGCGCAGGCTCTCATCTAGCTGGCAGGTCCGAAGGCTCGCCTGTGGGGGAGAGGTTTGGTTTGATCTTCATCAACACCCCGAGCTCGGCTCGGCCCCAGGTAGATCCGCTGCGCAGGCTCTCATCTAGCTGGCAGGTCCGAAGGCTCGCCTGTGGGGGAGAAGTTTGGTTTGATCTTCATCAACACCCCGAGCTCAGCTCGGCCTCAGGTAGACCCGCTGCGCAGGCTCTCATCTAGCTGGCAGGTCCGAAGGCTCGTCTGTGGGGGAGAGGTTTGGTTTGATCTTCATCAACACCCCGAGCTCAGCTCGGCCCCAGGTAGACCCGCTGCGCAGGCTCTCATCTAGCTGGCAGGTCCGAAGGCTCGCCTGTGGGGGAGAGGTTTGGTTTGATCTTCATCAACACCCCGAGCTCGGCTCGGCCCCAGGTAGATCCGCTGTGCAGACTCTCATCTAGCTGGCAGGTCCGAATGCTCGCTTGTGGGGGAGAGGTTTGGTTTGATCTTCATCAACACCCCGAGCTCGGCTCGGCCCCAGGTAGACCCGCTGCGCAGGCTCTCATCTAGCTGGCAGGTCCGAAGGCTCGCCTGTGGGGGAGAGGTTTTGTTTGATCTTCATCAACACCCCGAGCTCGGCTCGGCCCCAGGTAGACCCGCTGCGCAGGCTCTCATCTAGCTGGCAGGTCCGAAGGCTCGCCTGTGGGGGAGAGGTTTGGTTTAATCTTCATCAACACCCCGAGCTCGGCTCGGCCCCAGGTAGACCCGCTGCGCAGGCTCTCATCTAGCTGGCAGGTCCGAAGGCTTGCCTGTGGGGGATAGGTTGGGTCCTTGGCTCTTGGTCCTTGGTTCTTGATTTGTAGTTACTCTGCGTTACGACGAGCTCGGCTCGGCCCCAGGTAGACCCACTGCGCAGGCTCCCATCTAGCTGGCAGGTCCGAAGGCTCGCCGGTGGGGCATAGGTTTAGTTTGTCTGAAGATGTTTTGACACGGCCCTGGCCTAGATCGGAGACGAGGCCCTAAAGGTCTCGGCCAGTAGAGGTCTCGGCCCGAAGGTCTCGGCTAGGGGGACCTCGCCGAAGAAGGCTTCCGGCAGACCTGTGCAGGACGACCTAATCGATAGCGCAAGGCTCCCGCCTAATTGATCTCTAAGGAAGGTTACCCCCCTAAGGAGACTAAGGGTCTCGGCGGAAGCCCGCGCGGAAGTCACTTGGCTGACTAACCTACTCATTCAAGCAAACACATCGACAGCGAGAAGTAAAACATCGCATTATATTTAATAATAAATTACAGGAGTTTGGAGCTTCTCGCTCATTACAAAAGAGAATAATAACAAAAGAAAAGACCCTTCAAGGGGGCGCGCTGTAATCACCGCTGGTGCTCTCGCTCGAATCCTCGCCGGATCCCTCACCAAAGCTCGCCTCAGACGTCTCGCCGGCATCGGTAGAAGGCTTCGGGATGTTCGAGGGCGGGGAGTCGGGCGCGCCTGGAGGCTTCGGGATGGGGTCGAAGAGCCATGGAAGGAGTTGGTCGGCAATGATGGTCTCGCCCGCCTCCCGCAGCAGCTTCCCGTCCCGCAACGTCTCGAGGGTGAGCTTGACGGTGGCCTGGGCATTCGCCTGCAGCAGCTTGTCGATGTCGTACTCCGAGAAGTAGCGACTCTTCAACCTTTCGTCAAGCGTTGGAGGAGGCGGGCCTTTCGCCGCTTCCGCACGCCGGAGTTGGTCCCTCAGCAGGACGTTCTCGTAGCGCACGTCAGCCAGCTCCGCGCGGAGCGCCATGGATGGGACGGAATCCTGTGGAAAAGAGATCAGCTCAGAGAAATGTTGCACAAACATGGCTTCAAGAAGCGAGAACAGGGGTCCAGGAAGGTCTCGCTTACCTCGGCTGCGGGGCTTAGGGATAACAGTTGTTGAGCATTCGCCAGCTCTTGCTGAGCACTCGCGAGCTCTTTCTCCAAGGCACGCGCTTGTGCCACCGCTCCCTCCCTCGCCTTGTACATATCCGTGAAATTCTTATCTATGCTGATGCTCCGGCGAGCGCACATGTGCGCGAGCTCGAACCCGCGCAGCAGGGCCCGGGTGGAGTCGAAGGCCAAGAGCCGGGTGGGCATCTGGTCGTAGAAGCTGGCGTCCTCTCGGCTGTAGAGGCCGTAGCCTAGCGAGAAGGCCTCGCCAGTGACCTCGTCTCGCTCCGCCCAGCTGGGAAGGTGCGTCGAAACCTTGATCAGGTTGGACGCGGGGTCCCACTGGAGCTGAGGCTTCCCCTCAGCGTCGGGGTACTTCACGCCGAAACCGTAGTTTCTGTGCCCTTTCGGCACCTCCTTGGGCGGAGTCCGGGCAGAGGTCTCGGCAACGACCCCTTCTCCCCCAGCCTCGCTTGCGGCCGGTGGGTTCCCGGCGGAAGCCTCGGCACGGCTCCTGGCAGCAGCATCCATCTCGCTGGCCCTCTGTAGAAGCCCTTCGAAGGACCTGTCCGGGGGGTGAGATTGGACGAGCGAGACTGCCAAGGATTTCCCCTTCTCGGCAGCAGACGGCTTTGTCCTCTTCAACGATCGGAGGGCGGGAATGGTGCCTTTCCGCTTCTTGGCTTTTGGCGGCAAGGGCTGAGCCGGTTCAACCCGGCAAGCGCGAGCGCTAGCTCTCGCGAGAGCGAGAGAATCTCTCGCGGCCCGACTCTCGGCACCCTGGGCCTCAGCGAAAGGTTGGCGCAGGGGGACCTCCCGCTCTCCTGCGAAGTTGCCGCTATTCAGCACAAGAAGATCCTGACAAGGAATCAAATCTAGGGCAAGACCATACCTTCGCCCGGGTGGACGGGAGGAAGGGAGTCGACGTCTCGCCGGAGGAAGTGGACGTCGAACTCCTTCGTGGCAAAGAACTCCAGAATTGCGCTCTCGCGCGACCCCAGAGCGGGCGACTTATAGGCGGCATCCTCGTACTGTACAGGCTGGAGCGGGACGTTGCCGAAGTCGCCGGTGACGTAGACGAACTTCTCGCCCCAGTGGTGATGTTTGTTGGCGAGACCGGTGGTCTTGAGCAGCTGCCCGGAGAAGAAGACCACCCCTCCTTTGGCGCGGAAGTTGAACAGCTTCCGGAAGATTGGCAGGCTGAACTCGATCCTCTCGGATCGCATGTAGCATATGAACGCCACAAGGATCGCGACGGAGTTCGGGTTCAGCTGGGCAGGAACTATCCCGTAGTAGCGGAGAGCTTGGCGAATCTCCGGCCAGAGGGGAAGGCGGAAACCCACCTCGAAATGTTCGAGGGGGATGACAAGCTCTCCCGCCCCCGGGGTATTCACCTTGTCATGATTACCCGGGTTCCTCGCCGAGAAGCCAGCAGGAATGAAGCGGTTGACGATCATGTTGTACTCGTCCAGGGTAAGGGTGCAGGAAGGAAAGAGATGCTTTCGGAACGCTTCCGCGCAATGAGCGCGACCCTCGTTCTCGCCCGGCATTTTGGTTTATGGGTAAGAGCGAGAGCTATAGAGAGGTAGAGGCGGAAGCAAGAGTGCGAGAGCAATGAAAGGGAGTTGAGGTTCCGGATCGGAGAAGTAAATCCGGTTGGTGGACTTCCCTATTTATAGGGAACCGTGATCATTACGGCTCCGTCCGATAGAGAGAGAAAATAACGGCGGAGTACAGCTGTCACGATCTGGGCCGGCGACACCTCGGTTTTCCCCCTCGGGATGACAACAATCAACACTCGTTTCTAATCGGCGCAAACATCCTAGTTTCGGCGCAAACATCCTATTTTCGGCGCAAGCATCCTAGTTTCGCCGCAAACATCCTAGTTTCGGCGCAAACATCCTAGTTCCGGCACATATTCTTAAATCGCAGCACAATAAAGGAAGAGGCGGATAATGGCATGCTCTCGCTGGCGAGAGCTGAATAAAATTGACAATAATAATTGTTATTACAAACAAGCATGAAGGTACATTGGCAGAAAGGGAGGCTACGAAGAGAGAAGAGGCGAGAACTAGAGGACTAGTAGGGTTCCCAGCGCCATCGTCCTCGTTCCCGCCGCCTAGTTCTTGGAGGCACCAGCGGGTTGAAATAGGATGACAGGGTGGTACACCCTAGGTTGATCCGCCGAGCATGATCCCGGATCTGCGCGATGCATCTCCCTGGCGAAGACTCGGCAGTAGGCCCTCCCGGTCGATCAGTCTCGCCCAAGAAGAAATCTCGCTCCAGAGCTTCCAGCCTTTGCTCCACGGATTCGCGGAACACTTTCGCCGCGGCGGTATGAGCACGGTCTCGCTGGATAAGCTTGGACAAAATGGCCGAGATCTTCCTCCTTCGCCTCTTCGCGTTCCCGACGCTGTTCAAGGTTTCCTCTATCTCGCCAGACGAAGGGAGGGGGGAGCCCTCGCCATCTTCTTCTTCTTCTTCTTCTTCTTCTTCCTCTTCTCCCTCGTTGGCTCCCGACCGCAAGCTGGGATCCCCTGCAAAAGAGCGCCCAAGGATTTGATTAAGGCGTAACGATTAGCTGACAAGAATGTCTCGCATACCTGCAGTCCGGCGAGAACCGTCGACTGACGTCAGACGAGAAGGCCCGACCCCCCCATCGGTTCCATAAAGGAGGTGAAGAGGCTTGCCTCGCCCCGGGCGGAATGGCTTGCGCACGATGATCCCAGCCTGGCCGGAAGCATGGGGGGAGTTATCTTCTCTAAAGGGATGATCGACATCCTTGGGAGTAGCGGAAGGTTCAGAAGCCACCCTTCCCGCCTGCAGGGCGGGATTAGCTGCTGGGGGAGGCAGTTCAACAGTTCTCGCCTCATCTTCCCGGGTGACGAGACCCGGGTCGGCGGAAGCTGGCACTGCGAGAAGACAGTTCAGAAAAGAAAAGGCATGGTTAAAGTATTGAGAAGTGACAGAAAATGTACCTATCATCCGGGTCTCGACCGAAGGAATTACCTCCGAGACCCTCGTTTGATCCTGAGGAGGGGGAGCTGACAAGTCCGGGGGAATCGGGGAAGACCCGGCGTTGTCATTTGGAACAGACTCCTGCGAGAGGTCACGTTAGCTATTGGTCCTATAACGTAATCATCTCGGTAGGCATGGTCGGAACTCGGAAGGCATACCTTTTGCGGGGAGGGGTCCCCCGCGGGATTTGGAGTAGGAAAAGGTGGATCCCTGTTTTCGCGAGAAAGGTCTCGCCGGACCACCTTCGCTTTTCTCTTTTTCTTTTTTCTTCTTCGGCTCAGAAGGATCAGCGTTTGGAGATTTCCTCGATAGCCAGGGTGCTACCGCAGCACTGTTTGCCAGGGCTCGCGCCTGAGCCGCGATTAACCGATCTTGAAGGTCCTGCGGAAGTGGCTTGGCAGCGCGTTTACCATACATCGTGGTCTCGCGCAAAAAATCCCAGGCGAGAGCTCAGTCAAGAAACAGTAGTTCAGAGGCAAGACTTATGGTCGCCTGTCAGCGCGTATTTATAGCCGCAGTAGGGCCCACCGAAAGATTCTCTTGGCTGACAGGCACGTGTCCAGCGAATATTTTGGGGTTGGACTTGTCTTGTCGAGCGCAGGGCTAGCTCGAAAAGAGCGGGGATTGTGTACAACCCCATATTCGCTGGGTTTGACCCAGAAGCTTCAGTGGTCTGAGTTGGGCTCGCCTCAGGCTAGCCCAAGGGCAAATCAACAGAGTTCCCGCTTCTTAAGGGGCTCCCGCCTAGCTGTAGGAGAGACCTTTCGCGCCAGGCTTCGGGCTTCAGGCTAGACGAGCTTCTGCCTTAAGGGAGCTCCCGCCCAGAGGTAGGCGAGAGGGCATTGGGTGAGCCTTCAGCGACAATGGCATTAAGATCACCGAGGGCGAGAACCTTCTTGGCCGGAGCTCTCGCCAAGGTAAGCTCAATTGGGACCCGACGAGAGCCTTCTCGGCCGGAGTTCTCGCCAGGTGGGTCCATGTGGTAGGGCCTGACGCCCAGGAAAAGATTATTTTATTATTTCATTATCCTCGGGTAAAATTACCTATATGCCCCTGGGATGACAGCGGAATTCGGCTATTGGCAGACCCGTCAGGGGTATTTCAGTATTTTCAGGTCAAGGGAAGGCTATAAATAGACCCATAAGGGCTCTTTGGAAAGCAGACTTTCATTATTCTCCAACTCTAGTGCTTTCTGAAGAGCTCCCAGCCCAGCATTTGGCTTTGGAGGGGAAGCTCTCAGAGATCTTCCGGGTGTGAGGTGGGACCTCCCTGCTGAGGCTTTGGGTCAGTCTTAGTACCTTAGCAGCCAGTCGAGGGTCGAGGTTTGAGAGAAGTAGGCGTCGGCTGCACCCTGGTTTGTGAACATTCGTTGAGGTCATTTTTGGCTTCAACAGGATCGAGTAAGGGGAAGGCTGGATCTGGGTTGTAATGCCCAGATATGGATAGTTTTGTGGCTGGTCGGGTGGTGGGAGGTGGCTCCACGGGTGGGGGATTGGCGGTGGCCTGAGGGGAGGATGCCAAAGGGGGCTCTGGAGATGATCAACTGGCTGGACATCAAAGGGAGGAAGTTTGTGAGGGGGTGGCGGGTTGGATCTGATGGGAAAAAGGAGTGGGAGGGTAGCTGTCCAGGTAAACGGGTTGGCGGTTTGTAGGGGGGAGTTGGCTGGAGGTAAAACGTGGGGAGGCGGCCGAGTCTGGACAGAATATTAGGCAACTGGCGGTGGCTGGATGAGCAGGGAGGAGGGGTGGCTGAAGGCGACTGTAGGAAGTGGACAGCAGGCGTCTAAAATAGGGAAAAATGTTTTTAAACTATAGGAATTGAACGGGAAATTTCATGAACAGGGAAATCGAAGGAAAAAGGATTTTTTTTGGGCATGAAGTTGACGGCTGAGCTTGGTTGTTGTGGAGGGCGGCTGAAGGCTGCTGCAGGAAGTGGTCGGACAACAAATATGGGAAAGTTGGAGGGTGGGGGAGGAGGAAAAATACAAAGATACAAGACCTTACCAAAGGAGTCGTCACCAAGGGATTCCCCGTTCCACGGAGTCGGCACCGCGGAGAAGATCACCAGAATGAAAGGATTTCTTCTCCAAGCATTCAGCAATCCGATGACGGCTGCCCTAACAACGTAACATAATATTCTGAAATTAGGGCACCCAGAATCAACGGCTACTATTGACCGTTGGTTTCGGGGGCAAAATCACGTGAAATAAAACCCGAAAAGTATAAAGCTATATATGAAATTGATTCGCAATGCGAATTTGGACGCATCTGCGGAGTCGGATCGTCAATCCGGGCACGCCATATATGATAAGTCACCAAAACAGACCCGAGTGGACCCAAAACTTGTCCTCGCCTCTGCTCCGCATCAACATATTTTGTGGGTTTCAAAATCTCATAGTTTCACATTAGGAAATTATTCATCTTTTGTTCTTCAACTTAGTTAAATGATCTGATGCTGCTGCTGCTCATAGATGTAGCCAATTTTTGAGCAAACCGCGTAAATCTGGTGTTTTTTTTGTGCTGGTCTCTTATTTTTGCTTGATTTCCTAATAAAACTTAATTATGTCAAGTTTTTTTAGATGTGGTATACACATTTTGTGTTTAATTTATGTCTTGAATCATAACCCAAAGATGGCGATTGGCGATGACGTGCTATATAAACTCCTTGTCTTTCTAGGGTTTGTATTATTTTCAAATTAGGAAATTCGTTCACTTTCTGTAACCGCCTCTGTTCTCTATTTAGGTTCCGTTTGGGGGGACTTATTTTCACCGGTCAAGCGGTTACGACCGCATGAACCGGACCTTAATTAATGAACAGATCCAGTTCATGCAGTCGTAACAGCTTGACCGGTGAAAATAAGTCCCATCAAACGGAACCTTAGTGAAAAACGGGTTGTTGCTGCCCGTGGTCATAGCACATCTTGGGGTGAACCGCGTAAACTTGTGTCTTCTTTGTTGTGATTTTTTGTTTGATTTATCTTTCATTTCCCGTTTTCACTACAATTATTATGATCTACTGCCTTATATTTATTCTTTGGAGGGGATGCATGATCTCAAAATGAATAGATAACTTGGAAGGTTACTTTGCATATTATGATTATTAACCGTTACCTTTCTTTGTTCTCAAGAGTTTGTGCGTGAAGAAGATGCGAGGATTAATGAGACATCCTTTGATTCTTTTGGACTTGTGTAAACCACAAACTTAAAGAACAATATATGCCCTTCATACTTACCATGTACTGTACAGTGTTGATGACTATTATACAAATTTCTTATATATTGTACTCCAACAATCTGCTTAGATGATATGTGATTATCCTTTTTTGTTCTGTTAACGGTCTTAATCAATAATTTAAATTTGGAGTAAGGTATGATAGTGTCGTCATTTTTAGTGCAATTGCATCCTCTAATGGGCTTAGGAATAATAATAGCTTTCTCATGCAATCATGGTAATGCAATTCTCTTTTCTACAAGGAAAAATTATAGTAAATGTAGTACTTATATCCAGCTGATAGCCTAAACTTATTCAAATCCTCAGGAGAATTGCAGAGGTAAGAAAAAAGGATAGGCAGAAGACTCTGGAGGAGATAATCTACTGCTTCATTGTGCAGAAGTTCATGGAGAATAACATATCCATGATTCCTAAAATCTCTCCAACAGCTCAATCAACAGGCCTGCTGGACTCATGGCCTAACCAGGGCCAAAAGCTCGAATCCATTCACTCGCCCGATGCCATGGAGATGATCCAGAGCCACCTCGCCCTCATCCTCGGAGAAAGAGTCGTCGGGCCACTGAACACCATTGTACGGATCAGCAAACTCAAGCTCGGAAAGCTATACGCCGCGTCCATCATGTACGGATACTTCCTCAAGCGGGTGGACGAGCGGTACCAGCTCGAAAGAACCATGAACACGCTTCCCAAGAGGATTCCCGACCAAGGAATCCTTGAGGGCCTGCAACCCAACCCTTTCTGGGACATGGACTCGCTGGTGCAGATTTCCCCTGAAGAAGGTTTCGCCGGCGAGGGAGACGAGAGTTCGAGCAAACTGAAGTCTTACGTCATGTACCTGGATGCGGAGACGCTGCAGAGATACGCGACGATTAGATCGAATGAAGCCGTGTCGCTGATCGAGAAGCAGACGCAGGCTTTGTTCGGCAGGCCGGATATAAGGATGGGAGGTGACGGAAGGCTGGAATCTGCGAATGAGGAGCCGGTGGGCATTTCCTTCTCGGGGCTGACGCTGCTGGTCTTGGAGGCCGTTGCTTTTGGTTCTTTTTTGTGGGAAGCAGAGAGCTATGTGGAGTCCAAGTATCATTTCGTTACAAATTAAAAACATGAGGTAGTTAAGATAGACTAAGGCTCATTTTGGAGGAACTTATTTTCACCGGTCAAACAGTTATGACCGCATGAACCTGACCTTAATTTGAGGTCCGGTTCATGCGGTTGTAACAGCTTGAACGGTGACAATAAGTCCCTCCAAACGGAGCCTAAGAAAACCGTTGTAATTATTGTGAATTGTTAAATAAAATATCTTCTGTATTATGGCTTGGTCTTTTGTATACCTCTGCAGCTAACGAAGTACATATAGGCTTCTTTTGGGGGGACTTATTTTCGCCGGTCAAGCGGTTACTTAGGTCCGGTTCATGCGGTCGTAACTGCTTGACCGGCGAAAATAAGGCCCCCCAAACGGAGCCACAATCTCATGTGATTCAAAAATACTGTTGGCTCTGTATTTTAAAAGAATCTTTAGGTGTTTATTATGCAATGATGGAAAGTAGATTCAAATCATTCTATTAAAGTTTGTGAAATGATGAAGTAAAAACTTTGGGTAATTTAAGGTGATTGTTATTAGCACTACATTTTGGCTAGTCGCACAACGTTTTCTCATAATTTCTCGCGTCTTTTGGAAATACGTCTTGTACATGCATTTTTAAGAAGTGTTCAACACATTTGTAAATCTTGATGAGCTCTACAACTTTTCGTGTTGAACACTTTTCCTAAAAATGCATGTACAAGGCGTACTTTGGAAATACATCCAGATTTTGTGTCTTTTAGAAATACGTCTTGTAAATGCATTTTTATGAAAATTGTAGATTTCGTCGAGATCTGTAACTTTTGTGTTGAAAACTTTTTCTAAAAATGCATGTACAAGACGTATTTCCAAAAGACGCGAAAAATTAAGAGAAACGTTGTGCGACTAGCCTAAACTGTAGAGCTAATAACAATCAACTAATTTAATTAGTAGGAAATGTGGGTTTAATAGTACGTATATGAATATATATTTGAATTTCCGACCATTAATCAATAGCATGTGAAAAGTTTTCGGCTGCTATTTTCAGTTGTACTGACTTATCTTATGTGGCAGCATTGAAATCAGAAGACAAGGTAATACCAAGGCGGGAGAAGCTTGGCAAGGGGAAGGCCGGCAGAGAGAGAGAGAGAGAGAGAGTTAGGGTTGGAGGAGAAGAAGAGAGAGCAGCCCTCTCTTTCAATTAATTGATTCAAAGATAATAACAAAGAGCAAAGTTCACCCTCTTAGAGTTGAGGGGTCAAATGGCATAAACAGAACATGAGCTTAATAAGAAAAGAAAGGAGACTTGGGTTCAAGCTTGTCCCCCTGAACTGGTGTTGAGCCCGCCCGGTTCCGCGTTCCCTATGCCGCGAGCCACACCCGGTTCACGCGGCCTTCCCGTGTAAACCTGTCATGGGGGATCTTCCGCCAGAAGATCGGTAACACAAAGTGGCTGAAATTACATCGCCAAAATTTTGTTCATCCCAAATAATTCTGTACATGAGAGTACTGAAATTACATGGCAAAAAAAACCAAGTGTACGTTGCTGACATTAGGTTAACTCATGCTTGGGCTTTAGACCTCAAATGCATGTATTGCAATCAATTTCACACTCATACATGATACCACAAAACATGTAAGCAGGGTCAGAAATACAGCATAACACCAGCACAGCACAAAGTTGAAGTAGAGATCAAAATAATGCAACACCATCCACATTCTGTTTTTTTTGAATGGGCTTAGGAAAGAAAGCATCAGCCAACACTTTCTTAGAGACCAGCAATGCACTCAACAACGATTGAGCCTGCATTAGATGGCTAATGTGAACACGAAATAAAATTATAAATCAAAACATTATTTAAGTTACGCAAAGGAGTTGGAGTCAATGTACCTTGGCTCGATCGATCGAGACCTTTTTTCTAACCAATTCTGATATTGGGAAATCCATTTCAGTGCGCATGGCGGAGATGAGCGACAGCGGTGAAATGTCAAGGTTATCTGAAATCATAAATTTTTTTGAGCTCATCACAAATGCTCCACTATTATCCTCCACTCCTTTTGCTGACTTGGGATTATGTTGAATGTATTTCTTCTCTGTTATTCCATGTGGGCATGGAGAAATTTTAATACGTTTACGTCCATTACTTGAAATACATTGTGCACAACTCCCCGATGTAATGAACTCTTGTGATGGAACTTCTTTCAATTTCAGCATGTGTTTCTTGTACTCGTAAAAGGCGGGGAGTTTTGGAGTCAACAGCATGTCTCTATACACTTCTGATTTGAAACAGACTGAGCTCATGCTCTTAGCTGATGAATATAAATTGTGGATACAACCATCAAAAGGAGATATGTTATGAGAAAGGAATCCGAGTGCAGAGCCAAGTGGAAACGTGAGAAAGCTGAACAAGAAATTAAGGAAATCTTCCCCGACTTCGGCATACAAAACCTCGTTGTTTCTCTGGTTCAAGAAGAGCTCCAAGATGATCTCATTCTCCGCTTCTGCTTCTGCTTCGCCCGCAACAATCTCGTCTTTGTTTGATGAAGAGGAATCTCCACTTGCTTCCACGCACACATCAGGGAAGCAAAACTCTGTCAACGCATTCTTAGATATTAATGACCGCTTTAACAAGTCCAGAGCCTGAAATTTATTTTAAAAAACTGAAATTGTAAGGATTAATCTACGTTAAATGTGTTGAAAGGGGATCCGGATCCTCTCCATTTCAGTTGAAATGGAGGGGGTCCATTTCAACATCTAATGGATATGTTGAAAGGGGGCCGACCCACTCATGTTAGTATTTTGGGCCGTCCCCAGCAGGACTGCAGTCCGCTGGCTCCAACCCGCTCTCCACAACCGCCCGCGGCCTAGTCCATTCCGGGCACCCAGAACCCGACTTAATACGGTTGCGGCGGGTTGTTGAGGTCACCAAGGTGTTGTCATCCGGCATTGATCCCGTGACCTCCTTTGTAAGAGAATTTTAAGCCACCCTCTCACACGCCGTTATTACAACCGGGCTCCGTCCCTAAATCTCCGTCCGGGTGAGAGGAGAAGTTGCCGAGTGGAGATAACAACGGGCGCGATTTAGAGAGAGGAAAAACAAGGAATGCAACGCGCGCCGAGTGCTCACGTGGCAGGTGGTGAGTGGACGCGGACGGCGTCTGAGTCCCGAATGCAAAAATTTCTCCCCTCTCACACCCATCTGCGCTGCAGTGCGGCGGCCCAACTTAACTATCGAGTACGCTTGTTAGAAGGGGCGCGCAGAGGTTCAATCCACCTTACAAGATATCCGGGCTGTCTTCCTTAAACTTCCTTAAAGGATTGCAGCCCAACCGACCCAACTCATCTCCATGCCCACAGACGGATTGTTGGAGGCCACATCCTCCCTTAGATGAGCGAAACTCGATAATCAAGCGCACATCATGGGGACTTCCCAGGAGGTCACGCATCCCGTGATTACTCCAGCCCGAGTACGCTTAACTATGAAATTTTTCCACTTCTCATCACTAATTCAGCAGAAGTGAAAAAACTTCATAGTCAAGCGTGCTCGAGCTGGAGTAATCACGGGATGCGTGACCTCCTGGGAAGTCCCCGTGATGTGCACTTGACTATCGAGTTTCGCTCATCTAAGGGAGGATGTGACCTCCAACAACCCGCCTATTGGCATGGAGATGAGTTGGGTCGGTTGGGCTGCAGCCCTCTAAGAAAGTTTAAGACAACCCAAATACCTTGCAAGATGGGTTGAACCGCCTCACGCCCCTTCTAACAAAATGTACATCCTTTGATTCATTAATGCATAAAATAAAAAATAAAAAAGTTTACCTCTTTGGTGCCAAAATCTATGACTCTTTCCTCTAAGATGCTCGCGTCTTTGATTTGCAGTTCTTTAAAAATAGACAATCCATTTGCAAAAGAAGACTGCATAACCCGTAAATCATCCGTCATTATAAAATCGACCGTGTCATTAACGAAGACCCCTCCTTGGTCCGATGCTTTTCCTGGCCAGCAAAGTTTAAAATCCATCAGATTGCCGCAGCTTCCGCATGAAACCTTTGATGCGTATTCGTAGTAATATGTGGTCTGGGCTACGCAACCACTGTCGCTGCATGTATACAAAAGTACAGGATATAGTTCGGATATGTATTTGATCTTCAAGTTCTCGCACTGTCGTGCAGCCGCACTCCGAGGATGGAGAAGCATTTCCTTGCACGCCTCGGTCCGCAGGTGCGCCGCGTCAAGCTGCACAACGCTCTCGTAAAGGTTGTCGAGAGAACCCAAGCCAGAACGCTGGCTCAAAAGCTGGACGATGCTACCCAGCGGCAGGGTGAGGAAGCTGAAGAGGACGTCCACGAACGCGCTTCCAGCTTCCACAAAAACAACGCGCTTCCGCTCTGTGTCGATCAAAAACTTCACTTTTATGGAAGAAGAAGAAGACATGGCGTAGCACCGGGAAGGCAGTGCCTGCAGATAAAAGTCGCTTTCTATGAATTCTCTCCTATATATATATATATGAGCTCTCTATATATATATATATTAAACCGTAGTCCTCTTTTGCTTTAATTCTATTGGAGAGCCGTTTGGGGAATCGTAAAAGACGGACGGAAGGCAAATGTGAACTTTTATATCCAGCCAGTGACACCTTAAAATCTCATAATTTTTACGGTTTTTCAAAATACGTTTTGTACATGCAATTTTAGGAAAAAAGCTCAACACAGAAATTCTATATCTCGACGAGATCTACAACTTCTGTGTTGAACACTTTTCTTAAAAATACATGTACAATGCGTACTTTGAAATTATGTCCATATTTTGCGCCTTTCAGAAATACATCTTGTACATGCAATTTTGAAAAAAGTGTTCAACACGAAAGTTGTATATCTCGTCGAAATCTACAACTTTTGTGTTGACCACTTTTGCTGAAATTACATATACAAGACGTATTTCGAAAAGATGCGAAAATTTTTGGGATTTTGGGGTGCGACTAACCAATAACGGATTGCGGTTAATAATTGCCAAAAAAAATATTCACTTGCGTCGTGATAGTAATTAGGGTGCAAATTGAGTTGTCGGCTTGAAAAAAGCTGAACCCACTCATGTAAGACCTCCCTCCCGAAACACAAGACACGATTGATGAGAGTCTTATGCCCACAACAGCTGGCTTGCGCAAGCATCAACACACAGACTAGCTCGTCAGTCCGTCGAGTTCGCACCGACAAGCCGGACTCGCGAACAGATCGCCAACCTGCAAGAGCGCCACTAGCTGAGCACCAAGTCAGCCCGCAAGGAGAGAGGACACAGCAACTGTCCGCACGCTCAAATCTACGCCCACAGGCATAACCGCTCGGTCACAGCGGACTATGTGGACACCAACTCAGCTCGCAAAGCCTGCGACCAACAGGCCAACAACCCGGTCTCAGCGGACAAAACGGAAACCCTGAACTTCACAAAATAACAAGTCCAGACACAAGCTCGCGCGAGCACGGCGAACACCAATACAGTCCGCCAGCTCCAAGGCCAGATTGCAACCAGACAGTGACTCACCGCAACTCCAGAACAAAAGCTAAACACGCGGATACAAGGCACAGTCCGCACAGACCGCGAACAACATCCCGCACAACTCAGTCAGCCACTGCCGGACTCAACCAGTCCGCGCAGTCTGCGCAGCCGACCGGAAAGACAACCAACACTAGTCCGCCGAACACCAGTCCGCGCGGATAGTCCACCCAGTCCGCCCGGACTGCCCGATCACTACTTTAACTTCACAAATTTCAACACCGCGATCTGAGGAGATCGCCTGAAATGCATACACTACCGTATTATGTAGCTCGAGAGACGGTTCGACCTCTCTCCTCACATTTACCCTGACAATCGTGGTGCCAATAAGTCTATAGAGCGATCCAAAACGCTCTCCTCTCAAGACTATATGCGCGCCTCTCCTGACCTCCAAATGCCCGATGCTACTGGTATAAGAATACCCGGCAGCCTCCAGAGTATCTAGAGAAAGCAAGCTCTTCCTCAACTCAGGCACATACCGAACGTCGGTGAGGGTCATAACCACTCCATCGAATATCCTAATCCTGATGCTCCTGACTCCTGATATCTCGCACTCTGACTGGTTCCCCATCCGAACACGACCACCTCCACAGTGCCTAATACTGGAGAACCATTCAATGTTCGGGCACATGTGGAACGAACATCCTGTATCCATGATCCAGGAATCTGAGGTCCCGACTACCACATCGCGACTCTGTGAAACGTGTAGAACGTCATCATCGCTCACGCACTTTGATGTCACTGCAGCCTGCTGAGGCACAGGCTCTTTGCCCTTGAGTTTCCTCACTGGGCAGTTGGCCTTCCAATGCCCCTCCTCTTTGCAGTAATGACACCTACCCCTGGACCTAGGTCGATCATCCTACTTACCTCCCCCTCTCGATCTACCTCGGGATGGGTCTCTGCTCTTCACGAGCAGACCCTCGCTCGCACTCAATCCAGAACTGCTCCTCTTCTCATTAGAGAGAAGCATCGTCACCACTTCCTCCATCTTAAGGGTATCCTTCCCATACAATATGGTGGTGACTAAATGATCGAACGACCTCGGGAGTGAGGACAAGAGGAGAAGAGTCTGGTCTTCCTCCTCGACCTTCACATCCATGTTGCGTAACTGGGATACCAACTTGTTGAACACATTTAAATGATCTAACAGTTGCGCTCCATCGGACATCCTCAAGCTGTACAACTGCTTCTTTACGTACAGCTTGTTCGTGAGCGACCTAGACATGTAGAGCTCCTCGAGCTTCCTCCACAAGTCCACCGTAGTTTCCACCTCGACTACGTTGTACATGACCTCGTCTGCCAAACACAGCTGTATGGTGCTGATGGCCTTGAGGTCCAGCTCATCCCACTCGTCGTCGTCTTTCACCTTAGCCTTGTCATTACCAAGGAGTGCCTTGTGAAGACCCTGTTGAACGAGTACGACCTTTATGCGCTTTTGCCAAAGACCGAAATCGATCCGCCCATCGTATTTTGGAAACTCGAATTTGGCCGCCATTGAATTTACTCACTGGTCCGAAGGTCGAACCTCCATCTGATACCAATTGTTGTGCAATTGACACCGACCCGCGAGTACGGAACTCGTCGCGGACAATAACAACGGAAGCGAATATGTGAGCAAATAGTGGCGCGCACCAATCCAACAAAGCAATTCGAGTTTCCAAAACATAGAAAAAATACAGACGACAAGAGATATACGTTGTACAACCCCATATTCGCTGGGTGGGACCCGGAGACATCACTGAGGAATTGGGCTAGGCTCAGGTCAGCCTTGGGTTGGCCCCGAGACTTACTTATAGAGTTACCGCCCTGAAGGGGCTCCCGCCCAAAGCAGATAGTCGAGCTCTCGGCAGGAGAGATCGTCGACCGACCAAGGCAGATAGTCGAGCTCTCGGCAGGAGAGATCGTCGACCGACCAAGGCAGATAGTCGAGCTCTCGGTGGGAGAGATCGTCGACCACGGAAGCTTCCGCCTTAGGGCAAGCTCCCGCCCAGGGGAGGCGAGAAGGCCCCAAGTAGGCCTTCAGCCGCGGTAGTTTCAAGACCGTGAAGGGCGCGAACCTCCCTGGCAAGGGGTCTCGCCAAGGTTGGCCCGGGTGGGGGTCCAGCGAGAGCCTTCTCAACCAGGGTTCTCGCCAAGTGGGCCCACGTGGTGGGGCCCGGCGCTCATAAAGAGGATTATTTTACAATATATTATCCCGAGGTGAAATTACCCAAATGCCCTTTAAATGACAGCGGGATTTGGCTATCGGCAGACCCCTCAGGGGTATTTCAGTATTTTCAGGTCAAAGGAAGACTATAAAGAGACCCATAAGGGCTCTTTAGAAGGCAAGTTGATCATTTTCCTCTAGCCCTAGTGCCTTCTGAAGAGCTCCCAGCCCAGCATTCGGCCTTGGAGGGGAAGCTCTCAGAGATCTTCCGGGTGTGTGGTGGGACCTCCCAGCTGAGGCTTTGGGTCAGTGTTAGGGCCTTAGCAACCTGTCAGGGGTCGAGGTTTGAGAGAAGTAGGCATTGACTGCGCTTTGGTTCGTGAACATTTGTTGAGGTCATTTTTGGCTTCAACAGTTCTGGTGCGGTGAGCGTGGAAGCAGTCGGTGCAAGAAAATCTTGAGTTAAGTCCCATGGCAGGAGGCGAGGGTGAAGGATCAGGCGCGGGAGGATCCCCCACCCGGGTGGACGAGGCGACGAGGAAAATGTTTGAGGACTTCAGGCGAGAAGTCATGCAGACGATCAATTTGGCCTTCTCGGCAAGGAACGAGTGGGAGACGCCGCAGGTTCCGGTGGAGGTGGTTCCGCTGCTAGGCGAGAACGCTCCAGGGCAGCGCCCCGGTAAGGAGGTCCCGGTGGAGGCAGGCGAGAGGGACGTAGCCGCGCGGGAGCTTTTCCCAGGCCAGCGTCTCGAGAAGGAGCTTCCGGCGGATCTGGGCGAGAAGGAGGCGACGGTGCGGGAACTCTTCCCTGGGCAAGGTCTCGCGGATCGGTCCAGCCAACCGAGATCGCGGGACGTGCCTTCTCGCCAGGCAGGGGGCGAGACCCCCTTTAGTGAGCTCATTGTCTCGGCTCCAGTGCCGGAGGGGTTCCGGGAGCCAGACATGACCTACTACACCGGGAAGGATGACCCGGTCCAGCACGTGCAATGGTTCGAGGACGTGGTGTCCATCAGGCAAATGTCGGATGCCTTCAAGTGTCGGCTTTTTGCCATCACTCTGAAAGAAAAGGCCAGGGACTGGTTCCACCAGTTGCCGGCAAGTTCCATCTACAGCTTTGAGGATCTGCGGAGGGGTTTTCTGTTGAGATTCTCAACTTCGAAGAAAAGGAAGAAGGAGGCTGAGTGCCTGTTTGCAGTGAGGCAGGGGCCGGAGGAGACATTGGGTCGCTATGTCGACCGGTTCCAAGAGGAGGTTCTCCTGGTCCAGGAGGTCCCGGGGTATGCGCTGATGCTAGCCTTCACCCTGGGGCTGAGGCCAGGGTTCTTTAGCATGGAGTTGAAGAGAGTGCCCCCTCTCTCTTTTGAGGAGCTCATGGAGAGGGCGGCGAAGGAGATAGACTTTGAGAGGGCAAACCCTGCATTTGCAAGAAAGCTGGCCAGGCTGGCCGAGGACGACGTGAAGGAGCCGGTGGCGGGAAGGCAGAGGGAGCAGAGAGAGCAGAGAGAGCAGAGGGAGCAGAGGGAGCCGAGGGAAGATCAAAGAAGAGAAGAGCCCCGAGGGCAGGGGCAACAACATGGGGGGGCCAGGGAGCCAAACAACCGACTGGGTTGGAGGCCTCAGGAGGGTCGCCCCCAGGGCCAGGGAGGACTTCAGGGAAGAGATAACTTCCGGGAGCCCAGAAGGCTGGAGCAGGGAGGATGGCGACAAGGACCAAGGGGTCATTTCCCACCGCCGCAGGAGGCTATGGAGGTGGGAAGGGGAAGAGGAAGAAGATTTCGGGGAGCCGGAAGAAGGGGAGGAGGAGAAGGAAGAGGGGGCAGGGTGGCGTTGCCTTATTGTGACTTCCATCAGGAGGAAGGTCACGCAACGGCCACCTGCCCAGAGTTTCTGGAGATTAGAGGGGCCAGAGGGGCCGGAAGGCAGGATCCGCCCGTAAGGATCGTGGAAGTACAGCGGGAAGAGGTGGAGGATAGATGTGAAGACAGGATTGACGTGGGGACCCGAGGAGGGATTGGAGTGATCCACGGGGGAGTGGGGATCGAGGCAACCCGCAAGGGGAGCCTTCAAACCATGTTCCGCCGAGGGGTCGCCTCGACCTCCCAGGCTCCACCCCCAGAGGAGAAGATTACTTTCTCATCCGCGGATATGCCAGACTACGAGGACCCGTTCTGCGACGCGCTTGTGATCCAGACAGCGGTAGAAAACTACACCGTCTCCCGGATACTGGTGGATAATGGGAGCTCGGTGAATGTGATCTTCAAGAAGGCCTTCGATGAAATGAGAGTGGAAGGAAAAAGGGTCCTGGCTTCTGATGGACCGCTTTTTGGCTTCTCCGGAGAAAGGAAAGAAGTGGAAGGGGGAGTGGGCCTGCATGTGAGGCTTGGGGGCGTCTCACGGAACTGTCGGTTCGTGATCGTGGATGCCCCGAGTAGTTACAATGCCATCTTCGGACGTCCCCTCATCAGCGCCTTTCGCTGTGTACCCTCCTCGTACCACCAATGCCTCAAGTTCAACAATGGAGGGGTGCAGGTTAGGATCAGGGGGGATCCGAAGATGGCAAGGCAGTGCTATGTGACGGCGGTTAACACCGTGTCATGGATGGAGGAGGCAGAGGAGTTGGAGAGGGAGATGGCTGAGCAGGAAGGAGTTGGGGAAAGGGGGATGAGCCTGGGAGAGGCGATGGAGGTTGCTGAGGAGATAGCGGAGGCGGAGGAGTCGGGGAAGATCAGCCCAGAAGAGGCGAGAGGAGTGGTGGATGAAGAAGAGCAGAGGCAGGAGGAGAGCCTGGAGGAGGCGATGGAAGTTGATGAGGTTGGGGGAGAAGAGCTCGAGTTTGAGCGGGAAGAGGCAAGGGTAAGTTGGGAGCGGTCGGGGCTGGAGCCGGCCGAAGAGGTGGTGGAGATGGAGGTGCTTACAAGAGCGGGGGAGGTGCAAAGGATTCGGATCAACGGGGGCTTGAGCCTTGAGGATCAGGAGCGGATGCGAGCCTGCATCCAGGGCAACGTTGACATCTTCGCTTGGAGCGCGGCAGACATGCCGGGCATCGATGCGGACGTGGCCTGTCACCGCTTGAACCTGGATTCCAGAGCCCGCCCCATACGCCAAAAGATGAGGGCCATCGCCACCAAGCTAGAAGCCCCCATCCGAGAGGAGGTCCAAAAGCTCCTGGACGCAGGCTTCATCTCAGAGATCCAGTATCCAGGCTGGATCTCCAACGTGGTAATGGTAAAGAAGGGAGGAGGAAAATGGCGCATGTGTATCGATTTTTCCTTATTAAATAAATCATGCCCCAAGGATTGTTACCCCTTGCCTCGAATCGACGCGCTGGTTGACTCAGCCGTCGGTTTTTCTCTTATGAGTTTTTTAGATGCATTTTCAGGTTACCACCAGATCCGGATGCACCCTCCTGATGTCAAGGATGTTTCCTTCATCACAAGAGAGGGATGCTTCAGCTATAAGATGATGCCCTTCGGATTAAAGAATGCAGGGGCAACATACCAACGCATGATGGATCGAATCTTTCGAGATCAAAGGGGAAGGAACCTGGAGGTCTATGTGGATGACCTCATGGTCAAGAGCAAGTGTGTTGATTCCCACTTGCGAGACTTGGAGGAGACGTTCGCCACCCTGCGGAAGTTCAAGATGAGGTTGAACCCCTTGAAGTGCGTCTTCGGGGCTAGTCGCGGCAAATTCCTCGGGCACCTCTTGACTCCCGCGGGGGTAGAACCCAACCCTGATAAGGTTAAGGCTATTCTAGACCTAGAATCGCCTCGCAACGCCAAGGAAATCCAGCGCTTGACCGGGAAGTTGGCCGGGTTAAGCAGGTTCCTCTCGCGGTCAGGGGATAGATGTTCCTCCTTCTTCAAAGTACTTCGTGGCAACCAAGCATTCGAATGGACGGCCGAGTGCGAAGAGGCTTTTCAGGGGCTGAAGAGGCAACTCTCCCAAGCTCCGTTACTTCAAAGCCCAAAGGAGGGGGAGGACCTAGCCTTGTATTTAGGAGTGGGAGGAGAGGCGGTGAGCTCCGTCTTGGTTAGGGAAGAGGGGAAGAAGCAATTACCCGTCTATTATGTCAGCCGAATCTTAAAAAAGGCAGAGCTCCGATACCCCATCCTGGAGAAGCTAGCATATGCTTTGGTTATCTCAGCTAGGAAGCTTCGCCCTTACTTTCAAGCACACTCGATTAGGGTGATAACAGACCATCCCCTTCGCAAGGTCTTGGAGGGGGTGGAGCATTCAGGAAGGTTGGCAAAGTGGTCCATCGAGCTAAGCGAGTTTGACATCTCTTTCGTCCCGAGGCTCTCTATCAAAGCCCAGGCCGTAGCGGATTTCCTGGCGGACTATGTTACCGAGGCGGAGGCCGAAGAACCACAGCCGCAAGAAGCGTGGAAGATGGTGGTCGACGGGGCCTCAGGAAGGCACTCCCTGGGAGGAGGTGTGGTGTTGGTAAGTCCTCAGGGAGTTACCATAGAGCAAGCAGTGACCTTCCACTTCCCTGTAACCAATAACCAAGCGGAGTATGAGGCTGTGATAGCTGGCCTTCGCTTGGCAAAGGAGCTGGAAATCCAGGATGTGGAGGCCTTCACCGACTCAATGGTGGTAGCATCGCAGATCCGAGGCGAGTTCGAGGCCCGGGAGCCTACCCTCGCAAGATATCTATCAAAGGTAAGAACTATTATTGGAGGTTTCCGTTCTTTTTCTATTCAACATGTTCCCAGGGAGGAAAGCATGGCAGCTGATCGACTGGCGAAGTTCGGGCCTCGGGGAGGAGGTACCCTAACCGAACTATTCCGACCAGCCATTGAAGAGGGGGAGTTGATGGAGGTGAATCGGCGGTCCTCATGGATGGATCCATTGGTGACTTTCTTAACCACAGGAGAACTGTCGGAAGAAGTCAAGGATGCAAAGAGCTTCAGGCACAAGGCGGCTCATTACCTGATGCTGGAAGGGAGCTTGCATCGGAAGATGTTGTCAGGGCTCCTCGCGAGATGCGTAACCGAAGAGGAAGTCCCGAGGATCCTGGAAGAGGTGCATTCTGGAGAGTGCGGCAGCCATTCAGGGGGAAGGACATTGGAAGCAAGGGTGATAAGGCAGGGATATTTCTGGCGGACCATAAGGAGGGATACAGCTGAATTCGCAAGGAGGTGTCGGAAGTGCCAAGTACATGCTCCTCTCCAGCTCTTGCCCGCCCAAAGACTTCGAAGCATCACGGCGCCATGGCCCTTCGCCATTTGGGGGATGGACCTGGTTGGACCCTTCCCTCCAGCTAGCGGGCAAAGGAGGTTCCTCCTAGTGATGATTGACTACTTCTCCAAATGGCTGGAGATCAAGCCGTTAGCCAAGGTAACCTCCCAGGTCATCAGAAACTTCGTTTGGGGGGAAATCATTTGCAGGCACGGATTGCCCCAAGCGATAGTGACAGACAACGGCCCTCAGTTTGCCAGCGAAGAATTCATCAGCTTCTGCACCCAATTGGGGATCGATCTCAGGTTCGCCTCTGTCCACCATCCTCGGAGCAATGGTCAGGTGGAGGCGGCAAACAAAGTCATCGTCAACTTGCTCAAAAAGAAGGTCGAGAACCTGAAGGGTAGCTGGGTGGAACAGCTCCCTTCCGTCCTGTGGGCCTTGCGAACAACTCCGAACACGGCCACTGGAGAGACCCCCTTCAAGCTCTCTCACGGGTGTGAGGCTGTCCTCCCGGTGGAGTTCGAGGTTCGGTCCCCGAGGATCGCGGCCGCAGCGGAGGGAAGCGAAGCTTGGAGGTTGGAGAATGAGGAAGGGTTGCGCCTCTCATTAGATATGGTGGAAGAGCTGCGGGATGTTGCCGCCATCAGGCAAGAAGAAATAAAACGGCGAATGGCCCGGTATTTCGATAAGCACATCAGAGTCAAGCAATTCGCCGAGGGGGACCTAGTACTGAAAAAGGTCGACGCTGCGGGAAGGTCGGCCGCGGTTGGTAAGCTCAACCCTAGCTGGGAAGGGCCTTACATAGTAGAGAAGGCTCTGGTTAACGGAGGCTACTATCTCCAGGACGCGGAGGGAAGGACCTTGAGTCACACCTGGAATGGTGATGACCTGAAGCGCTTCTACCCGTAAGAGGGAAAGAAGGATTGTAGTGTTGTAAACAACTGTTGCATTTTCAATAAGTTTATTTCAAAATGTTGACTGTCGCTGAATAGGCAATCTTTATGTTTTAGTTTTAACTGGCTATGATCCCTCATCTCAGTGATAGAATAGGCCTGGTTGAAGGGATCTTCATCAACACCCCGAGCTCGGCTCGGCCCCAGGTAGACCCGCTGCGCAGGCTCTCATCTAGCTGGCAGGTCCGAAGGCTCGCCTGTGGGGGAGAGGTTTGGTTATCTTCATCAACACCCCGAGCTCGGCTCGGCCCCAGGTAGACCCGCTGCGCAGGCTCTCATCTAGCTGGCAGGTCCGAAGGCTCGCCTGTGGGGGAGAGGTTTGGTTATCTTCATCAACACCCCGAGCTCGGCTCGGCCCCAGGTAGACCCGCTGCGCAGGCTCTCATCTAGCTGGCAGGTCCGAAGGCTCGCCTGTGGGGGAGAGGTTTGGTTATCTTCATCAACACCCCGAGCTCGGCTCGGCCCCAGGTAGACCCGCTGCGCAGGCTCTCATCTAGCTGGCAGGTCCGAAGGCTCGCCTGTGGGGGAGAGGTTTGGTTATCTTCATCAACACCCCGAGCTCGGCTCGGCCCCAGGTAGACCCGCTGCGCAGGCTCTCATCTAGCTGGCAGGTCCGAAGGCTCGCCTGTGGGGGAGAGGTTTGGTTATCTTCATCAACACCCCGAGCTCGGCTCGGCCCCAGGTAGACCCGCTGCGCAGGCTCTCATCTAGCTGGCAGGTCCGAAGGCTCGCCTGTGGGGGAGAGGTTTGGTTATCTTCATCAACACCCCGAGCTCGGCTCGGCCCCAGGTAGACCCGCTGCGCAGGCTCTCATCTAGCTGGCAGGTCCGAAGGCTCGCCTGTGGGGGATAGGTTGGCTCTTGCGACACTTTGTTCTTAGCCACTTCTACGACACCCCGAGCTCGGCTCGGCCCCAGGTAGACCCGCTGCGCAGGCTCTCATCTAGCTGGCAGGTCCGAAGGCTCGCCTGTGGGGGATAGGTTGGCTCTTGCGACACTTTGTTCTTAGCCACTTCTACGACACCCCGAGCTCGGCTCGGCCCCAGGCAGACCCGCTGCGCAGGCTCCCACCAAGCTGGCAGGTCCGAAGGCTCGCCTGCGGGGGATAGGTTGGCTCTTGGGATACTTTGTTCTTAGCCACTTCTACGACACCCCGAGCTCGGCTCGGCCCCAGGCAGACCCGCTGCGCAGGCTCCCACCAAGCTGGCAGGTCCGAAGGCTCGCCTGCGGGGGATAGGTTGGCTCTTGGGATACTCTGTTCTTAGCCACTTCTACGACACCCCGAGCTCGGCTCGGCCCCAGGCAGACCCGCTGCGCAGGCTCCCACCAAGCTGGCAGGTCCGAAGGCTCGCCTGCGGGGGATAGGTTGGCTCTTGGGATACTCTGTTCTTAGCCACTTCAACGACACCCCGAGCTCGGCTCGGCCCCAGGCAGACCCGCTGCGCAGGCTCCCACCAAGCTGGCAGGTCCGAAAGCTCGCCTGCGGGGGATAGGTGGAGTCCTTGACCTTTTGATTCTTGGTTCTTGATTGGTGGTTACTACGTCACAACGAGCTCGGCTCAAACCCCGGCAGACCCGCTGCGCAGGCGCCCATATAAGCTAGCAGGTCCAACGGCTCGCCGGCGGGGTAGGGGTTTGATTGGTCGGAAAAATATGTGGGCAGGACCCTGACCTAGACCGGGGGCAAATCCCTAAAGGGTCTCGGCTCGGGGGTCTCGGCCAGTAAGGGTCTCGGCTCAGAGGTCTCGGCTAGTAAAAGTCTTGGCTTGGAGGTCTCGGCAGATCGCGGCCCGGAGGTTTCGGCCAGTAAGGATCCCGGCCCAGGGGTCTCGGCCAGCAAAGGTCTCGGCTAAAGGAGGTTCTCGCAAAAGAAAGCCCCCGGCGGACCTAGGCAGGAAGATTCAATCGACAGCGCGAGGTTCCCGCCTAGATGATCTCGAAGGAGGGTCACCCTAAAGAGACTAAGGGTCTCGGCGGAAGCTCGCGCGGAGGTCATTCGGCAGAATAATATACTTTCAAAGCACGCAGGGATAATAATAAAAAAAAAGAGGGGAAATGAAAAATGAAAATGAGACATTGCTTTATAAAAAAGTTAATTACAGAAGGAGGTTCTCGCTCATTACAAAAAGATATTCAAAATAAAAGACACCTCAGGGGGACGCGCTGTAGTCCCCACTGGTGCTCTCGCCTGAATCATTGCCAGAGCCTTCCCCGGACGTCTCGTCAACAGCGGTAGAGAACCTCGGGACGTCTGAGAGCGGCGAGTCCGGCGCGCCCGGGGGTTTGGGAACCGGGTCGTAAAGCCAAGGGAGAAGTTGGCGAGCGTCGATGGTCGCGCCGTCCTCCCGGAGCAGCTCGACGTCTCGCAGCGTCTCGAGCGTCAGCCTGACGGTCGCTTGAGCGTTGGCTTGAAGCAGCTTATCAACGTCATACTCCGAGAGGTAGCGACTCCGCAACCTCGCATCTAGCTCCGGGGGCGGGACCTTCGCCAGCTCTGCGCGGAGCTGTTCCCTCAGGAGGACGCTCTCGCAGCGCGCGTTGGCCAGCTCTGCGCGAAGCTCCCTGACTTGGGCGGAATCCTGCAAAAGGGATAAAAGATTTTAGTCTAGACGCGGTACACAGTAGAAACTTCGAGGAAACGGAGACAAGGGTTCAGGAGGATCTCGCCTACCTCGGTCGCGGGGCGCAGAGACAGCGCCAATCTAGCATCCGCGAGCTCCTGTTGAGCTCTCGCGAGTTCTTCTTCCGCGACATGCGCGCGAGCTATCGCGTCCTCCCTCGCCTTGCGCATATCGGTGAAATTCTTGTCAAGGGTGATGCTTCGGCGCGCACACATATGCGTGAGCTCGAACGCGCGCATTAGGGCCCGGGTGGCGTCGAAGGCTAGGAGGCGGGTGGACATCTGGTCAAAAACGCCGGCATCCTCCCGGCTGTAGAGACCATACCCAAGCGAGAAGGCCTCGCCGGTCACATTCTCCCCCTCCGCCCATCTGGGAAGGAGGGTTGAAACCCTGATCGAGTTTGACTCAGGGTCCCATTCCATCTGAGGCTTCCCCTCCGAGTCGGCGTATCTAACGCCGAAGCCAAAGTTTCGGTGCCCTCTCGGCACCTCCGGGGGCGGGACGCTGGCGGAGGTTTCGGCGGCGACCACTTCTCCACCAGCCTCGCTTGCGGCCGATATATTCCTGGCGGAAGCCTCGGCACGGCTCTTGGCGGCGGCATCCATCTCGCTGGCCATCTGAAGGATCGCTTCAAAGGACCTGCCCTCGGGAGGAGGTTGGACAGGCGGGACGGCCGGGGCTTTTCCCTTCTCAAGGGCAGAGGGTTTCGGCCTCTTCAGTGTGCGGAGAGAAGGAAGGGTGGCCTTCCGCTTCTTGGCCGGTGGCGGCATGGAAGGGGTTGGATCTTCTCGGCAGGCGCTGGCGCTGGCTTCCGCGAGCGCAAGGGGGCCTCTCGCTGCCAGACCCCCGACACCTCGTCCTGCGGCGAAGGGTTGGCGCAGAGGAACCTCCCGCTCTCCTGCAAAGTAAAAACGCTTTAGCACTTCAGCGCAAGAAAATCTTTGATAGAAAAAGGGAATCTGAGGCGAGACCGTACCTTCGCCCGATTGAACAAGTGGGAGGGAGTCGACGTCCCGCAGAAGATAGGGGACGTCGAACTCCTTGGTCCCGAAGAATTCCAGGATTGCGCTCTCGCGCGATCCCAGAGCGGGCGGCTTGTAGGCAGCGTCTTCATACTGGACGGGCTGAAGCGGGACGTTGCCGAAGTCCCCGCTGACGTATACGAACTTCTCGCCCCAATGGTGGTGCTTATTGGCGAGACCGGTAACCTCGAGCTGTTGCCCGGAGAAGAAAACTACCCCCCCCTTGGCACGGAAGTTGAATAGCTTCCGGAAGATGGGCAGGCTAAACTCGATCCTCTCGGATCGCATATAGCATATGAATGCTATAAGGATCGCGACGGAGTTCGGGTTTAGCTGGGCGGGCACCACCCCATAATAACGGAGAGCTAACCGAACCTCCGGCCACAGGGGGAGGCGGAAGCCCACCTCGAAATGCTCGAGGGGGATGGCAAGCTCTCCCGCCCCGGGGGTATTCACCCTATCATGATTCCCCGGGTTCCGCGCCGAGAAGCCGGCGGGAACGTAGCGGTCGACGATCGCGTTGTATTCGTCGAGGGTGAGCTTGCAGGAAGGGAAGAGATGTTTCTGGAAGGCTTCCGCGCAATGGGCGCGACCCTTGCTCTCGCCAGGCATGGCTAGTTCGTGAGTAAGAGCGAGAGCTGTAGGGGAGTCGAAGCGGGAGCAGGAACGCGAGAGCACGGAGGGAGGCTGAGGTTCCGGATCGGAGAAATAAATGCGGTTGGTAGGCTTCTCTATTTATAGGGAATCGTAGTCATCATGAGTTCATCCGGCGGAGAGAGAAAGTGACAGCGGAGTACAGCTGTCAGAATCCGGGCTAACGACGCCTCGGTTCTCCCCCTCAGGATGACGGCGGTCAACGGTCGCTTCAGGTTTCGACGCGACTGCCTGGATCGGCGCAAGCCTCCTAGACTGGCGCAAGCCTCCTGGGTTAACGCAAACCTCCTAAATCAGCGCGAGCATCCTAGATCGAGGTAAGCGCCTTGATTAAAAAGCCCCGCAGAGCGATAAAAAGGAAAGGGAAAAGAGACATGGGTAGAAGCGAGACTCTCGCTAGCGTAAGCTGGATAAAAACTTAATTAATAATAATGTTTATTACAGACATTGAAAAAGAGAAACAGGGGGAAGAGAAAAAGAAAAGAAAAAAGAGACACTAAGATTCAGAGCGCGAAGGCTAGTAGGGTTTCCAGCTCCATCGTCCCCGTTCTCGCCGCCTAGTCCTTGGGGGCGCCAACGGGTTGAAGTAAGACGATAGCGAGGTACACCCAAGGTTGATCCGCCTGGCGTAGTCCCGGATCTGCGAGATGCACCTCCCTGGGGAAGACTCGGCGGAAGGCCCGCGCGGACAATCAGTCTCGCCCAAGAAGAAGTCCCGCTCCAGAGCCTCCAGTCTTTGCTCCACGGATTCGCGGAACGCTTTCGCCGCGGCAGCATGGGCACGATCCCGCCGGACAAGCTTGGCCAAGATGGCCGAGATCTTCCTCCGTCTCCCCTTCGCGCTCCCTGCACTGTTCAGGGTTTCCTCTATCTCGCCAGACGAAGGGAGGGGGGACTCTTCGTCCTCTTCTTCCTCGTCTTCTTCTTCCTCTTCCTCTCCTTCCTCGTTGACTTCCGACCGCAAGCCAGGATCACCTGCGGAAGAAACACGCGAGAATTTTGGTCAAGACATGACGATCAACAGTCCGAAAAAGTTTTTCGCATACCTGCGGCTGGGCGAGAACCGTCAGCCAAAGTTGGACGGGAAGGCCCGACCCCTCCGTTGGTTCCATAAAGGAGGTGAAGGGGCTTGCCCAGCCCCGGGCGGAAGGGCTCGCGCACGATGATCCCGGCCGGGCCGGAAGCATGAGGGAAGTGGTCTTCTCTCAAGGGGCGATCAGCATCCTTGAGAGTAGCGAGAGGTTCAGAAGCCGCCCCTCCCGCCTGCAGGAGAGGATTGGCCACCGCGGGGGGCTCTTCGACGGTTCTCGCTTCATCTTCCCGGGTGGATAGACCCGGGTCGGCGGGAGCTGGCACTGCGAGAAGACGGTTCAGAAAAGAAAGGGTCTGGTTAAAATAGACAAGGGAAAATGTACCTGTCGTTCCGGCCCCGGCTGGAGGAATCCTTTCCGAGACCCGTATTTGGCCCTCGGGGGGATGAGCGGGTAGGTTCGAAGAGCTGGGCGGAATTTCGGCGTCATTATTGGGAGCGGACTCCTGCGAAAGCATACTTTAATCATCGAATCTAATGTCCAGTCAGCTCGGTAGGCACGGGCAAAAGGCTTACCTTCTGTAGGGAAGAATCCCCGGCAGGATTGGGAGTGGGGGAAGGAGGATCCCTGTTCTCGCGAGAAAGGTCCCGTCGGACCGCCTTCGCCCTTTTCTTTCCCTTCTTCTTCGGCTCCGAAGGCCCGGCGGTTGAAGTCTTTTTCGCTAACCATGGAGCCACCGCCGCACAGTTAGCCAAGGCCCGCGCTTGGGCAGCGGTTAACCGGTCTTGGAGGTCCTGCGGAAGCGGTTTGGCAGCACGCTTGGGATGCATGGTGAGCTCGCGCGAGAATCCCGGAGGCGAGAGCTCAGTCAGAGAATCGTATTTTAAGGGCAGGGCGTATGGACGTCCACCAGCATATATTTATAGCCGCAGTGGGACCCACCAAAAGATTCCCTCGATAGGCGGGCACGTGTCCAGCGAATATTTTGGGGGTTGGACTTGTCTTGTCGAGCGCAGGGCTAGCTCGAAAAGAGCGGGGATTGTGTACAACCCCATATTCGCTGGGTGGGACCCGGAGACATCACTGAGGAATTGGGCTAGGCTCAGGTCAGCCTTGGGTTGGCCCCGAGACTTACTTATAGAGTTCCCGCCCTGAAGGGGCTCCCGCCCAAAGCAGATAGTCGAGCTCTCGGCAGGAGAGATCGTCGACCGACCAAGGCAGATAGTCGAGCTCTCGGCAGGAGAGATCGTCGACCGACCAAGGCAGATAGTCGAGCTCTCGGTGGGAGAGATCGTCGACCACGGAAGCTTCCGCCTTAGGGCAAGCTCCCGCCCAGGGGAGGCGAGAAGGCCCCAAGTAGGCCTTCAGCCGCGGTAGTTTCAAGACCGTGAAGGGCGCGAACCTCCCTGGCAAGGGGTCTCGCCAAGGTTGGCCCGGGTGGGGGTCCAGCGAGAGCCTTCTCAACCAGGGTTCTCGCCAAGTGGGCCCACGTGGTGGGGCCCGGCGCTCATAAAGAGGATTATTTTACAATATATTATCCCGAGGTGAAATTACCCAAATGCCCTTTAAATGACAGCGGGATTTGGCTATCGGCAGACCCCTCAGGGGTATTTCAGTATTTTCAGGTCAAAGGAAGACTATAAAGAGACCCATAAGGGCTCTTTAGAAGGCAAGTTGATCATTTTCCTCTAGCCCTAGTGCCTTCTGAAGAGCTCCCAGCCCAGCATTCGGCCTTGGAGGGGAAGCTCTCAGAGATCTTCCGGGTGTGTGGTGGGACCTCCCAGCTGAGGCTTTGGGTCAGTGTTAGGGCCTTAGCAACCTGTCAGGGGTCGAGGTTTGAGAGAAGTAGGCATTGACTGCGCTTTGGTTCGTGAACATTTGTTGAGGTCATTTTTGGCTTCAACATACGTGGTTTGGAGTTAAGCTCCTACATCCACGGGGAGAGCGCGCCGGATCCACTAAACAAAATAAATGTCCGATTACAACCACAAGACACTCAACGATCCTTTCGGATCGACACTAACCTAAAATAGGAAACAACAAGAACCACAAGAAAACAATAAAGAGGGAATAAAACTCCCATAGCACGCCGCCGCCCTCCGGCCAAGAAAGTCGCTGCCCTCTTCAAGATGAAGGAACCGCAGCCTTAAGCCCTCTTTCACCGCCGGAGTTGTCGCCGCCGCTGGATCACCGCTGGATCGCCGGAGCCGCCGAAGGAAGAAACCTGCACCCGCCGCTGCCATGGATCTCCCCTCTCCTTCACCGGAGATGGAGCCGATGTCGCTGCCGTGCACTAGATCGGAACTCCGATCAATCTTCTGGCGCCGTGGATCTTGATGCCGAACGCCGCTGGAGGAGAAACCCAAGATCGGGCCCAAGCCGATCTAGCCGCCGCTGCCTCGTTGCCGCTGGAGATGCAAGCCCTAGATCGGGCTTGCCGCCTGTGCCGCCGCTCGTCGATGCCGAGCTCGGGATGAGCCTTGGCCGCCGCTCCCGTCTTCCTCCTTGCCGCCGGAGAAGATCCCTAGACCGGGATTTCCGCCTGTGCCGCCACTCGCCGAGCTCGGGATGAGCCTTGGCCGCCGCTCCCGTCTTCCTCCTGTGCCGCTGCCGCCGGATCTCCGATCGTCGCCAGAGAAGGATCCCGCCGCTCGCCTCTTCTGATTTCTCTCCTGTTCTTGCGCCGCCCGCCTCTCTCGGTTAGGTTAGGAAAATAGAAAAGATCGGGTTGCTGTGTGTTATCCCTTCTCTCTGTGCAAGTTTATGTATATATAATAAAAAACAAAAAACCAGAACCGGACCGGTCCAGCTGGACCGGTCCGGTGGAGCATCAAAATAACAGGGTTGTATTGCGACCGAGGTACCCCCGCCGGACTCATTGAACGGCCGCCGTTTCTGAGTGGTGAGTTGTCCAGCCTCTTTGAAGGGTTGCTTAGTTCTTGCTAAAGTTCCGCCGCCCATATTTTGATACCGTTGCTTCGGCCTTTAAAGCAAGTTGCACTGCCTCGTCGAGTGTCCATGTGGTTTGAAGGGACACTACGTCTAGCACGTCAGGATGTAGCCCATTCTTGAAACGAGCTACTTGTTGTGCGTCCGATTCACGGAGCCGGTTACGGGATGCAAGCCGCATAAATTCCACCGCATAATTGGACACGGAGTGGGAGCTTTGCCGCAATTTTGATACGCTGAGAACAAAATTTGTTCGTAATTTATTGGTAGGAATCAAGCAAGCATCAGCTATTTCATCTCCACTCAGCTTTGCACTTGCCGTTATGTTGATGACAACGTGTGGCTGGAGTTTTATCCCACCAAGCGAGGGCATCTTTCTTGAGCTTGTAAGCAACATAGCGCACCTGTAATTCTTTGGGGATGGACAAGAGTTCAAAATACTTCTCAACTTCAGACATCCAGTCCAAGGAATCCTCGATGCGTAGAGATCCGAAAAACTACAAAATGTCGGCGCACAAATGTATGGATCCTGGTTGCGGTGTAGTCGCAAATCATCCGGTGCCGTGACTATGGGTTCATCATCATCGGAGGAGGTCAGAGGATACCACGTTAGGTCTGTTCGTACGAAAACTGGTACAGGTGGAATCAGTGGGAGTCTTGTTGTCGTTGGTGGCGTGAGCTTCGTGAAGGAATCCAGAATACAGGCGTTTTGCTCACCTTTTAGTTGCATTTGTCGTTGCATCGCCTATAGGAGTTGGACTGCCACATTTTGTCTAGCCATGGCGTATCCTGCAGGGAGAGCCTGCTCTGATACCAATTGGGGTAGAACGGTGGAATAGATCGGAAATGAAAATTGGGAAGTGATCGCTGCTAATGCCGGCGATTCACAAAAGAGACGGGTGGACTGGCCAAGAAAGGCAGCAGCCGCACAATACCAAAATAGAGTTTCAAGTTCTTTCTTTCCCTAACTCATCCACACCTCAGCCATATATATTGGCTTACAAAAGACTATTATACCCCCAAAGGAGCATCACATAAAAATAAAACTAAAAAGGAGGTTCCTCACCACACCATTTTGCTCGCCTCCGGCCATGCCAAAATTGCACTGCCAAAAGCAAGTGTTGCTGACATTAGGCTAAATCGTGGTTGGGCTTTAGACCATAAATGCATGTATTAGATTCAATTTCACAGTCACACATAAATCATAGTACCACAAAACTTATAAGTAGGGTCAGAAAATACAACAACCCATCACAAAGTTGAAGAAGAGATCAAAATAATGCAACATCATCCACATTTTCTCGGTTTCTGCGTCTTCTAATGGGCTTGGGAAAGAAAACATCAGTCAACACTTTCTTAGAGACCAGCAAAGCATGCAGCAACGATATAGCCTGGATTAGATAGCAAATGTAAACACAAAGTAAAAATTTAAAAGATTACATAAATGATGCAAATGAGACGTTGGAGTCAATTTACCTTGGTTTTATCCATGGAGACTTCTTTTCTAACCAACTCTGAGATTGGAATATCAATTTCGTTGCACATATGGGAGATGAGCGACATCGGTGAAACGCGAAGGTTATCTGAAATCATAAATCTTTTTGAGCTGGTCACAAATGCTCCATCATTATCCTCCTTTCCCTTTGCTGACTTGGGATTTTGTTCTGTGAATGTCTTCCCTGTAATTTTACCTGATACAATGACCACTTTTAATGAATCCTCTTTCAATTTCAGTATCTGTTTCTTGTACTCGTAGAAGATATAGAGTTTTGGAGTCAACAACATGTCTCTACAAATTTCTGATTTGAAACAATCTGAGCTCATGCTCTTAGCTGATGAATACAAATTGTGGATACAACCGCCGAGAGGGGATATGTTGTTATCCGAAAGGAATCCGAGTGCAGAGCCAAGCGGAAATGTGAGAAAGCTGAACAGGAAATTAAGGAAATCTTCCCCAACTTCAGCGCACAAAACCTCGTTGTTTCTCTTGTTCAAGAAGAGCTCCAATATGATTTCATTTTCCACTTTCGCTTCTGCCTCGCCAGCAACAATCTCGTCTTTGTTTGATGAAGAGGAATATCCACTTGCTTCCACACACGCATCAGGGAAGCAAAACTCTGTCAACGCATTCTTAGATACTAATGACCGCTTTAACAAGTCCAGAGCCTGAAATTTATATTAAAAAACTGAAATTTTAAGGATTAATGTACATTAAATGTACTTTCTTTGATCCATTTATGCATAAAATAAAAAGTAAATAAAAAAAGTTTACATCTTTGGTGCCAAAATCTACGACCCTTTCCTCTAAGATGCTCGCGTCTTTGATTTGCAGTTCTTTAAGAATAGATAATCCCTTCGCAAAAGAAGACTGCATAACCCTTAAATCATCAGTCATTATAAAATCGACAGTGTCATTGACAAAGATCCCTCCTTCGTCCAATGTTTTTTTTGGCCAGTCAACTTTATGATCCATCAGGTTGCCGCAGCTTCCGCATGGAACCTTTGATGTGCATGAATAGTAAATTGTGGACTGGATTAAGCAATTATATTCCCTGCAAATATAGAAAAGTACAGGATATAGTTCATAAATGTATTTGATCTTCAAGTTCCCGCACTGTCGAGCAGCCACACTCCAAGGATGGAGAAGCATTTCCTTGCAGGCCTCGGTCTGCAGGTGCTCGGCGTCAAGCTGCACAACGCTCTCGTAAAGGTTGTCGAGAGAACCCAAACCAGATTGCTTGTTTACAAGCCGGGCGATGCTACCCAGCGGCAGGGTGAGGAAGCTGAAGAGGACGTCGACGAACGCGCTTCCAGCTTCCACAAAAACAACCCGTTTCCGCTCTTTGTCCATCAAAAACCTCACTTTTATGGAAGAAGAAGAAGAGGAAGACATGGCGCAGAGTGCAGACAAACAAAAGACCCTTTCTATTGGTTCTGTCCTGTTAAAGCGTCGTCCTCTTTTGCCTTCTTTCTGTAGGACTTAGCCGTTTGGGGAATTGTAAAAGACGGGCTCGTAGCTAAATGTTACTTATCACATCATGATTGCAATATCTGTACTCGACTTATATTTAGGGGTGTTGAAAGGCTTGTTGGGCCTGGCCAGGCTCTGTTCCAAATGGCCCGGGTAAAAAAAGGGGCCTTGTAAGCCGCCTATGTTGAGACTGTGCTTGGAACGAGCCTAACCAGGATACGATCCACACAGATTCTGGTTCGGCAATCGAGCTCACACTCTTTTATTTGCACCTCCACTTACATCTAAGAAAAAAATTTTGATCTCCTTGGCCAATTATATTGGCGGAAATTTTCTATACGGGAACTCTCTTGAGATTTAGAGACGGGTCCTCGCGATTATGACTTGTGTCGTGGTTCCACCAAACATTTATATTGCACGTCTCCAAGCGAACGTCTATTGATATCTGTTATGGGTCATCTCATTTTTTCTCGGTCCGGAGAATCGGACTGTCTTAACTTGGAATTGCGCTGGGTACGCAAACATTCAAAGAAAAATAACAACAAATGAAAAAAAAAACTTTTTTTGACACGAGAAACTCGAAAAGATTGAAAAACCACGTGATCGAATCTGTGCCGAGCTAAAATCCACTATATTTCGTGAGTTTACAGATGAATGAAATGATCTCTCGGAGGGTGACATGTCACCTTTCCGTTATAAATGCAAGGTACAAAAGTGATGAAAAATAGTTAAGTCCTCAGAGCCTCGATGAAAGCACTCTGGTCTGAGAAATTGGCTAAGTCTACGGAACCTCGATAGAAGCGTTCCGACATGGAGAAATTGTTGGGATCCAGACCCTAAAGAGTCGATGACTTAGGCTATATTTGTTTGGGCGTTTCGCTGCTCCGTTTTGGGCAAACGCTGTCGGAAGGAGGGTAAACAAATGAACCTCCGACGGCGTTTGCTCCATTTCCACCCGTCCACCTTGAGAAACACCCCAAAAAGCTCAGTTTGGAGCAGCCACCTCCCCCCTCCGGTTCGAACTCTCTGTTTCCACCCGCCGGATCGACCCGCCACCGCCGAGCAAAATGGAGTCTTAGATTAAATCAAACCAGGTCTGAAGTAGTGTTGGAAGCAAATTTTGAGCTCTCTGTCTCCAGGCGTCGAGTAGAGCAGGTACCTGCCATGCGTCGAGTGATCTGGCGTCGAGTTCGTCGTGTGCGTCAAGTGATCTCAGCTACGCGTCGAGTGTGGTGTTTAGGCATCGAGTGAGCTCATCCAGGCATCGAGTGATGGTTGAAGGATGTTGTTCCGTGAAATCACAGTTTTTTCTTTGCCGTCTCGATGTTTAGGGCTTGATCTAAGTGCTGAGATAATCCCGTCTTTTGTCATAAATAGACCTCGACTTATTCCAAAAAATAATACATAAGTTATTTTTTGGCCGTCAGAACATGAAATCGTTGTTCAGTCTTCCGTCATTACTGCTACCAGAGTTCTTTTTCAGTAAGACGAACAAAAGATTCTTAGATTGGAGCCTTGTCTTCGCTGTAAGGATATTTTTGCTCACTTTCTTGTCTTCAACTTACTCAATGAGTTTAGAAGAAAAATTTGGAGTTTGTGACTTCTTGCTTGGAGAAAGGATTATTTTTGTAATCTGAGAATGAAATTCAATCTGTGAATCCAGAGGGATCTAGGTTGGGCAAACCTAGTGTCTGTTATTGTAATTCATATTTTCTTTAGTGGATTTCAATGTGCCCCTCCCCGTGATTTTTCCCTCACTGATTTGGAGAGGGTTTTCCACATAAAATCTATGTGTTTTCTTCTTGTTTTATTTTTCTGTTTGTGTTTGCTGCATTTTTATCTTTCAAGTCCCCGGTGGTGGTGCGATATCTTATTTCCCAACAAGTGGTATTAGAGGGAGGTTCATCTGTGTCTGATTGGTCGTTCCATCCTGTTTTTGATTCAACGGTAGATGAAGATATTGATATGCTCCCTAACTTCCTAAATCTGGTTTGTGAATTAAACAGATTTGTCTTGGACCGTCGTGCTGTAAGATGAAGCAGAGCACACGAATGATTAGCATGAATGACAAGAATTGGAGCATTTGGAAGCCGCAAATGGAGGATATGTTTATAGTTTTCTGGAGGGATACGCAGGTAATTGCGCATAGGCGGAATCTATGCTGGTGAATGGCGTTACCCCGTTTTGGTCACCTGGATCACCAAATTTAACGAAATGATGAAAGTGCCACCCACTCCCCCAGGCAGTCCGGGCAGCCCGAGCAGGTTGCCCGACAGCGGCGGCGAACGATGATGGCAGGAGGCGGCGGTCGCCGAGGAACGTGACAGGTGTGGGGGGCGCGTGTAGGTCGTGCGCGCATGCAAGGGGCGCGTGCGCACCTGCGCCTCCCACATGCGTGTACTGTTTGTGCGGGTGCGTGTGTGGCTTTTCCCTCTTCTCGGGTGTTTTTGAGCCTTGAGGGAGCGCGAATTTTTGCACACGACTTGTCCGGTAGGGTTGGTTTTCCCCAGTGCCATCGGTCCAATTTTTTCTTGTTTGGCTTAGAAATTTCATGGGAAACCTCATTAAATGTCCTCAAATTTACGCGGGTCGTGAACAACAAAGCGACGAGACCTGAAATTTCTAAGCTTGACTGACTTGTCTTAGGGTAGACGACTCATACATCGTTCTTGCTTGTTGTGCGATGCATGCGGCGCATTGCATGAACGCCATTTTGTAGTGCACTTTGCGTAATGCGCTGGTGCTGTAGCGCGCCTTTTTTCACCTTTCTCCTCGTATGAATGTGCGAGTATGGTGATGCGCACAAGCCGATGCGGTTACGCGAGCTGTTAGCACTGGTGGCGATTTCTCGTACATTACGTGTAGGGATATCCTTGCCCCCTTGTCTTGATGTTGTGGAGGGAATCAACAGGTCCTTGCTTCTACTAGAAGATATGGAAGGACATGGTGTCGGTTTTCGTGCTGCATCATATGATGGCTTGGTGTTCATTCCTGCCAGGAGTTGGGACTAAGCTTCTGGAGACGAAGGACATTGATGAAGTTTGTGCCTCTGAATGTTGCAATGGTGCGAGCTTTCACATTTGCAAAATACTGGGAGTACTGGGGCCTTAGAGTGCAGCGGTGCCGGAAAGCTGAGCAGGCCCTGAGATGATGATTACGAAGGTAAGTCTATTACGGTGGGGTTTTGCATTCGTCAGTTCCTTAGCTTAGTCATGCGAGTTTTTGTGTGTCGTGTTGAGCTTACAACTCCCCTCAGATATTGGCCTTGCATGGTGAAGATCCCGTCGTCGTTATTAGGCTGGGATCTCGGCAGTCGCCAAACCATTCCTTGCAATTGCCCATACGATGATGACTTAGTGTCGTGACACGCATTGCGGCGGCCTGCAAGTATCTGGTGCTTTAACATTCCTAGTTCATCGTGCGATATTGTTGGTGATTGTCGTTGAGCGTTAGTGGCAGGAACTCGTTGCTTAATTGCGACGAGGGAGGACACTTGCCCCCCTTGCCTTGGCGGTGCGGATGGACTCAGTGGTTCGTTTGTTTCAGTAGGCGGCGACAAACCTTATTTCGTGCGTGCTTTGAGAGGCCCTGTGACCTGACGATGAAACGTTGCTCGCTTTTGAGGAGGAGCAGAGCCCATTCATGTGGTAATGGTGAAGAAGCTTTGTTTGTTTGCACATTAACAGGACCTGAGTCTGTCTGAATGGAGGTGGAGCAATTGGAGAAAGAGAAGGCTCGACTGATAGTGGAGCTGAAGGACGTCGAGATTATGTGAGTGCCCGAGGTAGCTGAGTACAAAGGGTCTCATGGTTTTGAGATGGAGCGATCTCGTATCGATGAGAAGGTCCGCTCTAAGATGATGGAAAATATGACTGATTCGCTTGTGTAGGACAAGCGCAAGGTCGCGTACTGCTTTAGATCTGGCAAGGGGTTTCAGCCTGCTCGGAGGTTACTGGAGCGCGGTGATCTAGGAGTAGGGGATGCCTTGG
This sequence comes from Platanthera zijinensis, assembly GCA_039513925.1. Taxonomy (NCBI): domain Eukaryota; kingdom Viridiplantae; phylum Streptophyta; class Magnoliopsida; order Asparagales; family Orchidaceae; genus Platanthera; species Platanthera zijinensis. Next base: position 113,402,345 of record CM077097.1, on the reverse strand, counting down.
ATGACGACACTAACGTCGATGTTAAGGGACGATCCCACTATATCTTTTTTTGTATGTTTGCTTTGCTCTTGCTTCATCTTGCGGGTGCGCCTTTGCACCATCGCCTGCTTTTTGTCCTTCATGATGATGTAGCCCGTGGTGTTGAGGCCAGGAAAATCCCAACTCTAAAATATTCAGATCAATGTAGCATAAGGTTACTGATTCTATGGTTCGATGACACAATTCAGATGGCTAACATGAGAGAGAGAAAATTGTATATTGGCATACCCCAAGTGCTCCAGGAGGAAAGTCCCACCACGTACCCGGAAGTTTAGGAAAAACTCCCCCTCCCCCCCCCCCCCCCCGCAACCAAAAAGTTGGGCGGGATTCTAGGAAGACATGGACTTGGCGATTATTCAGTTTGGGGGGACTTCAACCTCTTCCAAAAGTCCCATTTCTAGTACCCCTGGTGGGATATTTATAGAGAAATCCTAGGGGGTGGTGAGTATCCAACCTCTACTAGCGAGTATCAAGGGCTACTCTCCCATACTTGTGAGGTACTCGCCTCTGCTTGCCCAAGATCTCCTCTGCTCGTCCAAGCTCACCTCTGCTATCGGTTAGGTCTGCAAATAGTCGTCTCCTTAGGCGTTTCTGATGTAACATCCAAATTCGGCTTCTAGACCCCCTTAGTATTAATTGATCCACTAGGGTTCTGCGGACTCTTTTGGAACCCAGATAATAGGTTAATCCTCTATTGGGTGTGATCAACCTAATAAGTCACTCAATCCACTCACCGTGTCTTTTGAGCACTTTTCGACTTAAACGAATACTAGATTCTTGTATGTGTGTGAATGATCATTAGGTCATAGTAAGTCCAAATAAGACATGAAAAGTGCTCTAATACTCTATACAAGTTAAATTGATCTACTACAACTCACACTCGTCGCGCCGATCAATTTTAACATGCATAAACTCGAGATTGTTATAATTGGGCTCAACACACATCAAGCCACCCGACTCGATCAGCCTATCGATGCGAGGTGCCCTTGGGCCACCAACATGTTAAAGTAGCTTCATTGGGCCACATGACTAAAGTGATGACCTCAAAGTTAATTAAAATATTTAGATAAAATTATTTATTTAAATAATTATTAAATTAAATAATTAAGGAGAAATGATAAAAATAGCAAAACATATCCGAAAAATCTCAAATTTTTACCAAGAGACCCTAAAAATAATAAGATTGATTTCATGAATTAAAATATATTACTTAATTTAAATTTATTTTATTTTAAACATACTAGACACACTAATAAAATTAAAGAAAATATAAAAATACGTCCAAAAATTATGAAATAATTATTGAAACTTCATGAGGGTACTAAAAGCCTATGGTTAAAATTTTAATTCAAATTTATTTGTATTTAATTAGTTATTGTATTTTGTTGCCCAAATAGGTAATAAACTCCCCATAAAATTGATTCCCACCATCACCATGCTAAGAGCCAGCTGAGGGAATTAAATTTCTTACCTTTTGAAGTCTAAGGGAGGATTATGGAGACAAAAATCAAAGGGGATGGTTTTCTCCCCAAGAAAGGGGGGGGGGGAGTTATTCCTTTCCTAAAAATCCTAAATCCACCCCTACCCCTATATAAACCCCAAAGGATATTGGAGTTCATTTTTCTATCACCTTACACCCCTAACCAGCAAGAATCGGAGCCCCGAAGACCACCCGACAAGCCTTCTTTTCCAACTCCGGCGATCTCCACCACCCATGGCCACCCGTCAATCCCCTCGCCTAAACGACACGCATGTAAGTTCCTACGACTCCTCTCTGTCTTAGATCTATTTCTCATCGATCCCCGCACTCTCCAATCATTGGAGACGGCGATCCCGGCCTTGGATAGCTTCGGACCACCCACACCAACCTCTGTCGCCATCATGGGTTTCGACCTTGCATGGGGAGTGTGAAGGGGAGAAGTCTCCATGACTCTCTCTCTCTCATGGCCCTTGAGGCGGAGGAAGCCGTTGGGATCCGCTCCGACGGCCTCCTCCATCCAAAAATAAATAAACAAAACAGATAAAAAAATGCAATATCTTTTTTTCCTACCATCGATGGCGGCGACCGGCCGCCGACAGCTACCCCACCGGAGCTCCCTCCTTGGATGCTCCCACTCGAGGTGGTGGTCGGAGCTAACTCCACACCGGTGGCGATGGGGAGGCCCCGTAAGGGCCCAGGTCGGGGTGGCCGATAGCTACCGTGGACCTGGAGCTCCTTGCTCCAGTTTCCTGACCGCCAGCCGGCGCCCCGCCAGAGCGTCCTTCTCGGGCGAAGTCACTAGGTGCGGTAGTCGGAGCAACGACGGCTCCGGCCGGCCGGGGAATGGCTCACAGCCACGGTTAGATCTGTTGAAACCGGAAAATCGGTCTCTGTGGAGTTCGACCCTTGGGGAAGGGGTGGCCGCGCACCTACTTCACTCCTGCAAGAAAATGACAAAGAAAAGAGAAGAAACAAGGACTAGACAAGGGCCCGGCGTGGAGGTCCCACCACACACCCGGAAGATCTTAGAGCGCTTCCCCTCCTTAGCCAAATGTCGGGCTAAGGTACCCCAGAAAGCGCTAGTAGGCCGGAGAATTAGTAAGCATGCCTTCTGAGGTACCCCTTGGGTCCTATTTATAGGAAAAGATGGCCTGCCAATATACAACCTTCACTATTTTCGAGGACTGCAAGCAGACCAAAAAGGGGCAACATAGTAAAAGTATGCCATGGCCGAGATGCGAGCTGGACCTGAGGGGGCACTCGCTCGGCAGGGGGCCCGACTCGCCTTACCCTGGGCCTGGGCGGGCACATACTCGGCGGACTGCGCTCAACTATCGCGAGCTCAGCTTGACTACCGCCGAGCTCGGACTCGGCACGACGATCGCCGAGCTCCAACAGAAACTGAGCTCGGCACGGGGATCGTCGAGCTTGGCTCGACTACCGTCGAGCCCTGTTCCCGCACCCGAGCTCGGTCTCGGCATGCCGGGCTTCGTTCGGCCATCGTCGAGCTCGGCTCGACTATTGCCGAGCTCGGGCTCGGTATGCTGGGTCCACATTGGTCTGAGCCGGCCGGTTCAACTCCTGTCGACCACTCGCGGGATACGGGGTTGTACATAATCCCCGCTCTTTGCGAGGTTGAGACAAGCTCGGAAAGAAACATCCAACCTCATAGGATCCGGCGAGTGCGACAGGGGAAAAAAGGAATCTTCTGGTAGGCCCCACAGGTAGCTATATATATGTACCCCTGCGCATCTGGCTGACCTTTGCCCTTCCCCAAATTCTGTCAAGATGCCGCTCCCCAAGGAAGTTTTAGAGCGACTCGCACGTTCCCGCGAGGAGATCGCTGCTCAGGCCGCGGGGCTGACCAACCTTGAGGCCTCTGCTCGCCGTTTTGCCGATTTTGGCTCGGCCAAGCGGGCGAAGCCCTTTCCCCCGGGGGCCGAACCCATTCTGGCCGACTTCACTGCCGCCTTGGGGAACGGGGCCGGTTCCTCCAACCAGCCGGTTCTTGGTTCTCCCACTAAAAATCTCGTGGAACTGTCTTCCGACCGGGAGAACAGCGGCGAAGCATCCACTCCTCGGGCCAAAAGTATTCCTGTCAGCTCGCCACGGCAGGATCCCGAGGTCAAGGAGCCGGGCTCGCGAGAACTGGCGTCGCCGAGTCACCTCCCTTCCCGGCAACCCTCCCCTGGATCCCTGGTCGCGGGGAGAGGCGCCGGGATTATCCCTGTTCCCGGCTACCAACTTGCTCCTCAAGAACTGCTGGGGCGTGGCAAGGACCTGCGCCACTTCTCTCCTCGCGCCAACCCAGAGGAGCCAGGATCGCGCGGTAAGTTTCCGGCATTGCTCTTCTGTTCCGTGGATATTTGCTTTTCTGACCGTCTTTCAGTTCTTCACCCAGAATTTCCCGGGCGAACGGAGGACGGCGAGTCCGTAAATCGACCTCCTTACTCGCCCCTCCCTTCTCCAAGCGCCCTGGACGCCTTCCTGGACTCCGAGGTGGGCAGCCCTGAACGCGCAAGACGGGAGCGGAAGGTTCTCAAGAAGCTGGTGCGCGAGCTCCACGACCTGCGGAAGGACAACAACAGGCTGCAGTGGGAGTGCTCGCGTCTCGCGGACGGTGCTGGAGTCAGCCTGGCTTTCGAGGAGGCGTCCTCCCTGGTGCTGATGGATGAAATTGACGAGAACCTGCGGGTGATAAATAGGAACATGGGGCGACTTCGCGAACTTCATGCGCGGCGGCCTGCGACGGCGGGCCGGCGAGACCGGGGAGAATGAAACGGCTCCTCTGTCAGCCGGCCGGTACTCGCCCTCGCCCTCGCATGGTCCTCGCGCCCTTATTTATATATATATATTTTTTTCTTTTATTTGCTCTGAATGATCTGCTTGTAATAACTTGGAACAACTTTTCAACCACTTTGTATATGTAGATGCTTTTTCAATATTTTGGTGAGTCTTTTCGAATTCCCCCTTCGGGGGTCTGGCCGGCTCGCAGGACTTGCGAGGAGAGGGTGGCGAGGTGGCGTGGCGAGACCGGGCCGATCGGCCGACTCGCCCTCCCTCTCGCCCTTCTTTACCTTCTTCTATAAATAGACCTTCTCACCTACCCCCGAGGCACGCTTTTATTGCTTTCGAATCCTTGCTTCGTCTCTGTCTTCCCGAGCTCGCGATTTTCCTTTCCTCTGCGACCATGGTCAAGACCAATCCTGACGCGGACGGTCGGTCTAAGTGCGCCCAGCACTTCATTGATCATTGCATTTTCGAGGGGCACATTACAGAGGAGGAGCTCGTCGAGTTCACGGCGGCGTTCGTCCCCCCCGGCTTCCAGGCTCGCAGGCCCGCCGAGCATGAAGCCATCAATTCCTTCCCGGAGGGTGAGCTCGCCTTCCCCATCTCGCACTTCGAGGTGGGACTGCGCCTCCCCCTCTGGCCAGAAATCCGCCAGATCCTGAAGTACTACGGCGCGGTGCCCGCGCAGCTGAATTCCAACGCCATTGCTATGATGGTGGCGTTCGCCTGCTTCCTCCGCCGGGAGCGAATTGAGTTCAACCTCGCGGTGTTCCGTAAGTTGTTCTCTTACAAGGCTACCCCCGACGGGGTCGCCTACTTCGGCGGGTCCTTCATCAAGGTTCGCGAGCTAGCGAACAAGAATCACAATTGGATGACCCGGCTCGTCTTCATTAAGGGCGAGCTCGGCAACATCCCCTTTCGCCCCCTGCAGAAGAGCGAGGACATATATCGTCCTCCTTCCCTCTCTGGTAGCGACGCCGACCTCCACAAGTTTTTTCTTCACAAGGACTTCGAGGTCGCCTTCCTCCACCGCGGACTTGATTCGCTTCAGCCCGTTCTCCCCGGCGAAGGTATATCTCGCTCAGCCCTCTCGCGAACTTTATCAAGGTGGATTTTTCCCTCTCTCCCTTTTTTTTGACTAAGTCTTTCTCTGCAGGGGAACGGGTTCTGCCGGAGCATCCGCCGTTCGCCGACTCGGGGATATTCTCAGATCCTCTGGAGCTGGCCCGGGCGGCGGTACTGGCTTGTCGCGAGGAGCAAGCGCGAGGCCAACTCCCCGGCAGGAAGCGCCTGGAGTCCGGGGGGTCAAGCTCGCGCCACGAGCCTTCGCTCCCCCAGAAGAAGAGGGCGAAGGTGGTCTCGCGCGGACGGCTGTGCCTTCCTCCGTCGCCCACCAAGTTCATGAGCTCGCCGGAGGCTCTGTCCGACGAGCCGCCCTTGAGTCCGTTGAAAGAAGCCTCCTCCCCCCGAAAGGGGAAGGAGAAGAGCGGGCCGTCCTCCGATTCTACCGGGGAGGACACCCTCCGCGAGCCCAGTCTGCCGAAGGATCACCCCAACTTCGGCAAGGGGTGCAAGAGAAAAGATGCGGCTGGCGAGCCCATCTTGAAGTGGGACAAGGGGGCTCACCGAGTTTCCGTTTCTACTCGCGCCCCCTCCTGGGGAGCCCGCCGGCCGCCTACCGCCCATGCCTTCGCCTTCGGCTTCGGCCTCTATAGCCGTGACAGCGCCGAATCGTACAAGAAACTTACCCCCAGCCAGCTCGGCTACGAGGGGTTGCAGGCCCACCTGCGGGCCTTCGAGCTCCATCACATGATGGTCCGCCGCGGCTTCCAGCTCAGCAATGCCCTGCTGACTGCCGAGCAGGAGCGCGACCTGGCGAAGGAGAGCGCGGCTGACGCGGAAAGGCGGTTCGGCCTCGCCGATGCTCTACTCGCGAAGTCCGCCGGTGGCTTGGTAATCACTGGGTGCCTCTGTTTACCTTGCTTAGGATTATTCCTGCGCGTGTTCTGAATTTCTAACCCTACAGGACGCCGAAGCTGCTGACGCGATGCGAGGCGAGGTGGCTCAGTTGCAGGCTCAGCTCGCTGAGCGGGAAGCCCAGCTTGCCGAGCAAAAGATATACTCCCGCGAGCAGGAGGCTGTCGCCGCCCGACTGGGGGTGGAGGTGGAGGAATTGAAAGAGAAGAACAAGGGGCTCCTGGGAGAGGTCCTCCGCCAAGCCGACGCTCTCCTTCCCCCGGACGCCAGCGAGCCGGCCTTCCCCTTCAAGAGGCCCCGGGTATTTGGCGAGTCTGATGTTGCGGAGCGGCTGCGAGTCAACTCCGTCGAGGCTGCCGAGTGTCTCCTACAAGCCATGAGGGGGACGGGGATTCTGGCGGAAGGCTGCGAGGAGGTCACCGTCCGGGAGCTCCTGCCAACCCTGTTCCCGCCCAGCCCGCCCAGCGAGAAGGAAGATAGCTTTGACTCGCTCTTTGCGGGGGTGGGGGAGAAGGACGCTCGGCTTGGTGGCGAGGAGGACCGCCACTCGAGGGGGGAGGGTGAGAGCTAACTTTTGTTTTCTTCTCTTTTTTTTTGTATCCTGCCGAGGCGGGCCTTGTACACTTGTAATGATGAATCAAAGACATTTTTCACAATTTTACTATCTTCTTTTTAAGCTTACTTGCGATGTTATACCCGCGCGCTTGGTAGAGCGACCTCGCCCGTAGAATGTCTTGAGTTAGGACCAGCCCCCCGCGGTGCTCGCGGTGAATCCCTAGGACACGTGCTCGCGCCATATCCTACTCGCGGCTCACCTCCCCCCGCCATGTCTCGCCTCAGTTTTTCGACAATTCAGACAAGTGAAACATCAGGGCGTGTCTTTCTCCGAGTTAACTGGAGCGAGGCTAGGCTCGCTGGAGAGAGAGGGGGGGTAGGATGTTTCGAGCTCGCCGTCTTGACTGGCGAGCTCGCACCCTGGTGTTTCCCTCGGGCCAACTCCCAGTCTCAACTCCAGGGTCGTAGCGATGTCCATCGAGACTCGGCCGTGCCAGCTAGGTGGGAGCCTGGCAGGGGAGTGACGAGACCTAACCCCAGAGCGAGAAGACTTAGAAACTTTTGCCTCTCCCGGGTGCTACCACCGGGCCAGTCAGCTAGGTGAGAGCCTGAGGGCGGGTGTTGAACATCCTCCGGGCTCAGCCCCAGGGTCATAGCGATGTCCATCGAGACTCGGCCGTGCCAGCTAGGTGGGAGCCTGGCAGGGGAGTGACGAGACCTAACCCTAGAGCGAGAAGACTTAGAAACTTTTGCCTCTCCCGGGTGCTACCACCGGGCCAGTCAGCTAGGTGAGAGCCTGAGGGCGGGTGTTGAACATCCTCCGGGCTCAGCCCCAGGGTCATAGCGATGTCCATCGAGACTCGGCCGTGCCAGCTAGGTGGGAGCCTTGCAGGGGAGTGACGAGACCTAACCCTAGAGCGAGAAGACTTAGAAACTTTTGCCTCTCCCGGGTGCTACCACCGGGCCAGTCAGCTAGGTGAGAGCCTGAGGGCGGGTGTTGAACATCCTCCGGGCTCAGCCCCAGGGTCATAGCGATGTCCATCGAGACTCGGCCGTGCCAGCTAGGTGGGAGCCTGGCAGGGGAGTGACGAGACCTAACCCCAGAGCGAGAAGACTTAGAAACTTTTGCCTCTCCCGGGTGCTACCACCGGGCCAGTCAGCTAGGTGAGAGCCTGAGGGCGGGTGTTGAACATCCTCCGGGCTCAGCCCCAGGGTCATAGCGATGTCCATCGAGACTCGGCCGTGCCAGCTAGGTAGGAGCCTGGCAGGGGAGTGACGAGACCTAACCCTAGAGCGAGAAGACTTAGAAACTTTTGCCTCTCCCGGGTGCTACCACCGGGCCAGTCAGCTAGGTGAGAGCCTGAGGGCGGGTGTTGAACATCCTCCGGGCTCAGCCCCAGGGTCATAGCGATGTCCATCGAGACTCGGCCGTGCCAGCTAGGTAGGAGCTTGGCAGGGGAGTGACGAGACCTAACCCCAGAGCGAGAAGACTTAGAAACTTTTGCCTCTCCCGGGTGCTACCACCGGGCCAGTCAGCTAGGTGAGAGCCTGAGGGCGGGTGTTGAACATCCTCCGGGCTCAGCCCCAGGGTCATAGCGATGTCCATCGAGACTCGGCCGTGCCAGCTAGGTGGGAGCCTGGCAGGGGAGTGACGAGACCTAACCCCAGAGCGAGAAGACTTGGAAAATTTTGCCTCTCCCGGGTGCTACCACCGGGCCAGTCAGCTAGGTGAGAGCCTGAGGGCGGGTGTTGAACATCCTCCGGGCTCAGCCCCAGGGTCATAGCGATGTCCATCGAGACTCGGCCGTGCCAGCTAGGTGGGAGCCTGGCAGGGGAGTGACGAGACCTAACCCCAGAGCGAGAAGACTTAGAAACTTTTGCCTCTCCCGGGTGCTACCACCGGGCCAGTCAGCTAGGTGAGAGCCTGAGGGCGGGTGTTGAACATCCTCCGGGCTCAGCCCCAGGGTCATAGCGATGTCCATCGAGACTCGGCCGTGCCAGCTAGGTGGGAGCCTGACAGGGGAGTGACGAGACCTAACCCCAGAGTGAGAAGACTTAGAAACTTTTGCCTCTCCCGGGTGCTACCACCGGGCCAGTCAGCTAGGTGAGAGCCTGAGGGCGGGTGTTGAACATCCTCCGGGCTCAGCCCCAGGGTCATAGCGATGTCCATCGAGACTCGGCCGTGCCAGCTAGGTGGGAGCCTGGCAGGGGAGTGACGAGACCTAACCCCAGAGCGAGAAGACTTAGAAACTTTTGCCTCTCCCGGGTGCTACCACCGGGCCAGTCAGCTAGGTGAGAGCCTGAGGGCGGGTGTTGAACATCCTCCGGGCTCAGCCCCAGGGTCATAGCGATGTCCATCGAGACTCGGCCGTGCCAGCTAGGTGGGAGCCTGGCAGGGGAGTGACGAGACCTAACCCCAGAGCGAGAAGACTTAGAAACTTTTGCCTCTCCCGGGTGCTACCACCGGGCCAGTCAGCTAGGTGAGAGCCTGAGGGCGGGTGTTGAACATCCTCCGGGCTCAGCCCCAGGGTCATAGCGATGTCCATTGAGACTCGGCCGTGCCAGCTAGGTAGGAGCCTGGCAGGGGAGTGACGAAACCTAACCCCAGAGCGAGAAGACTTAGAAACTTTTGCCTCTCCCGGGTGCTACCACCGGGCCAGTCAGCTAGGTGAGAGCCTGAGGGCGGGTGTTGAACATCCTCCGGGCTCAGCCCCAGGGTCATAGCGATGTCCATCGAGACTCGGCCGTACCAGCTAGGTAGGAGCCTGGCAGGGGAGTGACGAGACCTAACCCCAGAGCGAGAAGACTTAAAAACTTTTGCCCTCCTTGGGGGTTTAAGCTGCGAACCCCTTTACCCTCACTATTTTGACAGAGCATAAAATACGACAACGAGATTTGTTTTCATTCTTAAGGCCAAGATGTTTACAATATTTTCAAGGGTAGAAACGTTTCAGATCGTCGCCACTCCAAGTGTGGCTGAGGGTGTCCCCTCTTACATCTTGGAGGCGATACCCTCCCGATTTCAAGACCTCCTGCACAATGTAGGGGCCCTCCCAATTGGGGTGGAGTTTTCCCACAACGGCTGATCTCCCTGCCGCGTCCACTTTTTTCAAGACAAGGTCCCCCTCCACGAACTGCTTGACACGGACGTGTTTGTCGAAATACTTGGCCATCCTCCGCTTGGCCTCTTCCTGCCTGACGACGGACAAGTCGCGTAGTTCTTCCACCATATCAAGGGAGAGTCGAAGCTCCTCCTCATTCTCTGACCTCCATTCTTCCCTTCCGGCTCCTGCCTCGACGACCCGAGGCGTCTGGACCTCGAATTCGATAGGTAGAACGGCCTCGCAGCCGTGAGAGAGTTTGAAAGGTGTCTCCCCTGTGGCCGTATTGGGGGTGGTCCTCAAGGCCCAGAGGACTGATGGAAGCTGTTCCACCCAGCTCCCCCTCAAATTTTCCACTTTCTTCTTTAAAAGGTTCACGATGATTTTGTTGGCCGCTTCCACCTGCCCGTTGCTCCTGGGGTGATGGACAGAAGCAAACCGAAGGTCAATCCCTAGCTGTTCGCAGAAGCGAATGAACTCCGTGCTGGCGAACTGAGGTCCGTTGTCCATGACGATAGCCTGTGGCAGCCCATGCCTGCAGATGATCTCTCCCCAGATAAAGTTCCTGACTACCTGAGAGGTTACCTTGGCTAGAGCCTTCACCTCCATCCACTTAGAAAAATAATTGATCATGACCAACAAAAACCTCCTCTGCCCGCTGGCCTGAGGGAAAGGTCCTACGAGGTCCAGCCCCCATATGGCGAAGGGCCATGGTGCCATGATGCTTCTCAACCTCTGAGCCGGCTGGAGCTAGAGCGGGGCATATAGTTGGCACTTATGACATTTTTTTGCGAATTCGGCTGCGTCCTGACCGAGGGTGGGCCAGAAGTACCCTTGCCTGACGATTCTCCCTTCCAGGGTCCGACTCCCCGAATGACTTCCACATTCGCCGGAATGGACTTCCTCCAAAATTTTGTGCACCTCTCTTTCGGCCACGCAGCGGGCCAACATCCCTGAGAGAGTCTTGCGGTACAACTGTCCCTCACGTAGGAGGTAGTATGCCGCCTTGTGCTTGAGCCCTCTTCGGTCCATTCCCTCCGGGTATTCTCCGGTGGACAAGAAGGTGACGAAGGGATCCATCCATGAGGGGTGCTGTTCTACTTCCATTAGTTCCCCCTCCTCGATGGAAGGTCGGAAGAGGTCCGTAATGGTGCCTCCCATCCGGGGGCCGTGCTTTGCTAGCTGGTCGACTGGCTCGTTTTCCCCTCGCGGCACGTGCTTGATTGAGAAGGTCTGGAAGGTCCCAATGACTCCCCTTACCTTCATCAAATAGAGCTGCAGGGTGGGCTCCCTCGCCTCAAACTCCCCCTTGACCTGGGAAGCCACCACCATGGAGTCAGTGAGGACCTCCACGTCATGCACCCCCAAGTCTCTTGCCAGGCGCAGACCTGCGATTACGGCTTCGTATTCGGCTTGGTTGTTGGTGATAGGAAAGTGCACTACCACAGTCTGCTCGATCTTTATCCCTTGGGGGCTTTCCAAGATGACCCCAACCCCTAAAGAATGCTTCCCCGAAGCACCGTCCACCCTGACTTTCCAGGGGAGAGGGCGAGTGAGTCTCTCCTCCGCCACCTCGACCACATACTCTATCAGGAAGTCAGCCATAGCTTGGGCCTTGATTGAGAGGCGGGGGACGAAGGAGATGTCGAACTCGCTCAGTTCCACTGACCATTTGGCCAACCTACCTGAATGTTCTACCCCCTTGAAGATGTTGCGCAGGGGGTGGTCGGTCACTACTCGAATTGAGTGTGCCTGGAAATAGGGCCGAAGCCTCCGGGCTGAGATGATTAAGGCGAAGGCCAGTTTTTCCAGGATGGGGTAACGGAGCTCGGCCCTCTTCAATATCCGACTCACATAATAGACGGGGAGTTGCCTCTTCCCTTCTTCCCGAACCAAAACCGAACTCAAGGCTTCAGCCCCGACCCCTAGATATAGGAATAAGTCTTCCCCCTCCTTGGGTCCTTGGAGCAGGGGGGCTTGAGTCAGCTGTTTCTTTAAAGCCTGGAATGCCTCTTCGCACTCCGAGGTCCATTCGAACTTTCGACCCCCTCTCAAGGTTTTGAAAAACGAGGAGCACCTCTCCCCGGCCCAGGAGAGGAATCTATTCAACCCTGCCAACTTCCCTGCCAGTTGCTGTACTTCCTTGGTATTTTGTGGCGACCTCAGTTCCAAGATTGCCCTCACCTTGTCTGGATTTGGTTCTACCCCAGCGGGGGTGAGAAGATGCCCTAGGAACTTTCCCCGGCTTGCCCCGAAGACACACTTCAAGGGGTTCAGCCTCATCTTAAACTTGCGGAGAGTGGCGAAAGTTTCTTCCAAGTCCTGGATGTGGGATTCGACATCTAAGCTCTTGACCATGAGATCATCCACGTACACTTCGAGATTCCTCCCCTTCTGCTCTCGGAAGACCCTATCCATCATTTTTTGATAGGTGGCCCCCGCATTCTTTAGCCCGAAGGGCATCATTTTGTAACAATAACATCCGTCTCGCGTGATGAACGAGACGTCTTTGACGTTAGGGGGGTGCATCCTGATTTGGTGATAACCTGAAAAAGCATCCAGAAAACTCATTACAGGGAAACCGACGGCTGAGTCAACCAGCACGTCGATCCGAGGCAAAGGATAACAATCTTTCGGGCATGATTTATTAAGAAGAGAAAAGTCGATACACATCCTCCACCGGCCGTCTCCTTTTTTAACCATTACAACGTTGGAGACCCAGCCGGGGTATTGGATTTCAGATATGAAGCCAGCCTCGAGGAGCTTGGCGACTTCCTCCCTGATTGGCTCGGCGAGCTTGTCTGTGATGGATCTTTTTTTTTGCTGGATGGGGGGAGCCTCCGGGTCCAGGTTGAGGCGATGGCAGGCCACGTCGGGGTCGATCCCCGGCATCTCCGCGGCGCTCCAGGCGAAGATGTCCACGTTCCTCTGGATGCACTCCAGCATCCTGCCTTGAGCTTCCGGGGTCAGGCCTCCGCTGACGCGGACCTTCTCCACCCTGCCTCCAGTGGTGAGGACCTCCATCTCCTCCACCTCTTCCGCTGCCTCCAGACGGGACTGCTCCTCCCATTCCTCGATACCTCCCCTTCCGGGGGCGAGGACCTCTTCCTCAGCCTCCTCGACGGCCATGGCCTCGGTCGACTCCCGAGTCTCTTCCGCGACCTCCTCCCGAGCGCGGCACTCCACCTCCATTTCTTTGTCAGCTCCCTGCTTCTCCTCCTCCAACCTCCGCCCCATCTCCTCGGCCCCCTCCAGGCAAGAGATGGAGTTTACCGCCGAGATGTAGCACTCCCTTGCCTCCTTAGGGTCTCCTCGGACCCGGATCTGGACCCCCTCGACGTTGAGCTTTAGACACTGGTGGAAGGACAAGGGGACGCAACGGAAGGCGCTGATGAGGGGTCTCCCGAAGATGGCGCTGTAACTGCTAGGAGCGTCCACGATGACAAACTTGCAGTTGCGTGACTGCCCCCCTAGAGTGACATGAAGTCCCACTCCTCCCTCGACTTCTTTCCTCTCCCCCGAAAAGCCGAACAGAGGCCCGTCCGAGGCTAACACCCTCCTGGCCTCTACCTTCATCGCATCGAACGCCTTCTTGAAGATGACGTTGACCGAACTCCCATTGTCCACAAGGATTTGGGAGACAGTGAAATCCTCGATGGCTGTCTGGATAACCAGCGCATCGCAGAAGGGGTCCTCGTGACCCGGCAAGTCCTCTCTGGAGAAGGTGATTTTCTCCTCCGGGGGAGGGGATTGGGATGTGGAGCCAACGCTCCTCCGGTACATAGTGTGGAGGCTTGACTTACGGGAGGCCTCGATCCCGGCCCCCCCCGTGGATCGCTCCGATCCTTCCTCGGGTGCCCACATCAACCCGGTCTTCACACCGATCCCCCTCCTCCCGAGGCCGGATCTCCTCTATCCGAACTTCTTGATGGTCTTGTTGCTGCTGTTCCCTTCTCCCCCTCATCTCGAGGAACTCTGGACACGTGGATGTGAGGTGCCCCTCTTCCTGATGAAAGTCACAATAGGGCAGGTCCACCCTGACCTCCCTCCTTCTCCTCGGCTGTCCTCTCCTCCTCCCCCTCATGGCAATTGCCATTGCCTCCTCCTGGTCGGGGAGAGGGGGTCTCTGACCCTGCCTACCCCCCTGGGGGTTGTACTGCCCTCGGCCACCCTGGCGGTTATCTCCTCCCTGATAACCTCTTCGTGGTGCCTGGTCTTGCCACTTGGGCCTCCATCCCAAACGGTGGGTCTGCTCCGGACGCACCCACCTGGGTTGCGGCTGCTGCTGCGGCTGCTCCCTTTGCCGAGGCTCAGCCCTCCTCTCCTCCTGAATTCGGCCACCCCTTGGCCTTTCCTCTTCCACGGCCCACTTGGCTAACCTTCGCGCAAACTCTGGATGTGCTGCCTCCATTTCGGCCTCCCTGGCCGCCCTCTCCAGGAGTGCCTCAAAAGACACTGGAGGTGATCTCTTCAGTTCCATTGCGAAGAACCCGGATTGGAGACCCAGGGTGAAGGCCACCATCATGGTGTGCCCCGGCATCTCCTGAACTTGGGACAGTTCCTCTTGGAACCTGTCCAGATAGCTTCCCAGGGTCTCTCCCACCCTCTGCTTGATGCGGAACAAAGACTCCGCCTCTTTCTTCCTCTTCTTAGAAGTGGTGAATCTCAGCATGAAACCCCGTCGCGGATCCTCAAAGCAGTAAATGGACCCAGTTGGGAGCTGGTGGAACCACTCTCTCGCCTTTTCTCTGAGGGGATGGCGAAGAGTCGGCACTTGAAGCCATCTGACATCTGTCGAATAGAGACCATGTCCTCGAACCACTGGATGTGGTGGACCGGGTCTCCTTTCCCGGAGTAGTAAGTCATCTCCGGCTCGCGAAACCCCTCGGGAACTGGGGCTGAAGAAACGAACTCGCTGAAGGGGCTCCCCCCCTCAGCCGGGCGAGACGGGAACTCCCTCCCTGCAGTCTCGCCGAAGTGGTACTCAGCGGCCGAGCCGGGGAACAGAACTCGCCCATGAAACTCGCGCTCGCCTCTCTCGGCGGGTTCCTTCCCTGGTCGCCTGAGCGGCGCGTCGTCGCCGAGTGCGGGAGCGGCGACCACCGGGACTGCCGGTGTCGCACTCTCAGCTCGCATGCCGAGGGAGGTCCTGACGAGCCCGAGGATCTCCTCCCTAAGCTCCGCCGGCACACTCGCCGCTAGGGGTGGGGGAGGGGGTGGCGAGTTGCCCCTGCCTGATCCTTGTCCTTCCTCTCCAGTCATCGAGCCTGCAGAAGGTTTTCTCTGCTAACCACTGTCCACGCTCACCGCACCAAAATGTTGAAACCGGAAAATCGGTCTCTGTGGAGTTCGACCCTTGGGGAAGGGGTGGCCGCGCACCTACTTCACTCCTGCAAGAAAATGACAAAGAAAAGAGAAGAAACAAGGACTAGACCAAGGGCCCGGCGTGGAGGTCCCACCACACACCCGGAAGATCTTAGAGCGCTTCCCCTCCTTAGCCAAATGTCGGGCTAAGGTACCCCAGAAAGCGCTAGTAGGCCGGAGAATTAGTAAGCATGCCTTCTGAGGTACCCCTTGGGTCCTATTTATAGGAAAAGATGGCCTGCCAATATACAACCTTCACTGTTTTCGAGGACTACAAGCAGACCAAAAAGGGGCAACATAGTAAAAGTATGCCATGGCCGAGATGCGAGCTGGACCTGAGGGGGCACTCGCTCGGCAGGGGGCCCGACTCGCCTTACCCTGGGCCTGGGCGGGCACGTACTCGGCGGACTGCGCTCGACTATCGCGAGCTCGGCTTGACTACCGCCGAGCTCGGACTCGGCACGACGATCGCCGAGCTCCAACAGAAACTGAGCTCGGCACGGGGATCGTCGAGCTTGGCTCGACTACCGTCGAGCCCTGTTCCCGCACCCGAGCTCGGTCTCGGCATGCCGGGCTTCGTTCGGCCATCGTCGAGCTCGGCTCGACTATTGCCGAGCTCGGGCTCGGCATGCTGGGTCCACATTGGTCTGAGCCGGCCGGTTCAACTCCTGTCGACCACTCGCGGGATACGGGGTTGTACAAGATCGGGTCGGCCATCCCAGGTCGTCTGATTACCTCAGACGGTTAGATCCATATGATTGGCGCTCGGCCGGATTCGGTGCATCCAGCTGCATAGCTCATCCATCCTTCCCAGTTGCAGTCATCGGATCTGTGCCCAGATCTGTGCACAGAGTTTTATTTCCTTAGAATGAAATCAGTGTTTTTGGAAAAAAATTTATCAATATTAAAATGAATTTTTAATTAACTTAAAGCCAGATTTGGGAAAATTTTGTGAGATAAGACATTGTAGATAATTTTATGGTCTACAACTTTATTGTTAAAAGTTTTTCGATTTGGAATCTCTAACAAATTTAATTTTGAGTCCAAAAAGTATATTTAACCGTTTTGGAAACCCAGAATGTTATCTAGTCCTGAAATAAATATTTCTGGCAAACTTTAACCCCTATTTTGGAGGCCGTATAGGCCAATTCAGAAAATGCATATTAAAGACTTTTATAGACTAAAGTTTTTTCTACAACTTTCATGTTTTGAGTTTGATAAACAGAAGACTTTAAATTAATTTAAATTAGCCTCAAACATTGCAAAATAAATTTTAGATTATTGAACATTGTAAAAACTGTTATGTGTGCTAAATTTGGACCCTGTTTTGAAGGCCTTAGAGGCTAAATCAGAAAATGAATATTAGAAACACTTGTGTAGACTAATATTTTTCCTATAATTTTTATGTTTTGACTTTGATAATCATGAGTGTTTAAATTAATTTAAATTAGCCTCAAACATTGCAAAATAAATTTGAGATTACTGATCATTGTAAAAACTATTGTGTGCTAAACTTCGGACCCTATTTTGGAGGCTTTAGAGGTCAAATCAGAAAATATCTATTAGAGATACTTTTATAAACTAATATTTTCCCTACAACATTCTTGTTTTGAGTTTGATAAACAGAAGGTTCTAAATTAATTTAAATAAGCCCTAAACATTGCAAAATAATTTTAGATTTCTATTCTATTGTAATGACTGATATTTTTGGCAAAATTTAACCCATATTTTGGAGGTCTTAGCGGCCAAATCAGATGATGCATGTTAGAGACACTATTGTAGTCTAATTTTTTATCTACAGCTTTCATGTTTCAATATTTCTAACTTGAGGCTTGTAAGTAAATTTAAACTTGGCGTGAACATACCTACTTAGTTAAAATTGTTCGTGAAAGCATAGTCCATGAAATTGGGTTGATGTCATTGTTAGCTTAACCACATGATAAACCTCAAGTTGCTAGTTGATCTGTGAATACTTATTAACTGTATGAGTACTAGCATATTGCCATGCCATTCATTACTAATGCATGAGAATATAGGAGGGTGCATGGATACCGATGTGGCGGGTTCGTTGACTTCCCCTGTTATACACTATAGGAGAAGTTGTGACGACAAACTCTACGGTTGTTGGGTGGTGAAGAGGATTGGGGGCTAGCTACTTCTTTCACATAGATCCGTCTCACACCTGTTTGGTTATGTGCCGACAGGGTTGATCTCCACACGGGTGAGGATGTGTTCCCACCGAGAGTACCTATTCTGCATAGAGGTATGAAGGCCTAGGGAGTTGGGGTGTATCCATAACCTAGAAGTGGGAGCGACTGACCCACTATCACTGTCTGGCCATGACGGTGAGACCTAAGAAGAGAGCTTCTTCTCTTAATAGGTCACTATGTCGACATAAGGGAAAGTGATTGTGACACATCATATAAGTGTCAGGGAGATTAAGCATGCATACACAAAATACCATATATATACATATACTCATGTGTGTTACCTGTACTCATACCTTGGTCTGGCATCGAATAACTGCCGTTAGGATGAGTTACACGATGACGGGAAATTTTATTGATATAGAAAGTCATGCTTATTCAATTGTTGATGTCACCGCTTCTCTCGTTGATGATCATACACTTATATTGCTAGTGACTAGCTTAATCAATGGTTGATATTACTGCTTCTCTCACTGATTACTAACATATATATTGGTTCGGCTATTGTGTTAACTCTTCTTGTAGGTTTCCTTCATGGTACTCATTAGGGGGCTGGGGAGGAGCGTGAGATTTACTTGGTCATGATGTGACTAATGTATTTTGTACGTATCATTTTAGGACCCGATGCGCCTACCGATGGAACAGGAGCGGATAAAGGAGCGTAGACGTGCACCCGTTGGAGAGGAGTTCCCTAAGCCAGCTCGAGAGATTTATGAGGATGTGAGGGTACTACTCTGAGGGGAGAAGAGGATGAGAGCTTTTATCTTTCTATCTTGGACTATTTTCTTTGGATATTTAATGATTAGAATGTTTATTTCTATTGGGCCATGTATAACTCTTTGTGGATTTTCATTCATGATTTATATTTCCTTTCATGCTGAGATATCCTGTGATGAATTATTCCCGCATAAATTAATTTTTTTTATTTGTGAATGTTCTGGTTATGATGCGTAGCCTTATAGGGCGAACTTTCTGTCATTGGGTCATGGGCAAGGTAAGAGGGTGACACCTCTTCGGGCACACAACCTTCTGGGGGACGCTCACCCTAGGCATAAGGATCTCCCTTGGTTTTTGAAGGGGGGGGGGTCCTTACATCTGATCTCGATGAATTACAGGTTATACACAATCCCCATTTTTTTGGGCTCGACTTGAGCTTGGAAAAACAATATAAGACCTGCAGATTAGAGAAAATGCACTAGACGATACACTGCGCGAGGTCCTTCCTAGGAGTGGAGCTCAACTGAAGGAGGAAAAAATGTCGACACCTCCCGGGGGTAGAACTCAACTGAAGGAGATGGAGAAGAGTCGACAACTCGCAGACCAAGCTTAGCTGGTTGGGAAGAGAAGGTTGATAGCGGAGCTCGATTGAGGTGGAGAAGAGGTCGAAACCTCGCAGGAGGAAGCTCAATTGGAGGTGGAGAGAAGGTCGACGCCTCATATGAGCCGAGCCCAACTAGAGGTGGGCAAAAGTCGATACCTCACAGGAGCCGATCACAACTAGAGGTGGAGAGAAGGTCGCCAACTCATTGGAGCTGAGCTCAACTGGAGGTGGAGAGAAGGTCGACACATGTCAGGAGGAAGTTTAACTGGAGGTAGAGAAAATGTCAACAACTCGCGTAGGAGCCAAATTCAACTAGAGGTGGAGAGAAGGTCGACACCTGTCAGGAGGAAGCTCGATTGGAGGTGGAGAGAAAATAGACAGCTCACAGGAGCCGAGCTCAACTGGAGGTGGAGAAAAGATCAACAACTTGTAGGAGCCTAACTCAGCTAGAGGTGGAGAGAAGTTTGATAGCTCCTGGGATCCGAGCTCAACTGGAGGTGGAGAGAAGGTCGACAGCTCGCAGGAGCCAAACTCAACTGGAGGTGGAGAGAAGGTCGACAGCTTGCAGGAGCCGAGCTCAACTGGAGGTGGAGAGAAGGTCGATACCTGTCAGGAGGAAACTCAACTGAATGTGAAGAGAAGTTCGAAAGCTCACGGGAGCCGATATCAACTAGAGGTGGAGAGAAAATCAAAACCTCGCAGGATCCGAGCTCATCTAGAGGTGGAGAGAAGGTCGACAATTCACATGAGCCGAGTTCAACTGGCGGTGGATAGAAGATCGACACCTCGCAAGAGGAAGCTCAACTAGAGATTGATATAAGGTCGACACCTGCTAGTAGGAATCTCAACTAGAGGTGGAGAGTAAATGTCGACACATCCCAGAAGCCAAGCTCAACAGTAGGAGGAAAGAATGTCGAGACCTCGCAGGAGCCAAGCTCAACAGGAGGTGGAAAAAAGAGTTGACACATCGCAAGAGGAAGCTCAACTACAGACAGAGAGAAAATATTGACACCTCGCAGAAGCCAAGCTCAACTAGAGGCAAAGATAAGGTCGATATCTCGTAAGAGCCAAACTCAACTGTAGGAGGACAGAAGGTTGACACCTCGTAGGAGCCAAGCTCAACTGAAGGTGGATAGAAAATATCGACACCTCGCAGGAGTCAATCTCAACTGAAGGCGAAGAGAAGGTCGACACCTTGCAGGAGCCAAGCTCAACTGAAGGTGGAGAAGAAGGTTGACACCTCATAGGAGGAAGCTCAACTAGAGGCGAAGAGAAAATGTTGACACCTCGCAAGAGTCAAACTCAACTAGATGCGGAGAGAAGGTCGACCACTTGCAGGAGCCAAGCTCAACTGGAGGAGGAGATAAGGTTGGCACCTCACAGGATCTAAGCTTAACTGGAGGTGGAGAAGAAATGTCGGCACCTCATAGGAGCCATGCTCAACTGGAGACGAAGAGAAGGTTTACGCCTCACAGGAGGCAAGCTCAACTGGAGGAGGACAGAAGGTCGACACCTCGCAGGAGCTAAGCTCAACTGGAGGTGAAGAGGAAATGTTGACACCTCACAGGAGCCAAGCTCAACTGAAGGTAGAGAGAAGGTCGACACCTCGCAATATCCAAGCTCAACTGAAGGTGGAGAAGAGAGTCGACGCCTCACATTAGGAAAACTCAACTAGAAGCGGAGAAAAATGTTGACACCTTGCAGGAGTCAAGCTCAACTGGAGGTAAATAGAAGAGCAAGTAAATCTTGTACTATCAATCTATTTTAAAGCACGAGGCATACATAGTGAGACATGATTCACCAATGTACCAGATGGAAGCAAAAAACAACAAGGAAAAAACGTTACCGTGTAGATAGAAATAGTAACCGCTGACTCTGCCGAACTGAACTAAGGAGTCTGTTGAAGCCGTCAAGACGCCAGACCATAACTTAACCGCGCGGACACCCAGTTATTCCAAGCAGACCGCACTAACCGACGAACTCTGCGGATTGAGCACAATCATACTTGGTACAAATCCAGACCAAGTCCACAATGCGAACTCCAAACCGGCGGACTCAAACATCAGTCCGCATTAACCGGTGAACTCTAACACCAGTCTGCACTATCTGACAAACTCTGCAGTCATCACCAAACCACACCACCAAAACAAGATCAAGGCACAAACCATGTCGATCTCGCGAGTCCGAAACAAGCCGGACTTGGCGAACTATATAAGAGTTTGCAGCTCCTGCGGATAAAAATCTTATCCGCCTGGTTATAATCTAGGAACAAGCTGAGGCTAAACCTTGCCGACCTGGCTATTCACCACTCATGTCCGCCCAGTCTGCCCAGGCCACCACTTTCACTTCAAAATTTTCAACAATCTATAACCGCACAAACCGCCTAACTGCCAGCCGAGTCTGGCGAGACCGCCAAAGCGGCATATTCGCAGCTAGCCGCACAGAGTGTTGTTATTGAACGTTGAAGAAACATGAACAGAACCCGCTGATAGACCGGACGAACTGCTCTGCTAATCTACAACTCCGAGGAAGAGATCTAGTTGCCGAGACCGCGACTACCTGCAATCCGCTGACTGTATCTGTGAAATGTTCCACATTAAACTTCTGCCAGTCACCACGCCGCTAGGTGTTAGGCGTACAACCTGCACAGAACCAACTTCCTTAGTCGCAGCGGTTAGAAAACCGTAACCGCAAAATCAAGCGCGAGCTCATTCTTACTATTCACTACTTGCTTATGACGAGACGAGGGATCCTATTTATAGATGTGAGGAGTGTCATTACCACCTACACCGATAGGATAACTGCCCATCAATCCTATCGACTAACACATTGTATCCACACAGCGTGGATACCAACACATATTCACCAGGTCGCACCATCGACAAGACCGGATAGATGACTAGTCTGTCAACACTACGGACACTACTACAATTCCACGTATCCCGCAGCTCGTGACTTGGACAAAATCCGCCCAACCAATACTACCGAACTCGGTGAATACCAGAGCAGTCCGCAAACCAGGCGAACTAGACAAACTAGGCAACTAGCTGGACTTTGTCCCTTCAACCAGGTCCATCAACCCGCGCGATCTCCGAGAACCCGCATCACCTGATACCGAGATCGCACCCTACTCAACAACAACAATCTGCCAGCTCCATCAATCCGCGAGGCCTCCAGACAACATGTCCGTGTAACTGTGCCAACTCTACGATCTAACATCGAGACCGCAAGCACAGATACATGTCGGACACCGACGAGCTCCAAAAGAGTCTGCAACACCAAACCTGCCAGACTCGACGAACACCAAATTGAGTGCCACACCTGCAGTCGAGACTTATCAAAATGACCAAGTCCACACCAGCGATCTCTGAACATCCTCGCCCGAGAAGGCACCAGCGACCAGGCAAAAAGCCACCCCAGTCCGCGATATCCGCCTGTCTTCTTGCAATCCAGAGATCCTGCTGAACTTGGTGACCTTCAAAAGAGTCCACACTACCCGCGGATAAACAAACATATTCGTCCGTTTACTCCACCAGAGTGCTTGCTGGTCCAGACCACCAGAGAGGAACCACAACCAAAATTGGATGCCCGACTAGGCTATCCGCCAAAGCTATAAACCTAGTTCGCGCGGTCTCTGCGGTCTGTGCAGACTGCCCATTCAGTTCTCTCAACTTCCCCTTCAACAATTTCAACAGTTATTCCTCATCTACTTAGGTAGTAGCGACTATTTTTAACATAACATCGAGTATTACTATGTTACTTGTTGTCCATTGTGCTAATGATCATGTTTTTGTTAATTACTTTTTTGAAGGTTTATTGCAACCATACAATGTAACTCATTCTTTTTTTATTCAGTGCGCCAAATCAGATATTATTACATGGATATCTGTATTGTACAATTTTAACACATTTAGACTTAAAAAATTATGAAATTATTGCTCCAACAATTTTATTTCTAATCTCTTTTTCAAATGTACATTTTAAAGAGATAATAATATAAGTGAATTTGTCTAATAACTCAAATTATATAGTTAAAACTATAACACATTGAATTGATTAGAACTGAATCGAACCGCATAAAACCGGACCGAACCGTTTGTTGAATTTCCCGGATCTTGGAATGAGCAGGGGTATTCTCAACTTAGAATGCTAAACACAACCAGAGACACAAGCAGTAACAAGAATCTTTATTGATCACAACAATCTTCTTACAAGGCGAGACATACATGGTGAGACATGATTTCGCCAATGTACCAAGCAGAGCAACAATACAAGGCAACCTAACCGCACGGACTCAAGGAGAGGCCGCCGATTCTACTACTTCACTAAGGAGTCCGCACAGACCGCCCAGTCCGCCAGGTCGCCAGACCGCACACCAAGCTGCGCGGACTGCCCCTTATTCCAATGCCGAGCTCTAGCCGCCGATCTGCAAGCTTCCTAACTGTGAGGTCGCCTAGCTGCCAGACCGCACGAGCTGCTGATGCCGAACTGAACAGGCCGCCTGAAGTAGACGACTTATTGAACCCCGAAACAAGTTGCCAAAGAAAAGACTGCCTGATCGCTGTCCGCGACCTGCTGTTTACCACCAGTTGCTTAACCGCAGAGTCTGCACTGTCCCTGATCGCAATCAGAGCCATATCTTGGCTTTCCAGCGCTATCCGCACAACCGTTCATTCGCTATCTTATGACTTGACGGAGGGGTCCTATTTATAGGCACGATGAGGAGTGTGGTCACCGCCCTAACCGATAGGATCATCGCCACCAACCCGCGACAAACACTAAGCAGTCTGCTTAGTCCGCCACATCCTTGTGCGATAGCCAGCTCGCTTCAACATCACCAAGGCCAGACTGAACTCCCAGTCCGCCCTGTCGCCAAAGGGCCAAGCCAGACAAGGTCGGCATCCCGCAGACTCTGCATCAACAACACGCGTCCGCCATCTCGCGGAGATCGCCCAACCCGCTCCCCCCAAGTTTGCAGCCAAGGCACCAAGCCATCTGCCAAACTCGGTGGAGAAAGAACACGGTCTATCCTCCTTGCGAACACAGCAGTAGTCCGCATAACACCGAGTCCGCAGCTAAGCACCAAGCTAACAGCTGCCGGACTTAGCAGACAAGGCTCCAGTCCGCGCGCCGAGGCGGACACTTCTCCAGAGAACATTCGCCAAGCATGCAGCCACCCCATAGGGCAACACCTGCCGACCTTGGCGGACTGAGAAGCATTCCGCGCACTACAGCGCGATATCCACGGACTGAGTCAACCATGGACTTGGTTCAGAACCAACCAAGTCCACACCACTGGCCACCAGGGTCAGTCCGCACTTACTGGCGGATACTGGTACCAGTCCGCCAAGCTCGGCGAACTCTAGTATTACTCCGCTCTAACCGGCGAATACTGCGGCTACCACCAGCCGCACCACAAGAGCTTGTGCCGAGCTCCTGTCCAGTCCGCACCTTGCCGGACTCCGCGGATAGAGGAGCTATCCGCTTGGTTACCATCTGGGAACATCCTGCTGACTTGATTAACCGCCAGTCCTGTCCGCACAGTCCGCGCGGACAGATCGCACTGGTTGCCTGACCATCAGGAAACCGTTGCCTCTTTGCCGACCTGCCTATTCGCCTATCCAGTCCGCACAGGCCGCGCGGATAGAAAACCCAAGTCGAACAATCTGTCACTTTCACTTCACAATTTTCAACACTCCCCCTTGAAGTGAGAAGTGGCAAGCAACCCCAGCAGTTCCCATAACCTTGCACCTGGTCCCTCCGATAGAGCCTCCGAGAAGATGTCCAAGACATAGTCCTCGCCCTGCCTATTCTGGACCATAAGGGATCCCTCCAGCATCTCGCAAAAGGAGCCATACTTCTCTCTGCCTTCTTTAGCTTTGACCTCCACTTATGCGTCACAGGAGTATCACCAACGACCTTGGGCACAAGATCCCAAGCCTCGCCACCCTTGAGAATAGTCACATCCTCAACCTTGGTGTCAACCACCTCCTTGACTCCAGTGGTGTCCTCACAGCTAAAAGAACCTTGCTCGATCTGAGGGCTTGCAAGGAAACATGAGATAAAGCTCACCGAGTTTCCTTCACTGTATCGAGCTGGTGGTTTGGTGATCCTCTTCGATCTCCGAAGACCTTCATCACAGCTAACCACCTCCGCTGCAACTCCTGAACCAGCTCCAATCCTGGGCAAACCTGGAGCATCGCTCCCCTTGCTATCTGAACAAGAAGCCACCGCCTTGGAACTAGAAGCACTTGGAGCATCGCTCCCCCTGCTTCCTGAACCACATGCACCTAGAGTCGAACTCCCCTCGCTTCCTGAACCAGAAGGCAACGTCTTCAAACTAGAAGCACCTGGAGCATCGCTCCCCCTGCTTCCTGAACCAGAAGACTCTGCCTTGGAGCTAGAACAGCCTGGAGCTCCTGGTGACTCAGGCAGCTTCAACTGAACCTTTGCAGCAGCCTCCTCATGCCAACCATCTAACCTGCTCATCTCTAGCTCAACATGTGAGCTATCCCAGTATGACGCCAGCTCATCGAAGACAACGTCTCTTGACACGATGAACTTCTTCGTTACTGGATCCATGCACCTCCATCTCCTCTTCCACTCATCATACCCAACGAAGACTAGCTTCGTCTTGAGAGCACCAAGAGATTATACATAGCAGGTAGAACCAAACACTCGAAAGTGTTTTACACTGGGCTTCACCTCGAACATCAGCTCATACGGAGTCTTCACGTTGATCGGATCTAGAGGCATCCGATTGATGACATGAACCGCACAGGCCATCCCTTCCGCCCAAAAGGCCTTAGGAATGCCTTTACATCGAAGCCAACACTTGCAGGTCTCCGTCAACAAACGGATCATCTGATCTGCAACACGACCTTGTTGCGGAGTGAATTCACAAGAGAGCTCTCTCCGGATGCCATGCTTTCTGCAGAAATTAAAGAACTCAGCAGAACCGAAATCACCTCCGATTCATGCACTCAACTTCTTGATCCGCAAACCAAGCTGACCCTCCACAAGCTTCTTGAACTCCACAAACAAGCGAAACATGTTCGACTTCTCCTTCATGAAGTATACCCAAGTATACCTTGTATAGTCATCAACCAATAACATCATATACCTACTACCTCCAAGACTGGCAGTGACGGTCAGCCCTAGCAATCTCCCATGGATAATCTCTAATGGCCTCTTGCAACAAGTCTGAGCCTTATCAACCTTGAAGCGATCAGCTTCTCCGAGTTGACATTCCGTGCAACTATGACCGTCCTCGAAAGATAACAAGTTAGGCAAGCCTCCTACAAGACTCCTCACCGCCATTGCTTTCAGCTTGTCCATCCTCACATGCCCAAGTCTTTCATGCCAGATAGCTGCACTATCAATGACATTTATCCGATCAGAACTTGTTGATGTCTCAACCAAGTTCTCCCCCTTACTCCCAGAAAGAGCAACGTTCGCGGAGTGAAGGATAACCTTACACTCCTTCCTGATGTGGCCTAGCTGCTTGCACTTATAGCACCTTGGTTCTCCCTTTCTCTTCTCATCACGCCTAGGAGAATCTATCCTCTCTTGCTGATATGAAGTAGAAGGACCATCTTCCGCAGCCACCTTCCCTGCCTTGTTGAACAATCCAACAATAGAAGTCCACATGCATCTCCGCAGCTGACTGACATCCGTCGATGTAGTCCAAGAGCTCCGATGAGATCAACTGCTTGAGGATTTTTTCCGCATTTGCGTTTCTCTCCTCCCAAGCTCTCATCGCTTCAACATTGCCAGTGACAGTAGTAAACCTTTGCCTTTCTGCTCCGCAAACCACCTCCCAGAGGTCCTCACCTAGAAGAAAGCTCTCCACGCAAGACATCCACTTCTTAAAGTTCGTCTGAGTTAGGAGATCAATACCAAGATTACTTACTAGTCCTGCTTCCATGGTCCAACACTGGTTTCCTCTTCACAAGAACAATAGCAACTTCTAGTTGACCACTGCTTATCCATTCCGACCTCCTCTGATACCATGTTGAATTTCCCGGATCTTGAAATGAGCAGGGGTTATCTCAACTTAGAATGCTAAACACAACCAGAGACACAAGTAGTAACAAGAATCTTTATTGATCACAACAATCTTCTTACAAGGCGAGACATACATGGTGAGACATGATTTCGCCAATGTACCAAGCAGAGCAACAATACAAGGCAACCTAACCGCGCGGACTCAAGGAGAGGCCGCCGATTCTACTACTTCACTAAGGAGTCCGCACAGACCGCCCAGTCCGCCAGGTCGCCAGACCGCACACCAAGCTGCGCGGACTGCCCCTTATTCCAATGCCGAGCTCTAGCCGCCGATCTGCAAGCTTCCTAACCGCGAGGTCGCCTAACTGCCAGACCGCACGAGCTGCTGATGCCGAACTGAACAGGCCTCCTGAAGCAGACGACTTATTGAACCCTGAAACAAGTTGCCAAAGAGAAGACCGCCTGATCGTTGTCCGCGACCTGCTGTTTACCACTGGTTTGCTTAACCGCAGAGTCCGCACTGTCCCTGATCGCAATCAGAGTCATATCCTGGCTTTCCAGCGCTATCCGCACAACCGTTCATTCGCTCTCTTATGACGTGACGGAGGGATCCTATTTATAGGAACGATGAGGAGTGTGGTCACCGCCCTAACCGATAGGATCACCGCCACCAACCCGCGACAAACACTAAGCAGTCCGCTTAGTCCGCCACATCCTTGTGCGATAGCCAGCTCGCTTCAGCATCACCAAGGCCAGACTGAACTCCTAGTCCGCCTTGTCGCTAAAGGGCCAAGCCAGACAAGGTCGGCATCCCGCAGACTCTGCATCAACAACACGCGTCCGCCATCTCGCGGAGATCGCCCAACCCGCTCCCCCCAAGTTCGCAGCCAAGGCACCAAGCCATCTGCCAAACTCGGCGGAGAAAGAACACGGTCCATCCGCCTTGCGAACACAGCAGCAGTCCTCATAACACCGAGTCCGCATCTAAGCACCAAACTAACAGCTGTCGGACTTAGCAGACAAGGCTCCAGTCTGCGCGCCGAGGCGGACACTTCTCCAGAGAACATTCGCCAAGCATGCAGCCACCCCATTGGGCAACACCTGCCGACCTTGGCGGACTGAGAAGCATTCCGCGCACTACAGCGCGATATCCATGGACTGAGCCAACCATGGACTTGGTTCAGAACCAACCAAGTCCACACCACTGGCCACCACGGCCAGTCCGCACTTACTGG
This sequence comes from Platanthera zijinensis, assembly GCA_039513925.1. Taxonomy (NCBI): domain Eukaryota; kingdom Viridiplantae; phylum Streptophyta; class Magnoliopsida; order Asparagales; family Orchidaceae; genus Platanthera; species Platanthera zijinensis. The sequence goes on along the minus strand of CM077097.1, from coordinate 113,374,269 downwards.
CGGATACTGGTACCAGTCCGCCAAGCTCGGCGAACTCCAGTATTACTCCGCTCTAACCAGCGAATCCTGCGGCTACCACCAGCCGCACCACAAGAGCTTGTGCCGAGCTCCTGTCCAGTCCGCACCTTGCCGGACTCCGCGGATAGAGGAGCTATCCGCTTGGTTACCATCTGGGAACATCCTGCTGACTTGATTAACCGTCAGTCCTGTCTGCACAGTCCGCGCGGACAGATCGCCCTGGTTGCCTGACCATCAGGAAACCGTTGCCTCTTTGCCGACCTGTCTATTCGCCTATCCAGTCCGCACAGGCCGCGCGGATAGAAAACCCAAGTCGAATAATCTGCCACTTTCACTTCACAATTTTCAACACCGTTAGTGTCCAAAAATTATGCTGGAGCCGTAACTATTCCAGCGCCCGTTTGAGAGACCAAACGGACTCGAAATTGCATGGAAACGTGCCCGTTGAAATTGTATCGCCGAGCTAGTCAAGTTCGCTTCAAAAATACTCCAATTCGATCCAACCCATTTTGGGAACCACGTCAATCAGTACTATGCTTTTGTATAAATGGTGCTGAAATTACATTGCCAAAAAAAATCAATTGTTGCTGACTTTAGGCTAACTCATGCTTGAGCTAGCCAACAAATGCATGTATTAGATTCAATTTTGCACCCATACATAATACCACAAATTATAAATAGTGTCGTGAAAATACAAAATAAGACAAACACAACACAAAATTGAAGTAGACATCAAAATAATGCACAACACCATCCACATTCTCGTTTTTCTTTTTCTCAGTTTCTGCGTCTTCCATTGGGCTTAGGAAAGAAAACATCAGTCAACACTTTCTTAGAGACCAGCACAGCTTGTAGCAACGATTGAGCCTGCATTAGATTGCTAATGTAATTGCAATAAAATAAAACACAAAATATTATATAAATGATGCAAAGGAGTTGGAGTCAATTTACCTTGGTTTTATCCATGGAGACTTCTTTTCTAACCAACGCTGAGATTGGGATATCAATTTCATTGCACATGTGGGAGATGAGCGACAACGGCGAAACACGAAGGTTATCTGAAATCATAAATCTTTTTGAGCTGCTCACAAAAGCTCCGTCATTGTCCTCCACTCCCTTTGCTGACTTCGGATTTTGTTGAATGAATGTCTTCCCTGTTATTCCATGGGGGCATGGAGAAATCTTAATACGTTTACTTTCATCACTTGAAAAACATTGCGCGCAACTCCAAGATGTAGTGAACTCTTTCAATGGAACTTCTTTCAATTTCAGTTTATGTTTCTTGTACTCGTAAAAGGTAGAGAGTATTGGAGTCAACAACATGTCTCTACAGATTTCTAATTTGAAACAGTCTGAGCTCATGCTCATAGCCGATGAATATACATTGTGAATGCAACCACCGAGAGGGGATATGTTGTTATCCGAAAAGAATCCGAGTGCAGAGCTAAGTGGAAATGTGAGAAAGCTGAACAAGAAATTAACGAAATCTTCCCCAACTTCAGCACACAAAACCTCATTGTTTCGCTTGTTCAAGAAGAGCTCCAAGATGTACTCCTCTTCTACTTCTGCTTCTACTGCGCCAGCCACAATCTCGTCTTTGTTTGATAAAGAGGAACCTCCGCTTGCTTCCACACACGCATCAGGGAAACAAAACTCTGTCAATGCATTCTTAGATACTAATGACATTCCCAATAACTTCATTACCTGAAATTAATGATACTTTCTTAACTTCATCAGGGGTCCTATTTATAGGCGCGGAGAGGAGTGTAGTCACCGCTCTAGAGGATAGAAACATCGTCCGAGCCTGCAGCTAGCACAACACAGTCCGCTCAGTCCGCAAAGACTTAGCAGGAAACAAGCCTTCATGCACCAAGGCATGAAGCCAGTCCGTAACCCAGCGGACACCGCATTCGTCCACATGCACAGCATGCAGACACAATAAGACCACCCTGCACCAATCTGCACGCAATACGCGGACACAACAATAGTCCTCCCATACTGCGAACCAAGCACCAGTCCGCCACATGTCCACGACCAACAGGCACAACAGCCCGGTCACCAGCGGACAGCGGACTCCGCGAAAACCCTGAACTCCCCACAGACAGCAAGTGCAAACATCCTGGCGCGAGCTCAGCAAAAAAGACTCAAGTCTGCCATCTCTCAAACCAAACAGCCAGCAAGCTGCTCCACCAGAGGACAAGAGCAAACTCCGCGGACTCAGAGAAAGAGTCTATCACCTCTCGCGGATAAACCTCTTATCCATCCGGTTACATCAGGGAACCAACACCAAGACCGCAACCTCTGCCCGCCCAGGCCGCAACACCAGTCCGCCAGACAGTCCTCCCAGGCCGCCCGGTCTGCTTGATCAACCTCTACTTTCACTTCACAATTTTCAACACTCTCCCTTAAAGTGAGAAGTGGTGATCAAACTCAGCATTCCCCGTAACCGAGTAAATAACATCTTCGGTAATGGCTTCGTGAAGATGTCTGCGATGTTGCCCTCACTCTGCACATGCTCCACCATCAGAGATCCCTCCAACACATTCTCCCGAATGAAGTGGTGCTCAATCTCGATGTGATTGATCCGTGCGTGACAAACTGGATTATTTACCAGTTTTAGGGCACTCTCATTGTCACCGCATAACAAAGTTGGACCGCGCACTTCTTCATAGATGTCCTCTACTAATCTCCTGAGCCAGATGACTTCCGGAGCTCCCAAGGCCGAAGCCTTGTATTCCGCTTCCGTAGTAAAGACGGACACCGAGTCTTGCTTCTTGCTGCACCAAGAAATACTCTCAGATCCACAAGAGAAGACGTAACCGGATGTTGACTTTCGACCGTCTGAATCTCTCCCGTAATCAGCATCCAAGTATCCTTGAAGAACAAACTCCGTGCCTCTTCTATAAAGGAGACCCATGTCAGAAGTAGCCCTCACATACTTCAGAATATTCCTTGCCGCCATCAGATGAGGCTTCCTGGGTTTTGTCATATACTGACTTACTCGACCAACTGCATAAGCAATGTCTGTCCTTGTAATCGTCAAGTAGATAAGACTCTCAACCAGAGCCCGAAATACCAGAGGATCTGATAAAATCCTTCCCTCATCTCGCCGAAGTTTGATGCATGAATCAAATGGAGTAGAACTATTTTTCCCTTCCTACATGCCGAATCGTTAAACGATTCGTTCCGCATAGCCCTTCTAGGATATGAGTATGCCGCTCTCCCTCCTCTCCACCTCAAGTCTAAAGAAATGATGGAGTTCGCCCAGATCCTTCATCTCGAATCTGATAGCTAGCTCTGCCCTAAGTCTAGCTACTTCCTCCTAGAAATTTCCCGTGATGATCATATCATCCACGTACAACAGCACCAGGACAAGAAGCTCCCCCTTCTTCTTGACGAACAGACTCGAGTCTTAATTTGAAGCCAAATATCCGCAGAATTGGAGGTATTCTACAATCTTCCCATACCAGGCTCGAGGAGCCTGCTTCAAACCATAAAGAGCCTTCCGGAGCTTGCAGACGTAGTCCAGATGTTCTTCAGATATGTAACCGAGCGACTGATCTATAAAGATGTCTTTGTCGATCTCCCCGTAAAGAAAGACGTTCTTTACGTCCAGCTGCCTTATCTTTCAAACTTGGCAAGCAACCAAGACGATCACCACCCGAACCGAAGTCATCTTCTCCACATGACTAAATGTCTCCTCATAGTCCTCGTCGTACTGTTGAGAGAACTGTCGAAGTATGAGACCGGGCGGTCTGGCGGTTTGAGCCTGGTGGGTTGTAGACCGGGCGGTCTGGCGGTTTGTGTCCGGCGGGTTGATATCCAGACTGTTACTGTGGTGTCTAGCGGTCTGACGTTTCATCTCCGGCGGCTTGGAAGTCGGGCGGTCTAGCGGTCTCCAACCGCATCTCTCTCCTGCTTCTGGTATTGCCGGGCGGTTAGAATATTGTCTAACCGCGCGGCTTGTTCCGGTCTGTTGTTCTAGCCGCTCGGAACTGTTGTATAGCTTTAGTCCCACATCGTTAGTTTGTATTCTATCCTCTCTCCTCCATTCTATAAAAGAGAGGCCATACCTTTGTAAATGATATCTTTTTGGATAATAAAAATTTCAATTATTCAAAGTTCTGGCTTGTTTTCTAGTTGTTTATTCGCTACTCTAGTTGTTTATTCGCCACTTTTAACATGGTATCAGAGGACTCGATCTTCTCCTGCTGATTCTCTGCGCCCTGTCCGCGCAGTTTGTCCCTTCTTCTCGCGACCTGTTCTCGCGACTTGTCTCTTCCGCCTGCTTGTGCCCTGTCCTGCCTGTCGGTCACAGCGACATGTTACTTTGATCGCTACGGTCTGCTTCCTTATTCGCCTTGTTTGTTCCTCTCTTCTGTTCGCGCGAACTATCTTCTAGCCGTTCGACTTCTTTCCCTTCTTGGATCTGCGGCTTGGTCGTGGCTTCTCTGGCCGCTGGTGTCTGACATCGTGACCGCCGCAGCCCCCTCTTCTTCCTATCCGCGCGGCTTGTCTTTTAACCGCGCGGCTTCTCGTTGTTTTCTCCTATGGCTCTTTCTGAAACCTCCACTACCACTCACTACTAGAAAAGTGAGTATTGGCTACACTTTTTTTGGCCAGGGTTCAAAAATCGTGGCTAATACACTAGTATTAGCCATGACCGCAAAACCGTGGCTAATAGTCAAGTTTTAGCCATGACAATAAAAAAGCATGACTAATACCTTTGTATTAGCCATGAAAAACAAAAAATTGTGGCTAATAAAATTTCAAAACAATTTAAAATATGTGGCTGTCTAAACCCTCACTCCTCCATAACACTCCTCCCGATCGCCCTAAACCTAAGCAAACGGCGCCATACCCTTCCCCGCAAGTTCAGAGCGTTGCATCTTGCCGATCACTTCTCCTTCCTCTGGCATCTCTCCAGCAACCAGTTCTCTCACCGCAGCCTCCGGAAAAGCTCACTCGATCTCAAGCCCTTCCTCTCCCTGCCTCCCCGACGCCTTAGCCTTCTCTTCACGCCGCAGCCGCACGCAGCCTCTCCCGCTCGCTACTCCACGCCGCAGCCTCCACGCATCCTCTCCGGTTTCTCCAGGTAACCCTAACCTTCTTTATTAATCTACCTCATCTTCAGGCACATTAGTCCATTTCGGTTCTGAAATGTTGGAGCCGAACATGTATGAATTTGTTCTTGGTTTTGGGTGGAACCCATTGGAACTGACTTGAGTTGTACCTCAAGCTTCTATAATAAATTTCTTTTTGGTGTTTGTGCAATAAGTACGATTTATTCTTGGAATGCAGGATATTATAGGTAATGAGTTTAATTCTGCAGCTTCAAAACCCATCTAAAGCCAGGAAATAGTGTTCATATTGCTGTATAATGTGCATATGATCCCGAATATTGTCATATTAAAGAGGGGAAGATTTGTTAAGTAGTTATTTGGAATTGTCCATGTTTATTCTCAATTATGATAAATTTGATAACACTCAAGGAATTGCTACGATTAATCTCTTGAACCTAGCATGTCCTGTGAAAAATTTATAGTTCCTCAAATTCTGTTATGAATTTTTTGAAGTGCCTTATTAAATTTTCAAACCAACTTTACATTTTTATTTAATTTTTTGACAGCTACCAAGGTTATGTTAGTGCTGCATTGATCCTTAGAGATATTTCATAATAGAATGTTTCATAATATGGACAATATAGGAATTATTGAATATAAATATCATAGAAATTATAAATCATTTTTTTGGGATACTACTTGGCACATTTATTTTATTTTGGTTTAATCTCCAACATTCACGCTTAAGCCAAATCTTTCCTGGTTGATTATGCCTGAAAGTGCCTTCTATTTTGAGATGCTTCATAATTGCTGACTTAGGCATTGCTTGCGGAGTATTTTTGCTTCGGCGAGTTTAGACAAAAACGCCGCCATCATAGAATGTATGTTTGACATGACAACGTTATGACCGCTATAGAGTGTTTTTTTTGTTTGTGTATGTGTGTGGGTTTTTATTGTGTATTTGTGTATTTGTGTATGTGTGTGTATGTGTGTTATTGATTTTGTATGTGTGTATGTGTGTATGTGTGTATGTGTGTATGTGTGTGTGCGTGTGTTTGATTATTTATGTGTATGTGTGTGTGTGTTTTTGTTTGTGTATATGTATGTGTATGTGTATATGTGTGTGTTTTGATTGTGTATCTGTGTATGTGTGTGTGTTTTTGATTTTGTATGTGTGTGGTGAAGCTGTGGAGCGATGGTTTGCTGCATTTGTTGGAAGCTCACATCGTGCACAATCATCAAACCAGCCCCGCTACCGTTAGATTCTCAATTTGAAGGAGGTTAGATGTTATTGTCTCAATAGAGAGGACCCATTTATAATTATCTAATTAGAGATTTTAATTATAATTTGTATCTCATTTCATTTTTATATTCAATTGCATTTTTATTGTATTTGGGTAAGTTTAGAATTAGCCCACTTGTGGGGCATTTTTTGCAAAATACCTTCTGTAACTCTATCTAATGGCCCCTTGGGCTATGGAATGGTATAAGCAAAGAATTATCCCCTTAATTTTTAGTTATGATTAAGATCAACATGTTTTTCGTAATCATTTTCATTGTTTTTACTTGTCAAACATTATTTAAACTCAAAATAATATATTTTCATTGTCCGGCATCTCTTTGTATAACCCTAATTTTTTTTTAATTTATGTAGATTTCTCTGGCATTAAATATGGATAAAAGTTGGATTGATTTGCAAAATAGAGCTTCATCTGAATACATCCATGGTGTTGACAAGTTTCTAGATTATGCATATCAAAATAAAACAGATAGTTTTGAGACTCGAATTTATTGCCCTTGCAAAAAATGTTGTAATACTTATTTGATGGAGAGGGTCATTGCTCGTGAACATATAATTATAAATGGGTTTTTATCCAAGTACAAGATATGGACCCTTCACGGGGAATCATATTCTTCTATATCTTGCAGTGGGGATGATCAACTTTCTGATTTTAGAGATGATATGATGGAGATGATACATGAAGCAATTGGAATTCCACCTATTGGTGCTAGTTTGTATGATAATCCATCATCATTAAGCAGTCCAAGAATAGATGGTCCTAGCAAAGATGATGCCAAATTTATAAAACTTGTTGAAGACGCAGAGTGTCCATTGTATCCTAATTGTGTCAAGTATACATCATTGTCTTTCATAGTGAGATTGCTACAAGGTAAAGTCATGCATGGATGGACAGATATCTCGTTCACATGGCTATTAGAGTTCCTTATTGATGCTTTTCCGAACATAAAAATACCTAAGTCTTATTATGAATCTCAAAAGATTACAAAAGATTTGGGATTTTCTTACGAGACTTGGGATGCATGCCCCAATAATTGCATGATTTTTAAAGGAAATGATATTACACTTGCAAATTGCGAGATTTGCGGTGAGTCACGATACAAACAACTCAATGACAATGGAAATAACATGCAAAATACAATTTCAAAAATTCCAGCAAAACAAGTAAGATATTTTCCTTTGACACCGAGATTGAAAAGGTTATTCATGTCATCAAAAACTGCAAGTTATATGCGATGGCATGCTGAGGAACGTACTAAAGATGACACTATGAGGCACCCAGCTGACTCTCCAACTTGGAAAAAGTTTGATAAAGATTATCCTCAATTTGCTGCAGAGTGTCGCAATATTAGACTTGGTTTGGCCTCTGATGGGTTTAATCCATATAGAACCATGTCCATTGCTCATAGCACATGGCCAATTGTTTTAATTCCTTATAATTTGCCTCCATGGATGTGCATGACACAATCTTTTCTCTTTCTTACTGTACTAATTGATGGACCAAAGGGGCCTGGTAATAAAATTGATGTTTACCTTCAACCATTGATTGAAGAGTTAAAAGAATTATGGAATGATGGTGTGGCTACATATGATGCATCAAAAAATCAGATGTTCACTCTACGTGTCGCATTGTTTTGGACAATTAATGACTACCCGGCATATGCAAACTTATCAGGATGGAGTACAAAAGGCCAATATGCTTGTGCAAATTGTAATTTGCAAACTAAATCACAATGGCTAAGAAATTGTAGAAAATTTTGCTATTTGGGGCATCGTCGATGGTTACCTAGTGGGCACAGGTTTCGAAGAGATAAGGCATCTTTTAATGGATGTCGTGAATTTGAAGCTAAACCTTTAATGTTAAAGGGAAGTAATATCACAGCACAATTGAATGATGTACTTACTGAATACAAAAAAGATGATCTTAAAAAGAGGAAGAGAGAAGATAATTGTAGGGTTAAGAATATTGGTAAAAAACATGGTTGGAAGAAAAAAAGCATCTTCTTTGAGTTGCCATATTGGGAGTATTTTCAAACACGTCATTTCATTGATGTAATGCACCAAGAGAAGAATATGAGTGAAAATTTGCTTTATACAATATTGGGTGTAATAGGAAAAACAAAAGATGGCTTAAAAGCAAGACGGGATTTAAAAGAAATGGGTATTCGAACAAAATTGCACCCACAACAACTTGCATCCGGTAAGGCCTTCTTATCTCCAGCCCGTTTTTCAATGAACAAAGTTCATCAAGATGTTTTCCTACAAGTGTTAAAAAATATCAAAGTGCCAGATAGTTATGCATCTAATATTTCTCGATGTGTACATTTGAAAGAGAGAAATATTTGGGGTCTTAAGAGTCATGATATGCACATTCTTATGCAACAATTCCTTCCAATAGCTATAAGGAAAGTATTGCCACCAGATGTTGTGAAAGTTTTTATCGAGTTATCTAATTTCTATAGACAATTGTGCTCAAAGGCTATTAAGCATGTTGACTTGAAGATTATGCAAGAACGCATAGTTTTAACACTATGTCATCTTGAGAAGATATTTCCACCTTCTTTTTTTGATATTATGGAGCATCTAACAATACATTTAGCTGAAGAGTCCTCCGTTGGTGGTCCGGTGCAATATCGATGGATGTATCCTATTGAAAGGTAATGAACATTTCATATATTTGAGTTTATATGTTTATTTATATAATATTATTTGTATTAACTTATTATATATATTGAAATTAGGTATCTACTTACTTTGAAGAGATATGTTCGTAATCGTGCTCATCCGGAAGGTTCTATTGCGAAAGGATATCTAATGGAGGAATGCATGAACTTTTGCGAACGATATCTTGTTGGCATTGAAACAAAATCTAATCGGCAAAATAGAAATTATGATGGAGGACATGACATTGGTCGCCCATTTAAAAAGGGGAAAAAGACACAACTTGATGAGGTTTCTTGGATACAAATGCATCGTCATGTTCTTTTCAACACAGATGCAATCACACCTTTTCTAACGTGAGTTGTCTTATTTTTTCCCATCAATTTAATTTGGTGTTACTTTTTTACAATATCAAAATGTGTTCTTTTATAGGATGCACATCGAAGAACTCAAAAATTCAATCCCTCGTATGACCGAACATCAAATTGATAAAGCTCATAATGAATCCTTTCATTTATGGTTTAAAAATTATGTAAGTTCTTCAATATACGAATGAAGATCAAATTTTTAATAAATCATTTCATTAATTTCATCCATGGTTTGACTATCTCTACAGGTTAGATCTACTGATAACAATCTATGCAAAGAAGTTAAGCATCTCAGTGAAGGTCCGGATAATTGGGCATGGAGATATGATGGATATTTTATTAATGGATTTCGTTATCGCACAAAGTACAAAGATCAAAAAAGAACTACCCAAAATAGTGGCGTGCTGCTCAAAGCAAGTACAACTAGCTATGCTAGCTCCAAAGATAAAAACCCACGTGTAGGAGGTGTCACGTACTATGGAAGGTTAAGGGACATTTTTGAGATTCACTATGGTAATGATTTTAAATTCATCCTATTTAAGTGTGATTGGGTTGACCCTCAAGTTGGAAAAAAAATGGATGAATTTAGTTTCACTATTGTGAACTTCAATCATTTGTTGTATAGACAAAATAAAATGACAGATGAGCCTTTTATATTAGCCACTCAAGCAGAGCAGGTTTGTTACGTCAAAGATCCTCTAGATCCAGATTGGGAAGTTGTTATGAAGTTGACATCCCGGGATTCGTTTGATGTTGAACCTGAACTTGAACCACTCAATCAGCAACATTTGGATGAAACAATATGTGTACGTGATGATGATACTAATTGGGTTAGGGAAGGAGTTGATGGTGATGTTGTTGATGATATTCTTTTAGATGTTGACGACGAAATAACTAATGAAGAGTAATATTGTATGTTATCATAATTTTTAGCTTGCCAAATTGCTATATTTTGTTCATCTTAAATTAATATAGTTTGATTTATAATAGAGTTGTGAGGTGTTTTGAATTAATATAGTTTGTTCTATGATCTTCTTGCAGGCATGGGGAAGAAAAATACTCGAGGACAAACAATGATTGAAAAGTTGCAACTCCCTCAATCCGTCGCCGCACATTCAATCTCCCAACCTAATATAAATCCTTCACCAATATCTCAACCCATCACCACTCTACATTCAGTTTCCCAAGCTACTGCACAAGCTACACCAATCTCCCAACCCATTGACACATCACATTCACTTGACAATGCAGGTATTTGGAATCATAATTTTTTTATTTGAGAAATTACTATATTTGATCATTTTAAATTACATTTGATGGATTAATATAGTTTGTTCTATGATCTTCTTGCAGGCATGAGGAAGAAAAATACTCGAGGACAAACAATGATTGAAAAGTTGCAACTCTCTCAATCCGTCGCCGCACATTCAATCTCCCAACCTAATATAAATCCTTCACCAATATCTCAACCCATCACCACTCTACATTCAGTTTCCCAAGCTACTGCACAAGCTACACAAATCTCCCAACCCATTGACACATCACATTCACTTGACAATGCAGGTATTTGGAATCATAATTTTTTTATTTGAGAAATTACTATATTTGATCATTTTAAATTACATTTGATGGATTAATATAGTTTGTTCTATGATTTTCTTGTAGGCATGAGGAAGAAAAATACTCGAGGACAAACAATGATTGAAAAGTTGCAACTTTCTCAATCCGTTGCCGCACAATCTACCCCAATCTCCCAACCCATTGACACATCACATTCACTTGACAATGCAGGTATTTGGAATCATAATTTTTTTATTTGTGCACTATAACAACATATATAAGTTATTGACATTTTTAATGCAGATCTTTCAAACGAACGTGAAAGTATTAATAAAAAGAGAGGTCGAGGCCCTGCACATGGCATCCCAACGTGGGGGACAGGTGAGCGATTTCATGTTGATTTTGATAGATATGGGTACCCTACAGGTAAGTGTGAGCAACCATTTGTTAGCCAACTTGGGGTACTAGCTAGAAATGGGTTTAAACTGCCACTCACATATCCGCGATGGACGGATATACCCAATGACATGCTTGATGCGATATGGAGAGAGGTGCAGGTATGTTAATTTCTTCTTTTGTTACATTAACAAACACCACACTTAAAATAAACACAATTTTATTTCATTGAATAATTGCAGGAGAATACAGATGTCCCTCTAAATTATCAAAGTAGATGCTTGCATTCAGTCGGACTGCGGTGGAGGGAATGGAAATATCATGTTAAGCGTGATAATTATGATATATATACAACTGATGAGGAGCGCCTTGCCATTGTCCCAGATCGTGTTATTGCCGGGCAATGGAGAACTCTAATCCAATATTGGGGGCAAGAAGCTGTTAAAGCAGTATCAAAGCAAAACTCAATCAATCGTGAACATCTTGGAGGATACCATAAAATGGGGAGGTCCTCATTTCGCTCTGTTCGATCGGAGGTAAAATATCCAACATCTTTATATAATACATATATGTAATGCCAATTTATTTTTTGTTGTTGTTTTAGATGGAGAAACAAGGTAACGATAAGGTAGATAGAATTAATGTTTTTATAAGAACAAGGACAGATAAGAAGGGCAGAATTGATTTTGAAGCTCAGGAGGCCATTGTATGTTTTGATTTCTTTCTCCCATAACTAATTTCAAAATAATACATATAATATTGGCAGCATTTCTTATTTTTATATCTTCATATCACAGGAAGATATGAACATTCTTCTTGAAAATGTGCCTGAGGAGGAGCGCACCGTAGAATATAGAGATTCTTGCTTCTCTCGAGTAATGGGAGAGGATGGACATGGACGTTTGCGTACATGGGGCTTAATGAGAAAAAAAGATCTTAATTTACAACCTAGTCAAGATGCAGTTGAGTCAATCCGTACTCAACTTCGAGAGGAAATGCAATCGCAGTTTGATATTCAAATTGCTGAAATGAAGGCACAAATGGAGGCACAAATGGAAGAAAAGATGGCAAGCCTACAACAAGAGGTGCGAGCTCATTTGGAGCGTGTTAGCTACCCATTGACACCAACAACAACCACTTCTAGAAGTCGGGTGAATCCTTCGATACCTTCTAGCACCGGTCAAGTAAGTATTATTGTTTATTACTCAATTATTGACTTGTTTAACATATTTGTAATGTATAATTTTTTTAGGTTGGTGATGAAAATAGTGCTCAAGAAGATGCAGAATTTCAAAGGATGATGCACTACCCAAATTAAAAGCTCTAGTGTTGATCTACCAATATGGAAAAAAATCATATCAACTCGATGTTTTGATCTTTTTTTAATTTCCTTATTGAACTGCTTTTTTCTATTTATTTCCATGATGTTTTGAGATAGATTTTGGGAACGTGTTCTTGTTGCAAATAGCTCGGAAATTGATGATGCTTTTTTGTGGAATTCATATCATATTAATCCGTTAAATGATCAGTTAAATTATTTTGCAGAGTTCAAGCTGTGTTATTATTTCTTTTATCATTGGATCTTATGATGAGTTTGTCTTGCCTAGTCTAATGTTGCTCATAGTAGTCAGTTTCTTGAAACAGTTTGTCATTGGATCTTATGATGAGTTTGTTATTATTTCTTCTATTTATTTCTTTTATCATTGGATCTTTTTGTTTTCTTTTTTAGTTTTCAGGATGCTATTAAAGCCATATGTATGTGGTAGGTTTTGTCTCTTAATCTACCAATTTTATTTGCAAGTTAAAATTGTTATTATCTGAATGGCTGACATCTTCTAATTCAAATCTCTAACAATGTTTTTGTAGTTATATTTCAGCTGCTATTTAATTATCATTTCCTCAAAGAAGCTTTCCTCAAGAGCTAAGGTCCATGTTCTGTATTCAAATTTGCTTCTCCTCCAGCAATCTTAGAACGTAGCTAGTAATTTAATTTAATTTCCTTCTCAACGTTGTTTTAGATTGGGGTTTGGTCTTCAGAATTGTTTTTCTCAGCTTTTTGGTCTTCAGAATTTACTTTCCTCATTTTTAGTCATTGATTGCTTATTAGTTTAGAGTTAGTATGAAAATTCCTTACATTTTTATCTTGATTAATCTTAGCAAAGATCATTGTAATGATGTTTATGATTTGATTGTGCTTAGATTTAGTTTTTATGCAATTGTAGTCTTATCAAGAATGTTTTATGATAATGGTTTTGCATGATTTTATTAGTGTGATGTTATGTAATTATGTGGCAGCAATTTATTTGGCATTAAGAATGATTTAAAGCCATTTATCTGGCAAAAAAAAACTGCACTTCTCACTCCCATCGCAGGGTAAGCACTTTTATGGAGTTATTATATGCATCCATTTAGTTTTCCTTAAGCACGTTAATTGATTCTTTGTATAAAACTCACTATAGATTGATGTTTTTATGAAAAAGTACATTAAATTTGAAACTTCTTATAGAGACATAATTTTTCCTATCAAACAAGGAGAATTGAACTTGGCATATGTGCCTGTTCTTTTGAAACCCTTGCATATTTGTCATGCTTTCTTGAAGGTGTGGTATTACTACTTGAGTTATGAAACCTGAGATACTAATTGAGTAATACTATTTTAGTCCAGGATTGTATAACCCATCTCGAGTAGTAATATGTGTGTCCTAAGAAATCTAGACCCAAGCATGCATTCTAGGGGGGTTGTTTTTATTGCAAATATAAAATGAACTTTTAGCCTTTTTGCAAAATCCTAATGGTATTGTCTTTTTTCGCAAGAAGACTAAACTGTGGGGACTTTTCCAAAAATAATAACCATATTTAAATTTATTTTGTAGTATGTACACAAGATTGTACTGATTGACAAACCGTGTTCCATGACTTGTAAAATGGAATTATTTTCATGTGGCTATTGATTGTGCAGGTTCTTAGGTTTATTTTTCCTGATTACTTTTACCTTTGGTATTCTTATGTTCTCTTACCTGGAATAATTTTATGTTTTTATTAAGAACAGATGGAGAAACACTCTTCTCCCTGAAAGGAAAAGGGTGGGACGGGGGTCTGTGGAAGAAGATAAGCGCTTGAAAGTTTCAGTCACTCTTTTTGGAGCCAAAGACTGGAAAAAAATTGCTCATTTTGTTCCAGGAAGGACTCAAAGTCAATTTAGAGAAAGGTTGCTCTCTTGAACCTAAACTAAGCAAATGTTTTGTATTGTTTTCATTGGATTAATCAGTTTATAGTGTTTCAGATGGCTCAATTGTTTGGATCCATCATTAAATTTGGAAAGATAGACTGAAGTAGAGGACTCCAAATTGTTGGCTGCAATAGCAGATCATGGGCATAGTTGGTCCAAGGTTGCAGCAAGCATACCTGGACGCACTGATAATCATTGTAGAAGGTAATCCAAAATACTCCTTAATTATGTGTTATGGGCCTCGGGCACCAGGCATCTGGCCCTGATTATTTTTGTTATCTTTATTATTTTCTTGCCTTTTATTAGTATTGTCCTTTAATACATTGTAAGCCTATATAAAATAATAAGTACCATTTCTTAAAGTTCCTTGTCAATCATGCAGATACCCATGGAACTGAACTGTCCTTTAATACATTGTCAATCAGAAGTTCCTTGTGAGTGCACTGGTTGACAATTACCCTTTGGATGACATTTGAAATTTGTTATTCCTTGTTCGTTGTGCACTGAGAAAGGGTTCATTTGGAAGAGTTTTCTATGATTTTAGTTAGTGCAATATTAGCGTTTAGGACAAATAGGAACAAATTTCATTGCATCTATGCAATTAGTACCATTTCTTAAAGTGAGTTAATGTTGATAATGCTCAAACTAAGTGGGGTGTATTTGGAGAGAGAACTACTAGGCAAGCCATCCGAATAGATCTATCTTCCCAATGTAGGTGGAAAAATCACACATAGTGTAGCGAGGAACAATGTGAGCTTCCTGTCATGCAAAAGTCGGTGGCGCAGGTTGTAGCGGGGTGGCAGAGGTCATTGCTTGCACTCATCGCTGATACCTTTGCACACTGTGCTATTTCCTTTGCATGCTGCAGCTTGAAAGCAATATTCAAACCTGTTACTATATGCAGTTCTTCGATTGCATGATTTTCTGCATTGATTATGTCTTCTATAGAATGCCCTTTTACCCCTAATTACTAAAAAATTCTTTAGTAATCTATCTTAGGCATTATGCGAATGATCTTACGACCATTTCCTTCTAATTTTTCAGAACAAACGTCTAAGCCAGTAGTTCATGGAGCTCGCTATGCTAATTCAATGGTATGTCTTCATTTTCAATGTTGCATTAGAGATATTCAATGATCAAATGAAGATATTCAGATAGTAAATTAAGATCATTACCCTCTAAGTCTGGTAATGACACTTTACTTTCATTCTAGTAAATTAAGATCTATCCTCGATATCTGATAGAAACACAAATCCCCGAAGAATAAGCCGGGAGTAAAGACACTTTACTTTCATTCTGGTCAAAACCTGAAGAAAATAGAGTTTTCCACCCTGACAACAGTAAACAATTATGGGATTCTTATTTAAATGTGAAACCTCCATTGCCAGAAAATATTATCTGCAGAGAGAAACATAGCGAGCGCTTAAAACAATTTTATCTGGATTCCGCCCGTTCTAGAGAGTCAGTTTGTGTAGCAAGAGATGATTATGATCAATCATGCCCTGTTAAACTTTTGAAGCATGCAGATCATGGGATCTTTGGTTCAAGGTAAATAATGCAATTTTTAAAAATAATTTACTTTTCTTAATGGTTGATGTCTCAAAATAATCATGTACTATATTTTTTTATTTTTTCTGCAGGTGGTCTGTAATACTTCCTTTAAGTTGGGTAAAATCTTTTTGGATGTCTCTTATCTTGAATGGGGCTCATGCAATTGGACTCCAACAGGAATGAGGAATGAGGCGATTGCAACATGAAACGAAAAATCTAACCATTCCCATGCCCCCAAGTCTAGCTAGAAGAGGCTTCAATTGTCCTTTTACCCCGCTCCTCAAAATAAAGCGTTATGTATTCTTTTTTACTACAATGTTCATAGAACTTTATTTATACGGTAACTGTAAGGTTTTAGTATAAACTTGGCAAACATAATTTGATAAAGTTGGTCATAATTAAGTTCATGCTTATTTCAACTTAATCATGATATTTATTACTCGTGTGGTTTATGTATAATCATTAATACATGCAGTTTATTTCAATTTAATTATGTATCTTCTAAAAATGTCATATTAAATTATTCTTTAGCACCCATTAGCAACATCATTCCTCTGCCAGTTGTTTTCTTATAGTATTTTTCGTTCATGTATCCATACATAGATCTTTATTTTCTTGCGCTTAATTTTTATTCAACTTTTAGGCACCTTTTGAGTTTGAAAATGTCACATTTTTTATTGGGCTCCATTTGGATTCCTCTCCTTTAGCAGAAGTAGCTCCAACTCTAAACGTTAGATCTCCCATTTTTGAATGCCGCATTACAGTATTTTGAATGTGATTTTTTTTAAAAAAAACATGAATTAGTATTTGCCACGGCTTGTAACTGTGGCAAATAGTTTTTTTTTTAAATGATGAGTTCACTTTTAGCCAGGGTTTCAAACCGTGGCTAATAGTTGGCTTATTTGCCACGGCAGTTTTTTTCATAGCTAATACTATTTGCTACGGCCAATTCGTGGCTTAAAAGTTTTAGCCACGCCGACTTTAGCCACGGAGTTTTACCGTGGCTAGACCGTGGCTAAAACGTTTTAGCCACGGTTTTGAACTTTTTGCCAGGGCAATTTGCCCTGGCCAAAAGTCTGTTTTCTAGTAGTGACTACTCCTATCGCCACTCCGGCTCCGCATCCTACTTCCTCTGGCAACCTTGGCACGGTTTCTAAACTTGTTGGCTCCAACTATCCGGATTGGAGTGTTTCTTTCACCTTTCTTCTTCGCTCTCAGCGCAAACGTCATCATCTCACCGATGACCCTCCTCCTCCAGACTATGCTGAATTTGATGACTGGGATGTCAGTGATGCGCTTGTCCGCACATGGTTGGCTAACAGCCTCTCTGATGAATGTCTTCCTGTCATACGCCATGATGAGACGGTTAAGACCGCATGGCTTCACCTTGCTGCTCTCTACTCGAAGGGGGCTCAGACATCCCGCATTTATACTCTCTATGCGGATCTCTTCGCTCGCCCTTCCATGTCTCCTGCTGCGGCTTATCAGCAAGTTCAGGCTCTTGGAGCTGAAATCCTCCAGAATCGACCTTTCTCCGCGGACTTGGCCGAGCAGCACAAACACTTCCAGGAACTTCTGGTTGTTTGTTATCTTCTACGACTCCCTGAGTCATTTGATATGATCCGCCAGCAGATCTTGGGCGAAGCAGAATCTCCTACCTTGGATGCCACCGCAGCTCGCATCGCCGCTGTCACTTCCCTGCTCCAACGTCCTCTGTTGTCCTCCCCTCCTCCATAGGACTCCTATGCTCACCATGCTCAGCGGGGTGGCAATAGTGGCCGCAGCCAGTCTGGCACGCGCGGGCCGTCAAGGTTTCTCTGCTCTCACTGTGGTCGTACCGGCCACTCTGTTGACCACTGCTGGCAGAAACATCCTCATCTTCGCCCTTCCGGTGATACTTCTTCCTCAACCTCCGCCTCCTCTCGGCCATCTGCTTCTGTGGCCACGACCTCAGGTAGTGCACACGTCGTTACCCAAGGTAAATGGCTGATTGACTCTAGTGCTACAAATCACATGACCGGAAACCCTCATTGCTTCTCTCTCCTAGAGACGCATGATCGGTTACCCCCGGTTCTTGTTGCGGATGGTTCCCCTTCCCCGGTTCACGGGACAGGCATGGTTCAAGTCACCCCGTCGCTTCGCTTAGTGGACACTCTCTATGTCCCGAAGTTCCCTTGCAATTTGCTCTCGGTTACTACTTTATGCAAGCAACTTCAGTGCTCTGTATTATTTACTCCTACTTCTTGTTGTTTTCAGGACCCGAGGACCCAACGGACGATTGCTACTGGGACTGAGAGTGGCGGCCTCTACTTCCTCGACAATGCTTCCGCTCTGTCCGCCTTCTCTTCCACGTCTACTGATCTGCTTCAATGGCATCTTCGCATTGGACATCCTTCTCCTCGTATTCTTCGTCAGCTTCTTCCCCACTTACCTCAGACCAGTCCTCCGCTCAACTGTGATGCGTGTCAGCTTGGCAAACATCACCGCTCCTCCTTCCCGCCGAAGCAAGGTCGTGGTTCCTCCCGCCCTTTTGATCTCATTCATTCTGATGTCTGGGGTCCTGCTCCTACTCTCACCGTTGGTCGGGGTAGTTCTTATTTTGTAACTTTTATTGATGATTTCTCTAGATGTACCTGGGTGTATCTTTTAAAAGATCGCTCTGAACTATTATCTGTATGACAATCTTTTTATTATATGATTCAAACTCAGTTTTCTTTATCTATTAAAGTGCTGCGCTCCGATAATGCAAAAGAATATCTCAGTCATGAGTTTTCCTTGTTTTGTATGCAACATGGTCTTATTCATCAGACCAGCTGTGTTTACACCTCCCAACAAAATGGGGTGGCAGAGCGTAAAAACTGTCACCTCATTGATATCGCTCGCACTCTAATGACGCAGATGCAGGTGCCTCGCTCCTACTGGGGCTATACTGTTCTTCTTGCCTGCTATCTCATCAATCGCATTCCCTCTTCAGTTCTCCACAGCAAGACCCCCTTCTCCATTCTCTACCCGGGCAAGGAACCCTTTCCTCTTCCTCTCCGTATCTTTGGGTGTACGGCCTTTGTGCATGCCCCGTCGGCTACCCGTGACAAGCTTTCCCCTCGTTCCACAAAATGTGTCTTTTTGGGATATTCGACCACTCAAAAAGGCTATTGTTGCTTTGACCCCGTTCTGCGCAAACAGTTTGTTTCCGCGGACGTCACCTTCTTCGAAAATGCATCCTACTTTTCTTCTCCATCCCCGCTTCCCCCTGCGGTCTCTTACTCTCCACCATCTCTCAGTGATCCTTCCACGCAGCTCGACGTCTCCCCTCCTATGTCATCTCCTCCTCCGTCTCCTTCTCTCTCTATTATACCCCCACCTTCTTCTCCGCAACCGTCTCTCTCTAGTCCCGGGCCAGCCTTATCCGCCACGGACGCTCCGGTCCCTGAAGCACGAGACGACCTGGATCTTCCCATTGCTCTTCGCAAAGGGGTGCGGGCGTGTACCCAACACCCGCTTGCGGCTGTTGTTTCCTATGATCGGCTTACTCCCTCTCGCAGGTGTTTTGCTTTGGCTATCTCGGCTACTACAACTCCCCGCACTTACCAAGAGGCTCTTGTTATTCCTCATTGGAAATCTGTCATGGATGAGGAAATCGCCACTCTTAATGAAAGGGGTACCTGGACCTTTACTCCTCCTCCGATCGGTACTGATGTGGTTGGCTGCCGCTGGGTGTTCGTTGTGAAGTTTCGCCCCGACGGCACTGTGGATCGTTACAAAGCCCGGCTGGTGGCCAAAGGCTTTACTCAGACTTATGGAGTTGACTACTTTGACACTTTCTCCCCGGTTGCTCGCCTCAGCACCATCAGGGTTCTTCTTTCAGTGGCCGTCAACAGGGAGTGGGCTATTTCCCAGCTTGATGTCAAGAATGCTTTTCTGTATGGGGATCTTCAGGAGGATGTCTATATGGAGCAACCTCCTGGGTATATTGCTCAGGGGGAGACACGAGTATGCCAGTTGAAGAAGGCAATCTACGGCCTAAAACAAAGCCCTCGGGCATGGTTCGACAAGTTTAGTGGCATTGTGGCTGCCATTGGCTTTACATGAAGCTCAGCCGATCACTCATTGTTTATTCGCAAAATCGCATCGGGCCTTGTGGTTTTGGCGGTGTATGTGGATGATATTCTTCTTACCGACGATGACCAGGCTGGGGTGGACTTGACAAAGAAACATCTCCGTCAACACTTAGTCACGAAGGATATGGGCTCCCCGAAATATTTTTTGGGGATAGAAATCTCTCGGAAGCCTGACTCGTTGGTTCTCTCCCAACAGAAGTATGCTCTTGATCTTCTACAAGAGGCAGGGTTGACCGGTGCCAAACCGGCCAGGTATCCCATGGCCACTAGAGAGGACAAAACGTGGACAGATGACTCACCTCTTATATCCGATGCCACCAGGTATAGACGTCTGGTGGGCAAACTCATTTATCTCACGGTGACCATACCTGACATCGCCTATGCTGTAGGCAAGGTCAGTCAGTTCATGCAAGCTCCCAGGGAATGTCATCTTCAGTCTGCCTTGAAGATACTAGAGTATGTCAAAGCAGCACCAGGAAAAGGGCTACTCTTTCAGAAGCGTGGACATCTGAGAGTTGAAGCCTACTCAGACTCAAGCTATGCAGATGATAAAGGTGATCGTAAATCTACATCGGGTTTTTGCACATTTGTTGGAGGTAATCTTGTGAGCTGAAAGAGCAAGAAGCAGTCTGTTGTCTCAAGGTCCAGTGCTGAAGCCGAATACCGGAGTATGGCGTCAACCACGTGTGAGTTAAAATGGTTGCGGGCTCTCATGCTTGACCTAGGAGAGGTATACGACTATCCTCTGCCTATGTTCTGTGACAACAAGGCCGCTATATACATATCCAAAAATCCGGTCTTCCATGAGAGAACGAAACATATAGAGGTCGACTGCCATTTCATCCGAGAAGAGGTCTTGAAGAGACAGATTTGCACCCCGTTCGTCACCTCCGACAAAGAGTTGACAGATATCTTCACCAAGCCGGTTTCTACTTCCTTCTTCCATATCTGTGACAACCTGGGCATGATTGATATCTATGCTCCAGCTTGAGGGGAGTGTCGAAGTATGAGACCGGGCGGTCTGGCGGTTTGAGCCTGGCGGGTTGTAGACCGGGCGGTCTGGCGGTTTGTGTCCGGCGGGTTGATATCTAGACTGTTGCTGTGGTGTCTAGCGGTCTGACGTTTCATCTCCGGCAGCTTGGAAGCCGGGCGGTCTAGCGGTCTCCAACCGCATCTCTCTCCTGCTTCTGGTATTGCCGGACGGTTAGAATATTGTCTAACCGCGCGGCTTGTTCCGGTCTGTTGTTGTAGCCGCTCGGAACTGTTGTATAGCTTTAGTCCCACATTGTTAGTTTGTATTCTATCCTCTCTCCTCCATTCTATAAAAGGGAGGCCATACCTTTGTAAATGATATCTTTTTGGATAATAAAAATTTCTATTATTCAAAGTTCTGGCTTGTTTTCTAGTCGTTTGTTCGCTACTCTAGTTGTTTATTCGCCACTTTTAACAAGAACCCTCGAGCAACAAGGCGAGCCTTGTAACGCTCGATGCTTCCATCCACCTTCTTCTTCAGCTTGTAGACCCACTTGCAAGTAACAGGAGTAACGTCATCCATATTGGGAACCAAGTCCCAAGTTTCATTCTTCCTAAGGGCAGTCATTTTCTCATCCATGGCATTGTCCCACTCCTTTACTCCAGTAGCATCTTCAAACTTTGAAGGCTCCCGCTCATCCAGAGGGCCTGCAAAGAAATAGGAGATAAAACTCACTGTATTCCCTTCGCAGTAACGAGCTGGAGGCTTAATGATCCTCTTTGATCTCCAAAGAGTCTGCTCCTTGCTCACTACCTCCGTTGGTTCTTCAGGCTTAGCTCCGTCTCCGGACGAGCATTGAACACTGCTCCCCCTGCTTCCTGAACCAGAAACCTCTTTCCCAGAGCTTGAAGCAACACGAGCTGCTGGTGAAACAACAAGCTCCTCTTGAACAAATTCAGCAGCCACCTCATGCTCTTCATCAACCTTGCTCTCTGATAGCTCAACCGAGCTTCCTCTATACGACGTCAACTCATCAAAGACAACGTCTCTTGATACAACAAACTTCTTCGTTGCAAGATCCATGCACTTCCATCCCTTCTTCCACCCATCATAGCCTACAAAGACAAGCTTCCTTACATTTGCATCAAGCTTCGTCCTTGAGGCATTTGGGATATGCACAAAGCAAGTTGAACCAAACACCCGAAGGTGTTCAACACTGGGCTTCTCCTTAAACACCATCTCATGAGGATACTTCATGTTGATCGGACTCAGAGACATCCGATTGATGACGTAAGCTGTGCAGGTCATTCATTCCGCCCAAAAAGACCTGGGAATGCCCTTTGCATGAAGCCAGCAATTGCAGATTTCCGTCAGATGATGGATCTTCGGCTCCGCTACTCCGTTTTGTTGTGGAGTTTGAGCACAAGTAATCTCTCTCTGGATTCTGTGCTTCCTGTAGAAGTTAGAGAATTCGGAAGAGACAAACTCACCACCGTTGTCTGTTCTAAACTTCTTGACTCGCAGGCAGAGCCGGCCCTCCACCAGCTCCTTGAACTCCACAAACAGATGGAAAGCTTCTGACTTCTCCTTCAATAAATACACTTAAGTGTATCTAGAATAGTCATCAATCAGCATCAGCATGTATCTGCTGCCTCCAAGACTAGCAATGACGGTTGGCCCCATCAGATCACCATGGATGCATTCTAATGGTGCCTTGCTCCTTGTTTGAGATTTGTCAAACGGAAGGCGATGAGCCTTGCCGAATGATACGCCCGAAATAGGTATATGTAAACTACGCAAGTGCACGTGCCGGATCAAGTAATAAAATGATGAATAAAGATCGTCCCACGGAGAGGTGATTAATCTAAGGCTCACAAGTACTAGCTAGCCCTTTTCTTTAAATCCAAGTAGATTGATTTAAGTGAGTTTAAAGACAAATAAAATTCTAAAATGAAGTTGCTAAAACTTTCTAAAATTACTTTTTATCAAATTTTGGGAAAACGGTCTTGTATTTTGATTTCCTAAGTCTATAATGATGGATCCAAAGAAGAAATTTATGAGAAACCTAGATGTGCTTTCCTGCAACGATTTTACGGTAGAGATCCGTATCTCTCGATATAGGAAATCACTATACCCCTTATTCCCTTGTCATCTCTAACTCAGGCGAACAAAGAATATGATTGATAATAAAAATCAAAGTTGCTAACGAAAAAGTGAAATCTCTTTCTCCCTTTTCTGTTATATCTAGTTGAAGATACACTTACGCCTCTCCTCTCTCGAATCTCGAAGCGCAGTAAAACGAGCCGAAAACTTTGATTAAAAATTTACGTGACTCCTCTCTCGAATCTCGCCACGTAGTACAATATGTTTCATTCAAACACTCACAATTCTCCTCTCTCGAATCTCGAAATGAAGCATCGAATGAACCAATAATCCAAAGTTCTACCACAAGATCATCAACTAGATAAAAAAATCACAATAATCTTCTCATAAATTAAATAAAAACAAAGATCTCATCACATAGAACAAAGTACTTTCAAAATACAAAACCTAGGAGATTTAGTTCATGATTTGAGAAGAGGAATACAAGATTGGATTGATCTTACAAAACATGATGCTTATAGATCACAAGCGCTGTAGAAAATTCCACTCAAATGCATGCAAGATCCCTCTTTGATGACGATCCGGTGCGGTTCCTCCTCCTTCTCCTTCAAAACCTAGATCTCCTTTTCCTTGAAATTTGAATATAATGAATAATAATTTTTCTCTCTCAAACCCCCTCTTTATACTCATCCCCTCCAAAAGGCATCTCTTTAATGCTGAAAGGTTGTCATCTTAATATTTGTAACTGCCAAAAGTATGAAGAAATTCAGAATTTTGAATTTGAATTTCCGCAACTTGTTATAACAAATTTTCTGAACTGCAGAAATTTGTTATAACAAATTTCCTGCTGCTCAAAAACAGAAACTGCACTAAACAGCCTTGAAACTGTTGCAATAATGTTGTAGCAACTTCATGGATTTCCCGTGAACTTGGCCCGTGCCATATCGAGGTGAATACATCGGACTTCCTACGATAAAAACATATCAAAAATAACATAAATACTCTCAATTTTACAAGATGTCAATATATTTAAACACAATATGTTTTTATAAAAATTTACTAAATCTTTTTATCAAAATAGGGGTATTTAAGATACAAGATAACTTCTTTTTGAGAAATTATCACACCCTCACACCTGAACATTTGCTAGTCCCTAGCAAAATATAATATTGCAAGCTCTTTGAGTGAGTGATTATCTAGCAATATAATTAATCTGAGTTCATTTACCCTTTGGATTTTATATCAAGACTGCATAAGAGATTTGAATTGGTAAAAACATCAACCATTAGAAATTTCAACTCTGCATAGATTCATTAGTGAGATACAAGTAAAAGCTCCATAATGATTTCCTAGTGGTGTGTGTGCTCATCCTTAAACTCACCCATTCCCATACAAACTAACTCATTAATCCTTTCATAAGAAGGAAAAGATGACAATAGGCTAAATCTTTGAATTGGCCTCTACAAGGATTTAATAGTTAAAAGAAAATCATAAGGACTTGAAATTTGATCGACTGTGGCTTGATTCGTAGTTTCATTTTTGATTGGGTAAAAGGGTTCTCCTAATCACAATTCTCAATAACTTAACCAACTATGGGGTTTACCATCACAATCATACACATTTTTTTTTCTTTTAAAGTCCATAGTTGGGTTCATTCCAAGCAAGTGCAAACACACTTAGGCCGCATATCACTATGATTTTTTATCTAATTTTTTTTTTTGTAATTATAACCATAGTTGGGATCATTCCAAGTATGAGTGCACCTACCTAGGCCACATATCACTATGACTTACTTTTTTTTTTTTTTTTTGAAACACTCATAGTTGGAAAGACTATTAAGAAGTAATTAGTGAAAATATGGGAGAATTACACATGGTGATCATGAATCAAAATGAGAAGGCTCTGGCTCAACAGGCAGTGGAAAAATGTAGAAGGTGGCCTTAATCATTTTATCAGTGAACTATTTCATCCTACTATTTTAGCCATCATCATTGACCCAGTTCTTGTTTATCCTTCCCCTTATGTTCGAAATTTAATAAAATTATTTTGTAGGGTGCAAGTAAATTTAAGGAGTGGTGCGCATGATGGAAATACCAAATATGGAGCTCTACATATCTTCCTAAATTCAAAAAGCAAACATTTGAAATTTTTGAGTTTGACTAATCTATTAATTCAAGTAAATTATGCAAATATAAAAATTTGTTACAGGTAAAACTCCAAAGATTAATCATTACTGCGTATATAATTCACCACTCAAAAGGTGAGGGTTGGTAAGATCACCCCCACACCTACACCTTTGCTAGTCCCTAGCAAAATGTATATCAATATTGGTGTCTCTCAAGTGGCGCCTCTCCAAAGTTAAGAAATTGAAAGTTAAGGCACTTTTAAAAGAAATATAGAGTACTGAAATAAAATACTCCCCTGAAATCAGTAGTTTTGAGAATCATGCACCGCCAATCTTTTTACCACTTGTAGCACGCCACGGTGTCTTGAGTAAATCAACAATTTGGGCTTCAATGATGATCTGCATGATTGTACAACAATACTAGAGAAAAGAAGTCTACAATAGTAGATTAGTAACCATATATCAATGACATTCATATACTCTCACAAAATATGTACTATCATAGAACTTGCAGATATGATCGAAATATTGCACATTGTGCCCATGAAAAAGATAACATATAACAGGTCATTACAGCACATGATTTATATTGACATCAGAATATCTGTACGGGAGTGAAAACACAGAAGTAATCATCTGAAAATCAAAGAGTTCTTAAATCAAAACAACCATGCAGTCCAAGCATCATAACAGAAAATAGTCTATAGCCATAGTGGCCTCCCAGCATTGTTTTAGAGTAATACAAACATAATTAAGTTCTGATAAAATAAGTGAGGGAAAGAGTTAGAATAAATGCAAAGAGGTGCTAGAGTAGTCATTCGTCGTCGTTGTCTTCATCATCTTTACGATCTGCATCTTTCTCCGTAGCCACGATGGTGGGATCCACCATTGATCCATCAATGCCTAGTAGATATCCCTCTTCGTCGAACTGGCCCCTAAGATTGTAAGAAGGTTCCACAACTGGAATCTTGAGTTTATGCATAATCAACATCCGCTCCTGTCGGGCCTGCTCTCGTCGAGACTCAGAATATATATGCTCGCATCGAAGGTAAGCTTTGATGTATTCCAGGTTCTCCATCATAACATCTGGGTCCGACCCACAGTCCACTGCTGGAATATCTATGTCGATGCGTTGAGCGGTCGTGGGGGACTTCCCTTTGGATGTAGGTGGAAGGGAACCATGATCTGTGCGGACCTTGATATTCTTGAAAATGACAGTCTCAGTGATATGGTGGCCCACCGGAGTACATATGTCTCCCTCCCTCAAGCCTACTCCAGCAAAGCGACACAACATAGTAATCAGTGTAGGGTACCACAACTGTCGTCCTCCATTAACCGCAAACCTCTTTATCAATTGATCATAAATCACTTGACTCGCATTAATCTTCCGTCCAAGCAGAATATAATATATCAGAACAGCCCGTTCAAGCGAAATCTGGTTCGCATGCTTCGTCGGAAGCAAGCTCGCATTTACAAATAGCATCCAAACTTTTGCTTCCCTCGTGAAGCTCGTGGAGTTCAAGACATGCTTCCGAGGGTTTGCCCACACATCTGTATTAGCTTGGCAAAGGACGGCCGCCACCTCATCAGGAGAGACTGTTTTCTTGATGCGGTCGTACTCATCCCACTCCGGATTGTCCATGTCGAAGCACTCACAAATCCCTTGCGGCGAGAAGTTGACTTCCTTTCCCCTCACCAATACCTTATCCTCGATCTGAACTTTGCCGTTAGCATAGAATTCGTAAACCCATGGAAGAATTGCCTCCGTTCGTGAATGACAGAAGGTCGACCATCCCTGTTTCTGCATGTTGTCAATATATCCCTTACTCCAGTATTTCATTTTCATTTCAAATCCCCGTTCAAAAAATACTGGCTTCAGTTTTACCAAGTCATGCGCAACCCTCGCCTCATCGTTAACGAATCTATTCTCCTTGTACACAACGACTTTCCCTTTTCCTTTTCGGCCAGACATTGCGCAGACTAGTCATAAAATCAAGTAAGAAACCACAACATTTAATTCTAACCCAACACTAGGAAATGAAGGTGAGGCTCACTTACAGTGGATGGTGTTCCTTGAGATAGTAAGGGGCAGCAACCTTCGGCCGACTGCACAACCAATGCCCTCTAGAATCGGTATAAGGGTGGCCACAATAATCTGGTGAAGGGTTCTTAGAGTTATCACCGCTGGAGGAAGGGTTCTGTCGCTCGGAATCTCACCCGTCCGCGCGCACAGTGAACTCGCCGGCGCCCCCTAGGATGATGCAGAAACTGGGTTCGGGCTCGGGATAGTGAAGACGTTAAAAGGAATAGGGGAAAGGGAAGATAACAATTACCTCTGTGAATCCGCCGACGTCGCGGCCGCTGTCAATACTCGCAATATGCAGCCGGTATAGTGCGAAGGATGGGGGCTGCGCAGATGGCAAGTCAAGAGAAATCACCTCGCTAGATCCCGCCGCTCAGAGGGTGCCCTTCTGCTCTGCGTCGTGTTGCCGCGCGCACAGTGAGCTCGCCGGCGTGCCCTATGATGCTGAGAACTGGGCTCGGGATCGGGATTCGCCGGACGCAGGGGGGCCGGGGTTGTTGCTTAGGACTCGCCGGAGGTTCGTCTCCACCGGCGTTTGAAGTGGTCGCCCGCCTCACAGAATCCGCCGCTCCGCTGTCGTCTCGCGATTTGCCCTAGCGGCAGGTCTGCAGGAAGTCGGGTTATAGGAGGAGGCGGACCGGCTTTGGGAGTTAGGTTTTAAAATTGCTCTGGCCGAACCGGCCAACCCAAAGGAACAGTCTGGTTCAATTGGACCGGCGGCTTAAGCGGAAATTCAATGAGCGGACAACAACTGTTGTGTTGCGACCTATTTTTTTAACTGTCAATCTTTGTTATAACATTATGTTTGCTGTCCGAAATTACAGATTTTGCTTGGATTTTTTTTTTTATTAAAATAATTATTTTGTTTTAATCATTTAATTTTGTTTCATTTATTATCATAACACCAAGTTGTTAAACAAGTTTTCAAGTAGAATAGTCTAAAAGAAAAACTTAAAGAAAAGTTGCAAAGCCGAAAATAAACGCAGATACGCAAAAATAAAATTGGGTTGCCTCCCAAGCAGCGCCTAATTTTAAGTCCCGGCAGGACTTTGCCGACTGATCGATTATTATTTTAATGTGATGGCTGAGACGACTCGATAGCTGTCGTTCACTCTATAATGTTTGACTCTTTGTCCGTTCACCTTAAATTCGGTCCCGTCTTTTTCATTCACAATCGTCACCGCGCCATATGAGTGCACTTCTTTAATTTTAAACGGCCCTGACCAACGCGATTTCAATTTTCCGGGGAATATTTTTAAACGAGAGTTGAATAATAGCACTAATTGACCGGGTGCTAATTGTTTATTGTTCAGATGTCGGTCATGCCAATTCTTCGTTCGCTCCTTATAAATTCGAGAGTTCTCGTAAGCGTTCATTCTCAGCTTTTCCAATTCATTCAACTGTAGTAGTCGTTACTTGCTTGCGTCTTGAAAATCATAATTTATTTTCTTTATCGCCCAATAAGCTCGATGCTCTAGCTCAAGAGGAAGATGACATGCCTTTCCATACACTAGTCTATAAGGCGTTAAACCAAACGGTGTTTTGAAAGCCGTGCGGTATGCCCATAATGCATCGTTTAGCTTTTGGGACCAATCCTTACGGTTGACGCTAACGATCTTCTCTAATATTTTCTTGATCTCTCGGTTGGAAACCTCCGCTAACCCATTTGTTTGGGGGTGATATGCTAGTGCAACTTTATGCGTTACCCCGTATTTTTGCAACAGAGCCGTGAATTGGGCATTGCAGAAATGACTTCCCCCATCACTAATAATTGCTCTCGGGGTTCCAAAACGATTAAATATAAAAATTTTCAGAAATTTTAAGACCACTTTAGCGTCATTTTTAGGTGTAGCAATTGCTTCCACCCACTTTGATACATAATCAACTGCTAAAAGAATGTACATGTCTCCCTGTGAATTCACGAATGGTCCCATAAAATCAATCCCCCATACATCAAACAGTTCAACTTCTAAAATCGTGTTCATGGGCATCGCGTCCGTTCTCTTTATGTTTTCAGATCTCTGACACCTATCGCACTGTTTAACAAAATCTCGGGCGTCGCGAAATAAATTAGGCCAAAAGAATCCGGCCTCTAAGATCTTCATTGCTGTTCTATCTCCCATAAAATGTCCTCCATAAGGAGAGTTATGACACTTCTCCAATATGGCATTCATCTCAGATTCGGGGACGCAACGCCTTACCATCCCGTCGGGTCCAACCTTAAATAGATAAGGTGCGTCCCACAGATACGAACGAACTTGGTGTAGAAATCTCTTTTTCTGTTGGTAGAGTAGATCGGGTGGAAAGACTCTACTAACTATATAATTTACATAATCAGCGTACCAGGGCGCCATGGTTTCAGATACCGCCAATAGCCACTCATCTGGGAACCTCTCATTAATTTCAGATCGTAGCAGCGATGGTGAACACTCTATTCTTGACAGATGGTCAGCTACAGGATTATCCACCCCCTTCCTATCCTTAATTTCAACGTCAAATTCTTGAAGAAGGAGTACCCATCGAATCAATCGTGGTTTGGCATCCTTCTTCTCCATGAGGTATCGTATAGCCGCATGGTCGGTGTACACTATGACTTTGGCACATAAAAGGTAAGATCTGAACTTTTCAAAAGCAAAAACTACGGCTAGTAACTCTTTTTCGGTGGTTGTATAGTTGACTTGGGCTTCTATCAAAGTTTTGCTAGCATAAGCTATCGTGTGGAAGATCTTCTCCCGCACTTGCCCTAAGACGACTCCTACAGCATAGTCACTAGCATCACACATCAACACAAATGGTTCCTCCCAATTGGGGGTTACCACAACAGGAGCAGAAGTCAAACGTCTCTTCAATTCTTCAAAAGCACGTAAGCACACATCATTAAAATCAAATCGCACGTCTTTCTCTAACAGACCACTCAACGGCTTGGCAATCTTTGCAAAATCTTTGATAAATCTTCGATAAAATCCTGCATGGCCTAGGAAGCTTCGCAACATCTTCACGTTCTTTGGTGGTGGCAGCCTCTCAATCACGTCGAGTTTGGCTTTGTCCACACCTAATCCCTTCCTGGATACATGATGTCCTAACACTATTCCCTCGCGGACCATAAAGTGACATTTTTCCCAGTTCAAAACTAGGTTGGTCTCCACGCATCGAACTAGCACCTTCTCCAGGCACTCTAAGCAGGCTTCAAAAGATTTCCCGAAGATAGAAAAATCATCCATAAAAATCTCTATGCCATGATCCATGATATCAGAAAATATAGCAATCATGCACCGCTGAAAAGTAGCCGGAGCATTGCATAATCCAAATGGCATTCTCCTAAATGCAAAGGTGCCATACGGGCATGTAAAAGTGGTCTTCTCCTGATCTTCAGGATCCACTAAAATTTGATTGTATCCCGAGTAACCATCCAGAAAACAGAAAAAAATCATTTCCGGACAGCTTATCCAAAACTTGGTCGATGAAGGGTAGAGGAAAGTGAT
This sequence comes from Platanthera zijinensis, assembly GCA_039513925.1. Lineage (NCBI taxonomy): Eukaryota > Viridiplantae > Streptophyta > Magnoliopsida > Asparagales > Orchidaceae > Platanthera > Platanthera zijinensis. Next base: position 113,343,239 of record CM077097.1, on the reverse strand, counting down.
CTTTTCTCGTGGCTTTATTCAGTTTTCTATAATCCATACAAATTCTCCACCCCGTAATCGTCCTAGTGGAAATCAGTTCATTTTTCTCATTTTTCACCACCGTCATCCCTCATTTCTTTGGAACACACTGAACCGGTGACACCCAAGAGCTATCCGAGATGGGGTAAATAATACCCGCGTCTAACCACTTGATAATCTCCTTCTTGACTACTTCCTTCATAGGTGGACTTAGACGACGTTGGTGCTCGATAGACCCCTTCAATGGTTCATCTAATAGGATTTTATGCATACAAAGTGAAGGACTTATCCCTCGGATGTCCGTTATGGTCCAACCTATAGCCATTTTATACTGTTTTAATAATTCAGTTAGCTTCTGTTGCTGATCAGGTTGTAATCTTGCGTTAATAATAACGGGTAAAGTGTTGTTTTCTCCTAAATACACATACGTGAGGTGCTCGGGCAGAGGTTTCAATTCTAATTGTGGAGGCTCAATAACTGATGGCTTAACCGCCAAGGATCTCTCTGGCATCTCCAGGGGTTCTGGCTTACGAGTCCAACTAGTTGGCCTCTCCCATGCCTGAAAGCAATCCTGAATATCATCCTCATTATCAGATATATCCTCTTCAGATTTATTTTCCAACTGATATTCACAAACAGATATGGTGTTAACCATCTCAATATTATCCTCCTCTCTATCAAGAAACTTCATAGCATTCAGAATATTGAACGTGATCTGCTCATCATTGACTCTCATAGTTAACTCTCCTTTTTGTACATCTATCAATGTCCTTCCAGTGGCTAGGAATGGTCTACCTACAATAATAGGTACCTCCCTATCTTCTTCCATATCCATTACCACAAAATCTGCCGGGAAAATAAACTTATCCACTTTTACCAATACATCTTCCACTATCCCCTTTGGGAATGCTAGTGTTCTATCTGCTAATTGTAAAGTGATGGATGTCTTCGAGATCTCCCCTAGCCCTAGTTTCCTATAAATCGATAGGGGCATCAAGTTAATGCTTGCACCCAAGTCACATAATGCCTTGCCCTCAAATTGATATCCTATGGAGCACGGTATGGTAAAGCTTCCCGGATCTTTTAATTTGGGTGGAAGCTTTTTCTGAAGAATGGCACTGCACTCTTGAGTAAGAGCGACCGTCTCATTCAGTCCAAATCTTCTTTTCTTGGATAATATATCTTTCATGAATTTCACATAGCTGGGCATTTGCTCCAAAGCTTCTGCAAATGGGATGTTTATTTGTAGCTTCTTAAAGATTTCCACAAACTGCTGGAATTGTTGATCCAACTTGCTTTTCCTCAACCTTTGTGGGAACGGTGGAGGCGGGTAGACTACCACATTATCCTTCTTCTTTGACACCTCAACCCTAAGTTCCACCTGCTTGTCCCCTAGTACTTCTACTTCATCTTCCCTCTCATCCACAACTTTCTCTAAGTCTTTACCATAGTTATCAGGACTAACATCTTTCAAGTTCTTTTCCACATCGTCCTTCTTAGTTAAATCGCAGTCCACTAACTCTCTTCCACTATGTAAGGTGACTGCCTTACAATGTTGATTATCCCCTTTAGGATTTGGGGTAGTATCAGATGGGAGTGTCCCTTGGGGTCTAAGACTCAACGCATTGGCAATTTGTCCTAATTGTGATTCAATTAAGCGTATAGAATCCTCTAGACTAGAGAAACGGGCTTCATTCTTTTGCATAGACTCTAAGATGACATCATCAGATAACTTTCTAGAAGGTCCCGGTTGATTAGAGTTGTGGTTTTGAAGAGGAGGATTAGGGTTTGAATTGAATAAATGTGAAGGTGTAGATCCAGAATTATTTTTCCAAGACAAGTTAGGATGGTTTCTCCATTCCGGGTTATAATTGTTAGAATAAGCATTATGGTTTTGTCTATACTATCCACCAATGTAATTAGCTTCTTCATTATGTCCAATGAGTTGTTCAATTGTTAAGGTAGGACTAGTGGAAGGAGGAACAATGACACTATTAACTTGTGGTGGCGTTTGGCTTTGATGTAGAGTCAACGCATCTAACCTCTTATTAATTGAGTTAAATTGTGAGGTCATTTGGGCCGCAAATGAGGTTAATTGGTATACTTGGTATAAGCCTGCTGTAGAAGAAGATCCTTGCCGATCAACAAGTTGATAATTATTAGAGGACAAGTCTTCTAATATTGCATAAGCATCCTCCGGGTATTTGTTCATAAGTGACCCGCCCGCGGCTCCGTCCACTTGGATCATGGTGGTTGTTTGAAGACCATTGTAGAAGGTCCAAACTTGTTGATGGATGGCTAAGCCATGGTGGGGACACTTCCGCAATAGTTCTTTAAAGCGTTCCCAAGCATCATAGAGGGTCTCTCCATTTCCTTGCATAAAAGTCGAAATGTCTCGTTTTAACTTAGCAGTTTTCGATGGGGGGAAGTACTTGGCTAGAAATTTTTCTACCAAGAGTGCCCAAGAGGTAATGGATCCATTGGGCAAAGAGTTCAGCCAATCTCTTGCTCTTCCCTCTAGAGAAAAAGGAAACAGGCGTAATTTTATGGCTTCTTCCGAAACTCCATTGATCTTGAACGTATCACAAATTTCCATGAACGTCCTTAAGTGAGAGTTAGGGTCTTCGTGATTTAGGCCACCAAATTTATTATTTTGAACAAGTTGCATAACAACCGAATCAATTTTAAAATTGTTAGCTTCAATTGCGGGCCTAGCGATACTGAACTGTAACCCTCCTTGTAGAGGCATGTTGTAGTCACGACATGTTCTCCTAGGTTCGACCGGATGCCCATTATGTTCCACCTGCCCTCCTAAGTCTTGACCGTCTTGATGATTCTCGTCCGGGTTCATAGTTGAGGAATGATTTTGCTCTAAACGAAACGTCCTACGGTTTCTCCTACAGGTTCTCTCAATCTCTAAGTTTAACGGCAATAGCTCAGGGGATCTATAACGGGACATGCACTAACAGAGCAGTAGATAACAGTGCAAAAGATAAAATTAAATAAAAACAGGAATTAAAACTTGAACTCTAAATACTACGGATTACTAATATTGCGAGAAAAAGACAATAAATTAACGCATCTCCCCGGCAACGGCGCCAAAAACTTGATACGCCCGAAATAGGTATATGTAAACTACGCAAGTGCACGTGCTGGATCAAGTAATAAAATGATGAATAAAGATCGTCCCACGGAGAGGTGATTAATCTAAGGCTCACAAGTACTAGCTAGCCCTTTTCTTTAAATCCAAGTAGATTGATTTAAGTGAGTTTAAAGGCAAATAAAATTCTAAAATGAAATTGCTAAAACTTTCTAAAATTACTTTTTATCAAATTTTGGGAAAACGGTCTTGTATTTTGATTTCCTAAGTCTATAATGATGGATCCAAAGAAGAAATTTATGAGAAACCTAGATGTGCTTTCCTGCAACGATTTTACGGTAGAGATCCGTATCTCTCGATATCGGAAATCACTATACCCCTTATTCCCTTGTCATCTCTAACTCAGGCGAACAAAGAATATGATTGATAATAAAAATCAAAGTTGCTAACGAAAAAGTGAAATCTATTTCTCCCTTTTCTGTTATATCTAGTTGAAGATACACTTACGCCTCTCCTCTCTCGAATCTCAAAGCGCAGTAAAACGAGCCGAAAACTTTGGTTAAAAATTTACGTGACTCCTCTCTCGAATCTCGCCACGTAGTACAATATGTTTCATTCAAACACTCACAATTCTCCTCTCTCGAATCTCGAAATGAAGCATCGAATGAACCAATAATCCAAAGTTCTATCACAAGATCATCAACTAGATAAAGAAATCACAATAATCTTCTCATAAATTAAATAAAAACAAAGATCTCATCACATAGAACAAAGTACTTTCAAAATACAAAACCTAGGAGAATTAGTTCATGATTTGAGAAGAGGAATACAAGATTGGATTGATCTTACAAAACATGATGCTTATAGATCACAAGCGCTGTAGAAAATTCCACTCAAATGCATGCAAGATCCCTCTTTGATGACGATCCGGTGCGGTTCCTCCTCCTTCTCCTTCAAAACCTAGATCTCCTTTTCCTTGAAATTTGAATATGATGAATAATAATTTTTTTCTCTCAAACCCCCTCTTTATACTCATCCCCTCCCAAAGGCATCTCTTTAATGCTGAAAGGTTGTCATCTTAATATTTGTAACTGCCAAAAGTATGAAGAAATTCGGAATTTTGAATTTGAATTTCCGCAACTTGTTATAACAAATTTTCTGAACTGCAGAAATTTGTTATAACAAATTTCCTGCTGCCCAAAAACAGAAACTGCACCAAACAACCTTGAAACTGTTGCAATAATGCTGTAGCAACTTCATGGATTTCCCGTGAACTTGGCCCGTGCCATATCGAGGTGAATACATCGGACTTCCTACGATAAAAACATATCAAAAATAACATAAATACTCTCAATTTTACAAGATGTCAATATATTTAAACACAATATGTTTTTATAAAAATTTACTAAATCTTTTTATCAAAATAGGGGTATTTAAGATACAAGATAACTTCTTTTTGAGAAGTTATCACCGAACTGACACCCTATACAAACATGGCCATATCCGTAGGATGACAACTTTGTCGAGCTTTTCACATGGCTCCTACTTGTCATAACTTTCAACTTATCCATCCCTACATACCCCAGCCTCTCATGTCAAATAGTAGCGCTATCATTGGCCCTCATCCGATCAACATAAGATCTTATTGATAACACAAACAAGTCTCTTACTCTTCTCCTTACATGAGCAACATCAGCCTTCACTGTTGATACGTTGCGGAGAAACATAACTTTTGTTGGGCCAAACAAAACATGAAAGCCCGCGTTGACTGCGTTGGTCACCGAGAAGAGGTTCTTCTTCATGTCAGGTATGTGATACACATTCCTTAATGTGAGCGGTGTAACACCCATATCCGTCACATAGCATATAGCAGTAGGTCCGTACGGGGCCCGACATCATATACCACAGACAGACCGGCGGGTTACTAAATGAAACCATTCTTCCAATCACAACCGTCCTACACAGAGCATCTAGCGGAAGCATTTTAATAAGTTGCAAACAAAGAACCCAAACGAAAACATGAATGTCCACTAACAAACCCAAACAGGAATGAACGTACAAAATACACAAAGTACTGGGCCTTATGACCTTACAAAAGTTCACTTAAATAAAATGTGTCTTCCATACAACGGCACGCAGACCGGTCACACATGAGAATGAAGTAAACAATGCACTTCGACCTTCGAGGGCCAGCACTGCAACAATGGCTTTAGCTCGCTATTTGTCACTCGGCTCCGCAGCACCTGCAAGCAACAATTCACCGCAACGGTGACAAACAAAAGCAACGGTCAGCTAAAGCTGATTTATCCCGCGCGCACTGTGCGCCGGATTAATTCCGCGCGCACTATTCACGGGATTTATCCTGCGCGCAGTACGCAATTGACTCCTGCGCGAGCAGCGCGCGGGACGATTCTTGTGGGGGAACTCCCATACGCGACCTTTGCTGCGTAAGACGATTGCCGCACGAAAAGCCCTCATGGAGCGGCTCGGGTGGCCGTGTCGCGGGATCGCACATTGCGGGAGATTACTGTGATTGTGCTCACTGGATCATGGTTGGGTCCGTCCAGAGAAACCTCATCAATTATATTTCAATTCATGTAGCTCTGCTATTTTTGATTTCACGTTGCAGATTAGCAATCAATTTATACTCGCGCTTCTAACTCGAATTAGAACCACAATTATCACAAAGAACAAAAACTTAAGGATAACCTCTACAACCTAGCTAAGAACTATGCTGAATCAAATTATGGAAGAATGGTTTTCCCATCTAGAGTTTCAAGGAAATAGAGCAGAGATAGTGTACAGAAACAATAGTAGAAACCTAGCTAGCGTGGACACTCAGTCATTTAGGCTGTATTTGGGACAGCTGTGGCAGATGAAAAAGCTATTTTCCATGAAAAATTGATTTTCTAAATCCAGCTTTTTGGGGGTATTTTCGGAGAGCTGTCGCCATCTGGCTTTTGCTCTCTAGAAATCACTTCTCCTTAGGTATTTTCTAATCCCTTGTCTCCCGATTCCAGAAATCGCTCCATCCGCAGTCTCTATTCTCCCCAGCCCCCCACTCCTACTCTCGTTCGACAACCCCTCAACCCCCTCCGCCGTCGACCGCCACCTCACCTACGAGTCCCTCCTCTCCCTCGACGATCCTGACGGCAAGAACGAGGTGATGCTCCTCGGCCACCAGGATGACTATTCGCCAGATTCAGGGATGCAGGTTTCCATCGCGTTCAATCAATTTGGGGAGAAGTTGGTGCACAGGATGCCTCGTTGCCGGCGCGGCTACTTCCACAACGTGAACAACGACTACACCGAATGGGAGATGTACGCAATCGGGGAAGCGCAAATCCCACCATTAACAGCAACTGCGGAAAACTTCAACGGGAAAGATACTAAAGTACATCTTGAAGAACATTGTCCGAGAGTTGGGCCCGGCTGCTGCCGGTGTCGCCGCATTTCTTCCGGCCAGTTAAAGTGAAAGTTTTGTTCAATCCACAAAACTATCCAAACAACAACTACTTTTTTAAAAGAACTTCTCAAAAAGTTTTATTCAATTAGCTCTACTTGAACATCAAATTTTTCATCCATCAGAGCTGTCCCAAACAGAACCTTAAACTCTCAAAAATACTTAGACAAGCAGCATGTCAAAAAGTAGTTCTCTTGAATGTTGGCGACAAATCAGTTTAACCTAGTTTCATGACGGGCAGGCGGGCGGGAGAAGAGCAGCGTAGGACGTATGGTTTGATTTTGGCCGGCATTGACATTTTTTATTAAGTATTCCAAGCGTCTTTGTACAAATAAAATATATGAAAATTTTTATTGCAGATAGATGAATGAAATATAAAATGATTTAAAGCTTTGAACAAAATAATAAATACATTTATAGAAGTATATTAGCTCGTATAGGTTAAGGCGCCATCTGGATTTGAGTGTGATGTGGGATTAATTGAGAAGGCGCCAATTATATATGCAATTTCTATTTAAAAAAAAAATTAATCGCATACTACTAATACTATAACCTTCCCCAGCAGGGCAGTTGAGCTTTGTAATCATAATTAGTAATAAATCCAGCTGGCACTCACTACTTTTTCGGTTCCTCCCTCACACACATCATAACTAACGTTTGGACGGCCAGGATCACCCAAAATTCGATGGTACTTCCGTAAATTCCATATGATATTGATGGTATTTTCAAAAACTTCCATACCGGATTGATATTTTCCTTCCCCTATTCTGTGCTGACCTGGCTCCTCGAAACAGTGATCCGACGCAATTATTCATTTTTACCCTTCCGTTATATTTAATTTCATTTTTAATGGGATTTATTAATAACTCTCAATCGACGAACTTCAATTCCACCTTTTCTCCCTTCGCCTCCCACCTTATATTCCCAGCGAGAAGACGCGTAACAAGAGCAGATGGCGTCGCGGCGGATTCCGGTCGCATCTCCGGCAGCGATCGCCGCGGCTGCGATCGTCTCCATGGCGGTTGTAGCAGCGGCGTTTAACGCGCCGTCGATTTCTTTCGACGAGGGATATTCCCCGCTGTTCGGCGAAAAAAATATCATTCAGTCGGCCGGCGGCCGAACCGTCAAAATTCACCTCAATAAATTCTCCGGTAATCGATCGCTTTTATTCTATTTTACTCCGTTTGTTAATATCATAAAAACTTATAACGGCGTTCATCGCCCGTTTGTAATTGCAGGCTCGGGATTCATCTCATCGGAAATCTATTACCATGGATTCTTCAGCGCGTCGATCAAGTTGCCGTCAGATTACACGGCCGGCGTCGTCGTAGCGTTCTACGTGAGTGGCGCTAACCTCCTTATTAGTTTCTTTCATTGTTTTGCTCTGTTCCGTTGCGCGGACGTCACCCTCTTCTCTCCTCCGATCACTCATTTCATATTTTATTTTTTAATTAAAAAATAATAACTGAAATAATTTATCGAAAAATTCGGCCTTTTGTTTGAATATATCTGTTGGCTTGCGACGGCCAAGCGAACAATAATAAGTACTTGCATAAAATTTTCAAAATAGTTCGTAGTATTTAATTGAACGATCAAATTATAATTAAAGAAGATTTTAACAAATATTTGGCCACGCCGCCACGGGGGCATTTCTATGCAAAATAGATGACAAATAAATGTTTGGGAAAGTCAGAAAACTACTAGACGAAAAATCAAGTAGAATGGAAAAAGTCCATCCATTTGCCTAATTTTGTTTGAATTCAAATGGAATTTTATTATTAACTTTAAATTTATTTACAGAAATTGGTTAAATTTAAATATTAACTGTTCATTTATGTTTATATTAAGAAAATTCATATTTGTATCATAATTGTCCAATTGTTCAATTATTATTATTTTAAAAAATGAAGACTATTTTAAATTAATTCAAGTAGAGCGTGGTTGTATGGTGGCATATAATAATATTTGGAAATCATGCGTTGATTCACATACTGTGATATTTTGGCCTTCCAATTTTGCGAAAAAAAGATCCATGTCCGAATACCACAAGCCCTAAATCCGACTAAGAAAATAAAATATAATTTTAATTTTTTAATGTAATTAAACCTATTTCTACGATTAATACATATTGATGTTAAACCTATTTCTTCTATTTTTTATAAGAGTGTAGTGTTTTTGTCCAAATTCACCTGATAGAGTCGTACGTGATGGTGAAGAGTAAATTGCATGTGCATTATAAGTTCATTTGTATAAATAATACAAGCCACCATTTTAATTGTTGAGCAGAATCACCTACCCTAATAAATAAATATAATTTGGGAAAAAAAAAATAGTTGAGACCTTCTTACGGTTCTTACCTAATATACGCAATAAATAGGGATTTTCTTTTCTTAGGAGCTCATGATGAAAAATAATGTTTTTTACTCGTGCAAATTATTTGTTCGTAGCACGGATATATGGTTTAAAGTAAAAAAAATATTAGACCGCAGTCCAAACTTGAAATCATTCTTACATACATAGGCTCTGTTTGACTCGGTAATTGCGGTTGTGAAAACAGTAATTATAAATCTTCGCATGTGATTGTCCAACCTAATTTATGAAATTTCATTCTTTTTTATATTCAAAATTTTTTAAAAAAATAATCGTCAGGGATCGGGCGGCCAAGGCCGGCCCTCACGGGGCCAGCCGCGGAGAGGCTGTACGGGTCCAGGCGCCCTTGGCCGGCCCTTGCGAGGGCCTGCCACGGCGAGGCCACCTGGGATCGGGTGGCCATGGCCAGCCCTCGTGGGGGGCGACCACGGCGAGGCCGCTTGGGAACGTGTGTCCTCAACCGACCCTCGCGGAGGCCGGTCGTGCAGGGGCATGACGTGGCGAGGCCGCCCGGGAACAGGCGGGCCTCGCTCGGCTCCGGGCGGTTGAGGAGAGGGAGAGAGAGGGTGGTGGCCAGCCCGGGTGGGGCCGCCGTGCCGCCAGTTTGCTACGTGAGCACCGCGTGCGAGATCCGCACGTAACTCTCGGGACTTTAGTGGGGGAAAGGGGAAGATGGCTATTTACGGCCCGATTTCGCTATAAATTGAGGCTAATCTCATCAAATATATTTCCTAAATTCTTAGAAGCGGATGTTTAATTTGAATTTTTCAAAAAAAAAACTGGCGCTCCGTCCACAATTTCTAGAGTGGCATCCCAATTAAATAATTCATTAATTGCAATCAGCCGACTTCCAACATTAGCTTGGGAATGTTGTTGTTTGACGCAATGTCAAGTTAACGCAAACTCGAAATCTTAGAATTCTCTGGATGCTCTACAATTATATTTGTTGTTTTAAAACTCTTTTAGAAGAAAATGTTTAGGCTCCCTTTGGCATGATGGTGGCCGTCGTAAATGAACGGGTTAAACTGTCATTCGTTAAGGATTTCCTAACAAACATTATTGGTTTGAACATAAAAGTGGACGAAGTTCCTTAGGTGGTGGGCATTAACGAATGACAATTTAACCTTCATGTTCATGACCGCTACCACCGTGCCAAACAGTGCCTTAGAGATAAATCATATATAAATAACTAATAGCAAATCATCACAAATGCTTGTGTTATTAGCAAATTCAAATTTTTATTCGGCTCTTAATACCTTCATAGTGGCTGGCGGTGTGGGGGCGGGATGATGGAGACAACTAAGCCTCCGTTTGGGGGGATTTATTTTCACCGGTCAAGCGGTTACGACTTACGACCGCATGAATCGGACCTTAATTATGGTCTAGTTCATGCGCGCGTAACCACTTGATTGGTGAAAATAAGTCCCCCCAAACGGAGCCTAAGTGTGGTGGCCTCCAAATCTCCAATATAAGAGAAAATGGTTCCTAATGATTTTTTATTATTTTTTCATATCTTTTTACATTAATTGCAATTGTTCAAACACGAAGCATTCTTTGATGAATTTGTTATCTCCGTACCCTAACGACCAATTCAAACTTCAACGTGATCCATGTTTAGACCTAGAATTTGACCACAGGTTATGTCTTTGAGAAATTTCAAAAAGAATTTCGATACTCAATTCTTTCTAGACAGCATAAGATTATATATTAATTTGCAATACATTAATGTTTGTAGATGATGGTATACTAACCTGGCCTAGAAACTATTGATGAATTAAGATATCTTCAAATGCAAAAGAAGAAAGGTAGATGAGGTTCTTCTTAAAGTTGTGGAGAGAATTTAATTACTGCAAAACAAGGTTGTCTGGAGCGAGATCCTAAATGAGATCCTTTCGAGACAGGATCAGATCGGATATATAGTAGGGTCGGATCGAGGATCGCTTTACAAAATCAGGATCGATTTACAAAATCTGAAACATAAGATCCTATGATCCGGATCGCGATCCTGACAACCATGTTGCAAAGATATGAAGATATTGGAGCCTATCTAAAGAGAAATTACTCCCATCTTTTTTTTAAGATCGAGATTATATATACCTTTCCATGAACAAGTAAATGTCCATGCATCAAAGACTACTTAGATGAGTTGAATTGAATCATACTGATTTTGAGGAATGTTGATCTCAAGATTAATGAAATGAGGATCAGTCAACTATCCTCTTGTGCTAATTAATTTTATCTAATGATAAATTCGTTAACAATATGGGTATATAGACGTGCTACAATACTTAATATCACACACTGGCACTCCCCCCAGCTTCCCTGACACATCCCCGGTCACAAACAATCCTCCCTTGTCTACTTCCACCTCCTCCGGCACCCATCATTGCCACCGATGCTTGCCTAACTTCCACGACCATCCCTAGCATTCATCCACTAAACAAAAATCTCAAATTCCCACAAATTTGCGAGCCCTAATAATATTCATATTTGAAATTTCATCCCAAACCACACATTAGAACCAAGGAATTTCCCAAATGGCTATCCCAAGCCCACAAGTGGCCACATTCTCTACAAGTGTCATTGATTACATGGTTAGCTTTACATTTATGTTTCATTTCTCACATTGTATGGATATTCGATTTTTACTAGTAGTATTTGACTCTAAATGACTTGCTTCTCCTACACTTAATTTATGTGCACCCTCAGTTAATTGGAATAATAGTTTACATTATTAATTTGAAGTATTTGTGATTGAATGCAATTCAACAGTTATTTTTATTATTATTAGTTTATTACTATCATCATGTGAAAATATCAATGGGATAAATAATCAAACAAGTGAATTGATCCCGTTTAATTAATGTTTGTGAGCAGATGTCAAACGGAGATATATTTGAGAAGAATCACGACGAGCTGGACTTCGAATTTTTGGGCAATGTGAAGGGAAAAGAATGGCGGATTCAGACCAATGTGTACGGCAACGGCAGCACGAATCGAGGCCGCGAGGAACGGTATCAGCTTCCCTTTGATCCCACCGCAGAAGCCCACCGCTACTCCATTCTTTGGACCAACGCTACCATCATGTAAGCAGCTTCTATACCTATAACATCCACCATAGGCTTTTTTTGGCGCTACATTTTTTGCTCTATCGAGTTTTTTTTAAAAAACACACACTAGTCATGTGTTTACCCCAACCATGTTTGTATCTCCTCCCATGCTCGTCTGCTTTCGAACACATGAGATATGCAGACGGCACTCTCACCGCTCACCCCTCCCCCGAGCGCATTATTTCGGTTGTCGCTCGGTTTTCTATTGCGATCGGCGGGTTGCAAGCCGTGGGAGGGAGTACAATCCTGAAATTAAGTACAATTATAATTGAGGCACTACGGCGACTGCAAGGGTACCCAATGCACTGCCATTTATATGAATAAAAGCAGCATGAAAATGAAACTGCGGTCAATGTCGTTATATAAATTATAAGTATTTGCATTGCCGGAGTTGAAACTGAAAGAGCCGTGCCGGACCCAATCTTTTATTTATTCGTCCCTTTATACAAGGCCAAATATTCCTGGTCGATGTCGTGAGCTGTACGTTGATGATATCAGATCCACCTCATCTATTCATAATTATTTATCTCCCAATGATTAATATTTATGCGTGCTACGGTGCACTTGTGTATGACTATTTGCTATTTTATATTATGCTATATAAATTAAATTATTTGAATATAATTTAATGTTTACCAACTATAAGCACAAAAAATTTATAATTTAACGTGAAATGACTGGAATGGTCATGCATAAAATGACTTATCTAGTCAACTTTGGATTTTTTTTAAGGGTGTGCATTTGGCAGGAAATTGAACAGAAGAATTTAAATTGGTCTAATTATGATTTTGAATTGGAATTGAAGCCAATTCTAATTCTATTGTTCGGCTGAATGCAAAAATTTTGTCACACATATGCACGCGCGCGCACACACACAAAAGCATTCATCCACACACATACAACCGCACACGTACATATACACAAGGTTCTGTTTGAGCGGATTTATTTTCACCGGTCAAATGGTTACGACCTTTTGACCGTTTGACCGATGAAAATAAGGCTCCGTTTGGCAGGGTGATGGCGCTGTGGCGGTCATGCATGAACACAGGGGTTAAATTGTCATTTGTTAACGCTCATCTAAGGAACTTCATCCACTTTTATGTTCAAACGGATGATGTTTGTTAGCCTATTAGGTGATCATTAACGAAAGACATTTTAACCATGCGTTTACGACCGCCACCACCATGCCAAACGGAGCCTAAGAAGTTCTGGAACCATGTTGTGTGCTATTTGCGCTGTTGGACTGAATCAATAGTTGGAAGCGGTGCTTGCTAAAATTGATTTTTTATTTAATTGACTGCCGAACAACAGAGTTGAAATTGACTAATTCTGCCCAAAGGAACGACCCCCTAAATGAACTTTTGTGCATAGTTCTATTCATGGAGTTTGTAGAAGTCGCGCGTACGGTCATGATTTTTCGGGTGAACATGAATTTATAGTAATTTTGAATCGGAAAATATGCGGCTCGGATTCATTCCCAGCCCTTAGCAGCATAGTATGTTAAACGATTTGGGTTGTATATGTCTGTATATTTATGTATGTCTGAAAATGTGTGTATATGCACGTGTGCGGTTGTATGGGAATGTGAAATTAGCTTTGATGGGTAATCTCTCTGCTCAGCAGTTTTTTACAGTTTTTTTTTTCTTTCATGCAGTTTTTACATCGACGATACTCCGATCAGGGAGGTGGTGAAAAACGACGCGATGGGCGGCGATTATCCATCAAAACCCATGTCATTATACGCCACCATATGGGACGGTTCAGCCTGGGCGACCGCCGGCGGAAAATACAAGGTGGATTACAAGTACGCGCCTTTTGCCACGGAATTCTCCGATCTCGTCCTCCACGGCTGCCGCCTCAATCCCATACAGCAGCTGCCGGCCTCCGAGCAGTGCCGTGATGTCGACGAATCCACCGCCGCCGCCGACTACTCGTATTTGTCGCCGGAGAACCGCGAGGCATTGCTCCGGTTCAGGCACAAATACATGACTTACGCCTTCTGCTACGACGAGCTGAGGTACCCCATTCCCTTGCCGGAGTGCGAAGTGGTCCACTCCGAGAAAGCAAGATACTCCAACTCCGGCGACATCAAGCTGCAGCAGAAGCAGATTGCTCGCCGGAGCCGGGCGGCGAGACGCCGCCGTGTGAGGAGTAGAGTTGAGGCCGACCGGCAGTTCGTTTCCTGAATTTCTCGACCTCTCCGGTGAAAAATAGAGTAGTTACAGAGGGCTTCTTTGGCCGTGGGCATTATTTTCTCGTGGGGTTCTTCGGTTTTCCACAGGTGTGCACGTGTGCAGATAATAAATTTGATGAAACTGTTTGAAATAGAGCCGTTGTTTATTAGGCCTGTAATTACTTGGTTTGGGATAATATAATTTAAGGGGTGATATATGTAAATGGAGGGGGTACATTTATTTTATATTCCTCGATAGATTGGTTTGATATATATTTACTATGCTCATGATAAAATTATGTTTCCTAACCTATTTTTTTTGTTATTTATTTTTATAAAAGGCTATTTGTATGGATGTATCATGTTTAACTTATCATCACAAGGTCTACCCTTGCACATACGAGAGAATGTTTAATACCTCTTAAATAAAGCTAACTCAAATTTATATTTCATCAAGAAAGTCGCATTTATTGTAAAATGTCACCGTTTGAGAGAGTCTTTTTCCTCCTCTCTATTTTTTATAAAATGTCACCGTTCATAAAATTTTATTTGATTTTTTTTTGTATCGATGGAAAATACTCATCATCCAAAAGGAGTTATTTTGCATTTTTAGAAAGTCATTCGTTCATAAAACAAACACAATATATCATGAACGGTGACATTTTCCAGAAAACAAAAAGGAGAAAAAAAAGCCCTTCCAAAGAGGCCTGAAGTTGTGCACGCCCAAATAACCAATTAAGTTCTGCGGTAGAGCCTATGGGAATGTGCCACATATGCTGACTCTTTTTTTACTTGTGTCGTGTGTGAACATGGTTTATAGAGGGTATTTTTGTGTGTACAGCATGAGTGTTTTCGCAATCAAATGGGAAGTATATAAGGGTGGTCGAAAGTTTTTACCAGCCGCATGAGGGTTTTTGCAATCCAGAGGCTTTCATAGTGGCATATAGAGTGCATCTTTGAGCAGAATTTTACTATTACCGACTGATCCTAGAAAGAAAATCTTAATAGCAAAGCCTGCCGCATTTATATGAAGAAAGAAAAAGCTAATTTAAATGGAGAGATGGGCTTTGAGAAGAATTTACTGCTTTGTTTGTTTTCTAAGCTCTCAATATTTCGGGTAGGATGCAAAATTTTTGGATCACGATTCTCTCCATTTGAGGTCACAAATGGAGGTTTATTTCATGTTGTGGTGTTTTCTCACTTTATCTAAAGGTGGATATTTTTTTGATTAAAATAAAAATAAAAGGATATGAATAATGAACCCGTCAGATTAATCAGATATAAATCCGGACCGTGAAAATGATACTATCTATTTCATTTCAAATGGGAAAGATCGTGTTCCAAAAATGTTTGCCTCGGACAACTTTGAGTGCAAGTAGGTGACGAAACTCACTACTAGTCTCTAGACACGTAAATAAATTTTTGGGTGCGGGCCCAAATCTTTTTAAAATTGTCAGTTTGCTCGGGGTCCCCTTTCCATTTATTTGGGCTAAACCGAGTTTGGCATGGGCCTATTTGGGCTGGGGCTGAAAGAGTGGCCTTCGCATGGACCATATATTAAACAGTTTAAAATTCAGAAGATTCTTCTATATAGACAGAGTAAAGCAGAGCATATAAAATGGCATTAATCTATAAACATGACGTTGAATTTCTAATTCACTTCCATAGCTTATAACTAATTTAGTACAAGATTTTATTAAGATTAATGGGTTTTACCTGAATTTTTCAAGTCAAACCCAAAAGGGTTTCGGCCAAAGACACGAGAGCAAATAAATCCGACAAGCCGAGCCGTGCGCAAAAAAGCCGCGCTCATCCAAAAGGCCCCAATACACCCGAGAAGGATACAACACCGCACGCAGTCCCACCAGAGCGCCGTGACAGTGTGCGCTGAGAAGCGCCCCACGTGGTCTGCGTGCGCAGGCGGCCTGCACTTGCACTGCCTGCGCGCGCACAGTCGCGCAAGGCCACACGGCCATGAGTGGCCGCGCACCGCGTGGACGCTCTCCACGCGCGGCAGCAGCCGCACCCCGCGCGGTGGCGCCGCGCGAGCGCCGGCGGCGACCTTCGCCGTCTCAGGCCGCCTCCGCCGCCGCCGACCACCGCCGCCTCGGGTACCTTGCTCGGGCCGCCTGAACTTCCCGGAGGGCACTCCCGTCATTTTCGGCGAAATTAGTGTTCCCGGTGATCAAAACGGAGCGACGACATTCACCAGCACAAATCACTGTACGACGTAATTACCACCATAATCATCCAGAAAACTATAAATAGATCCACATGTCTTCATTTGAAGACAAGCAACTCCGGAGGCAAGCGTGAGCTCTGAGGTTTTCCGGCGAGATCGTGGATTTAGGCCGATTCTCCGCTCAAGAATTCTCTCTGCTTCTCTCCTTGCGCTAAGCTCTCATGAAACTCCAAGTCACGTCAACTGTCTTTGTGAGAGTGCTCCCATCAAGGCTCCGCTTCAACGAGGGAGCTCCCTCCAACAGCTCTGTGGACTTAGAGAATTCCCTGTCGTAACGCTTCCACCAAGGTTCCGCGAGTTCAGCAACATTCCTAGCCGGAGCGTTTCCATCGAGGCTCCGAAGACTTAGTCATTTTTCCTCAAATTCTATACTTTGTACCTGTTACGGAGTAGCTGTCTGTCGCCCTCCGAGATCAAACCAATCTTTGTAAAACTCCGAGAAGCTAGTGGATTTTGGCTCGGCACACCTTCAGACACGTGGTTTTCCCCCTTTCCGTGATTTCCACATCAAAAACGTCTCTTGTCATTTGTTGCAATTTATTTTGACTGTTTGCACGCCTGATCCGTTTCCGCGCTGAATAGTGTGATTTATGCTATAACCTTTGTCCTGCCGGCCGTGAACTGAGTGGTCATGAACCGTTGTTCGTGAACGCCAGACCTTATCTAAAAATTTCATGCATTTTATGCTCAAAATTAATTAGTTTATTTGCTTGGTGGCGGTCATATTTTTTGTCTTGTCAAACATATATTCTAAGATAATGACTTTTTTGACCAAATTCACCCAAATAAATATGCCGCGTCAAACGAAGCCTTAATCGGTTATAAGTACATGACAAACTATCAACTTCATGCAACTTCATACAACTTCATACTCCCGCAAGTAAAACTATACACTGATGGAAGTGTGACGTGACTCATGAATGAATGTCACTCATAAAATTAAATAAAAAAAGATGTACATAACATTAATACTGACACTCATAAAACTGAGTAATTTTTAGGTACACATGAGTACGTAGAGGTAGGTGCAATACACATTTAGGCGTCGGATTTGAGATCTGATTGCCAGCATTAAAGGGAGCAAAAAATATTTAAAAATAGACAAGATTTTTTGTTGATCGGATGGCTCGCAATACATCGCGGGCACCATCCTCCACATACCAGCGTGTATCTAAAAAATTTCGCATAAAACTAGCCCCGTTGTAGAGTTGCAGTGCCCAATAAGCATGTTATTAATTAAGCATTTATGTAACCTTTTAGGATTCCCCATCTCCTTTATATCTCCTTTATGGCAGAGGCCCAACCGACGTATCGTATGAAATGTGTAGAACCAAGTTTTATTCAGACTTTATAAAGCCCGCCCAGTCTCTCCTCTTCAGCCAAGCCCTCACCTTCCTTCATTCGGCCATGTCTACAATTCAAGTGAGGTTTTTGATTGACAGAGAGCAGAGACGTGTAGTTTTTGCCCAAGCTGGAAGCGATTTCGTCGACCTATTGTTCAGCTTCCTCATCCTGCCCCTGGGCCGCATCGCTCGGCTTTTGAGCAAGCGGTCTGGTTTGGGATCTCTCTCTAGTCTTTACGAGAGCGTTGAGCGGCTCGACGCCAAGTACCTGCAAACCGAGGCCTGCAGGGACATGCTTCTCAATCCCTGGAGCGCTGCTGCTGAACTTTGCGAGGCCTTGAAAATCAAAGGCATTCATGAACTAAATCCTAGGGAATTCTACACATGCAGCCAAGAAGACTGTCTGATCCAGTCCATCTGTTACTATACATATTCATCAAAGTGTCTATGCAGCCGCTGCGGCAAACTTATGGATAGAGCTCAGCAATGGAAAAAATCAATAACAGACGACGGAGGAGTCTTCCTTACTCACACAACAGATTTTATAATAACTGATGATTTACAGATTACATTGCCTTCTTTTAGGGAGGGGTTATCTCTTTTTAAACAATTGCAAATTAAAGATTCGAGTGTTTTAGAAGAACAGATAATTGAATTCAGTACGAAAAAGGTTCGGTGATTAATTTTTTCTTTCTTTCTTGTGTATATGAAGCAAATTATTGAAGTATATTTTAATTTCTTTATTGATTTCAGGCTTTAAAATTGTTGGGGAGATCATTCGTATCCAAGAATGCATTGACCGAAGTTTGTTTTCCAGATTTTTGCGTGCAAACTAGCGGGGATTTTTCTTTGTCATGTAAAGAAGATATTGTTGCCGACGAAGCAAAAAATGATCAGATTAACTTGGAGCTCATATTGAACAAGAATGATAATAAGGTTTTGTATGCCGAAGTAGGAGATGATTTTGTTAATCAGTTATTCAGCTTTCTGACTTTTCCTCTTGGCTCCGCACTAAAATTTCTTTCTAATACCACCTTCTCTCTCGGTGGTTGCATCCAAAATTTATATTCATCAGTGGAAAGTATGAGTTTAGACTATTTCAGGTTAGAAATTTGTAGAAACATGTTGTTGACTCCAGTACTGCCTACCTTCTACAGAATTAAGAATCAAATTTTAAAATTAGAAGAAATGAAGTCAACAACATTAAAGAATTTTAGTTGCGCAAAATGCTTCTCGGATAATAGATCCAAAAGTTGTGCATCCACTAAGTGCATACATGGAATAACAGAGACGGAATACATTGAGCAAAATCCCAAGCTGTCGGCAAAATCCTTTGGGGCTAATGATGGAGGATTTGTGGTCAGCGCAAGAAGATTTATGGTAACGGATAACCTCCACATTTCTCCGTTATCACTCATCTCTGCCGCATGTAAGGAAACGAATTTACCCATTTCAGATCTGATTAGAAGAGAAGTTTGCCTTGACAGAACCAGGGTAAATTGTCTCAAAATGATTTGCTTCTATTTTGCAAATCCTTTTTTGTATTGCTTATTAACTGCCCCTTTTGTTTTAAATATAGGTTCTGTCGTTGCTGACTGCTATGCTAACCTCTAAAGCAACCTTAACTGACGTTTTCTCTCCAAAGCCAAAGCCGCAGAGGAGAAGTCAGAACAATTATGCATAGTTGCTGCTGGTTCCATTGTTCTAACATGCTGAACTTAACAATGAGAAGATTGTCTCATTTGTTTTAGGGACTTTTGTTGCCACCATGCTTCCTTTTTTGTGTGGTAAAACTCAAAAAGTTATTTGACAAACCTTCTATTCCCACAGCAACCTCTCAAAAATATAATTTTTAAACTTAATTTCGTACAGCGGCCCTCTCCTTCTATCGTCCGTCCATACGAACGGCCCCTGAAATTAATATTAGGATAATTCTATACATACCTAAGTCATACATAAAAACCACAAAAAAGTGGGCCCCACACCCAATAAAATAATCCAAACCTTACTTTTCTGTGTATTTTAGGTGTGTGAAAAAGGCAAAATAATATATTTTATTATGTATGGGCCCACTTTTTGTGGTTTTTATGTAAGATTTAGGTATGTGTAGTTCCGCCCTTAATATTATCATATCTACAGTAGCTTATGCTTGTTAAATTGAATTGTGATCAAATTCCATTGAAAGTGAATTTTATCTTTCTTTGTATATTTTAAATGTTTCGTGAACTATAATTAATGTTTTTGTCGATGCTTAAAACTGATCTTGAAGAGCAGAATTTAGAAGCTGTTGGAATTCCAAAAACATGGAAGATTAAAGTTCATTATGTGATAGAAATTATGAGATTGAACAAAGAATCGTCAAAAACTTTTAAATTAGTTTTAAGAGCATGTCATTAAATAAAGTTGAAACTGAAAACCGTAAACCACCTTGAGTAAACGACATTAAGGAAACTCTAATTTCTATCTGTTTGCAAATTTCCATAATTCCAAGTATTTTAACAGTTTTCATCGTTATCAATTCTTGTATTGATAACATGTTGCTCTAAAATTCATGACATTTTATTTTGTTGGAGCCTACAATCATGCATTTGCATTGATTTCATCATTCGCTAGATTTCATTTATTCGTCCATGTCTACAATTCACTATTGGATTCTATTCAGGTATTGTGGATTTCAGTGTCTTTGGACTTGACGGTTTAGATGTCATTTTTGGCGTGGCCTGTCTGCGCACGTTAGGCGACATTCAGCGCAACTGGGATCGCCTCACTATGGTCTTTGAGGCGTCAGGCACCACTCACTGATTGCATGGAGACTCGTCCTTGGCCTGTTCCCCCGCCGCTCTGTGCTCCATCATGCGAACGACAAACCCAGACTTCAGCGTCCGCCTGTAACATATGGAGGCGACAACTTCCCAAGCACTGCATGCCCCGCATGCCGACATCCAATGGCTTTTGGATGTGCATGGATCCCTCTTTTCTACACCGCACAGGCTTCGCCCGAAACGGGTCGCCGATAACAGCATTGTCCTACAGCTAGGGGTATCTGCGGTTTTCGTCTGCCCGTATCATTATGTCCATGATCAGAAGACCGCTATAATGGACATGGTGATTGAGATACTTACGACGGGCATCATCCAGACGAGTGCGAGCACTTTCTCCAGCTTGGCCCTCCTAGTATGAAAGAAGGATGATAGCTGGAGATTTTGTGTGGATTATCGAGAACTGAACAAGCTCACAATTCCCGACGAGCATTCGATTCCCCTCATCCCGGAGCTGTTGGATGAACTACAAGGAGCGACCTACTTAACCAAGTTGGATCTTTGTTCGGGCTATCACCAAATTTGAGTCAGATCTGAGGATGTGCCCAAGACGGCATTCCACACTCATGACAACCACTGCGAGTTCCTAGTCTTGCCCTTCGGGTTAACTAATGCCCCATCGATATTCCAATCCACAATGAATGACGTCTTCAATCCACATCTACGTAAGTTCATCTTGATATTTTTTGATGATATATTGGTCTATACCTCTTCTTGGCAGTTCCGCCTAAATCATCTGACCACTATGCTTCAACTCCTTACAAGTTACAGAGCACCGGTTTGTGGCCCACCACAAGAAGTGCTTATTAAGACAGACACAGATCAAGTATTTATGGCACATTATTTCATCTGTCGGTCTGGATATGGTTCCGGCCAAGGTAGATGTAGTCATACAGTGGGCGACTCTGAAGAGCATCAAAGCGGTGCGCGGATTCTTGGGCCTTCAGATACTACCGTTGATTCATTCGCAACTACGGGGCATTGGCGAACCCTCTTGTTGAAGCCGGGAAATTCCCTATTCCAAAAATCGTATCAAGGTAGTTTTAGGTTACCGGTTCAGCGGTCGGGCTCGACGGCTAACAGGCTAGGGTGCGGAAACAGTCAGACAACTAAAAGGACCTCAGGCGTTGCGGCAGGGAAGTCCCACCACGTACCCTGTTGCTTAGAAGAAGCTTCCCCTCCACAACAAAAAATGGTTGAGTAGGGTACGAGGTAGACTCTAGCTAGAGACTAAGTCAAGGCGGTGACTAATAGGGATAATCGCTAGCTCACAACCTGTCTCTCTGAAGAAAGGATTCAAAGGCTCAACTTGAAGTCTAGGAAAAAGGTGATCGAGATCTTTTGCAAGATTCCAAAGTCCATCTCCTCGTACCCCTGGGGTCCTATTTATAGATCAATCCAAAGAGAGGGGGGTCTTATTTATATCCCCACCCCTAACGACTTCTTGGGGGCGCTCGCCTGATTGGGTGAGTAGCTGACCTAGTCGTCTTCCTAGCGAGTATGCGAGGGGAGCTCGTCATACTCGCTCCGGCCTTCTGTCTCCTTGCGCGTTAACTCTGACTTATGTCTTGACTTACTGACTTTGACTCTGGCTGACCTGGCTCTGGAGGGGTCCACCCTCGACGGATATGAGTTGTACACAATCCCCGCTCTTTCTGAACGACGTAAAAGCTCAAAAAGAAACATCCAACACTTATTCGGCGAGCTGCATGAGCGAGTATCTGAGTTACTCGCATTTAATTGATGCCTACTGAATTCTATTAATAGGGGGATGACGGGTCTTTGAGGCACGCTTTTTGAACTCGCACGCGATGTCGAAGTCTGCTGAGGAAGTATACCAAGCGAGCCTTGCGGCCTTGTCCAGATTCCTTGAGTCAATAAGGCCTAAAAGGCCGCGAGAAGGCGAAGTTATTGCCGACCTTCCTCCCCTCAAGAAGAAAAAACTGAAGAAAAAGTTGAAGAAATTGCTTGCCTCCAAGCTCGTCAGCTCGCCTCCGCCTACCGAGGATGTCATCCCCTCGGCCGACCATCCCGAAATTCCAACACATATTCAAAAGCTCCTCGATGATCTCGGGTTGAGCGACATTCCCGAGCTACTCGCTCCTGACTTTTCTCTCCTCCCATCACCGTCTTCTCCTCTTGCCCCGGAACTTGCCGGGTCCCAGGCACAGCCGCAGGCAGATCTCGCTGCCTCATAAGGTTACCATTTTGTCGAAGACTATAAGGACGCGTGTTCGATCCATGCTCACCGCATCAAAGTGTTGAAGCCGGGAAAATCCCCTACTCTAAAATTCAGATCAAGGCAGTATGAGGTTACCGATTCAGCGGTCGGGCTCTACGGCTAATAAGCTATGACGCGGAAATAGACAGACAACTAAAAGGTCCTCAGGCGCTGCGGCAGGGAGGTCCCACCGCATACCCGGATGCTCAGAAGAAGCTTCTCCTCCACAACCAGAAATAGCCGAGCAGGGTACGAGGTAGTCTTTAGATGACGACTAAGTCAAGACGGCGACTAATAGGGATAATCGCTAGCTCGCAGCATATCTCTCTAGAGAAAGGATTCAAAGGCTCAGCTCGAAGTCTAGGAAAAAGGTGATCGAGATCTTTTGCGAGATTCTGAAGTTCGTCTCCTTGTACCCATGTGGTCCTATTTATAGGCCAATCCAAAGAGAGGGGGGTCTTATTTATATCCCCACCCTGGCGACTAGGCAACTTCTTGGGGGCGATCGCCTAGCTAGGCGAGTAGCTAGCCTAGTCTCCTACCTGACGAGTATGCGAGGGGAACTAGCCATACTCGTTCAGGCCTTTTGACACCTTCCGCGTTGAGTTTGACTTTTGTCTTGACTTGATGACTTTGACTCTGGATGGCCTGGCTCTAGAGGGGTCCAGCCTCGACGAATATGGGTTATGCACCTCTGATCGTCCTCCTTAAAAAGGGGGCACCGTTCTTTTGGAGTCGAGTGACAAGAAGATGGTTCATGGCCTATAACATGCGCTCGCATCAGGCCCAGTCATGGGCATGCCAGAGTTTTTTGAGCCATTCGTTGTGGACTGCGACGCTTCTGGGAAGGGGTTGGGGGTAGTCCTCATGCAGGGGGTCGACCCATCGCCTATTTGAGCAAGGCCTTCTCCAGTCAGCGGGATGCAGTGCCCGCTTACGACAACGAGCACCGGTCACTTGTTCTCTCCGTTCAGCATCTGTTGAAACCAAAAATTGGTCTCTCGTGGAGTTCGGGGTCCCAAAAGAGGGGTGACCTCACACCTACTACACTCGGGGGAACGTCACGGGCCGAAGACTTAGGAAACTATGAACAGACCCTCGGCTCTACCGTGGAAGTCCCACCGTACACCCGGAAGGTCACAGGAACTCTTCCCCTCCCTCACCAAATGGCTAGGTTGGGCGCCTTGGAGAGCTCTCTCTACTCTACCAAGAAGAAGCTAAGGGAGGAGGAGGTAAGGAAAACTTGATAGTTTTACTTTCAAGACAACCTAAACACCTAGAGGGGGGGTGAATAAGTTCTAATTTCTTGTTTATAAATCTAGGCAGAATTCAATTACAAATTAAATTATCTAGCACAGCATTCACAGACAACTAAGCATCACAGATTGCACAATGTTTTATAGTGGTTCCCCAAGATCTGGGTACATCCACTTTCCCCCTTCACCTATCTAGCAATGTGCTAGATTCGGCCAAACTTCCACTATTCTCAGATCCTCAGATCCTACAGCTCAGAACCTGGATAGGTTCCTACAACTCAGGCTCAACATCCCTACCTCAGCCTTGCCTCAAGGCCTACCACTCAGAGAATAACCTTCTCCTACACTCAGGCAAATAGTCCTACCACTCAGAGATTACCTCTCCTACACTCAGCCTTTATAACACAGGCTTACAACTCAGATCTGTGTAAACAGATCCTACAGAAATTTAGAAAAGATATTTTGATGTCTTGCCTTTGTTGAGAGAGAAGAGGACAAGACATTTCTTGATCAGCTGATGAAATCAACTGAATCTGAGCTTTCTTCAAAGCTTCTTGAATCTGAACTTAGCTGAGTTGATTTCCAAACAGCTTCTTGAGAAACCACTGATGGCTTCCTTCTTCTTCTTCAAGATGACTGGATCTCCCTCTATCCAACACCTTTACTGATACTTCAGACTTCTTCTTAGACCTTCTGATGAAGATCTTCTTTTTCACTTTCTTGAATTGAAACTTCAACAGGATCGTAATCCTTCTGTTTCTTCTTCTTAGATCTTCTTCTATTATTTTCTTAGCTTAGCTGCATATATAATTCCTTCTGAATGTGTCTATTTATAGACTTCTTCATGGTAACCGGCTGATCCGGTTTCTAACTGTTTTCTGACAGGTCTGACAGCTTCAGTTAAACGGTGGCAACCCACAGCTGTCAAGTCTTCAAACAGTTCTTGTACCTTAGCCTTGGACAGCAAAATGTCGAGACAGTCAGTTAGAAAGTGTCGAGACCAATCTGTCTATCTGTGTCGACACAAGTGACTTTGGTGTCGATACAGTCTTTGATGATGTCGACTAAGTTGCCTTTAAGTCGACACAGCTTCTTCAGAAAATAACTTGGTCTAGACTATGTAGTGTGTCGACACAAGTCCTGTGTGTCGACACAGTTGTTGTAGATTCAGAACTCAGTATGTGTCGACTCAGCCTTCAGGTGTCGACACATCAATCTTCAATTCTGCCAAAATGTGTCGACTCAGTCTTCTGGTGTCGACACAAGCATAGTCGACTTCTGCCAATATGTGTCGACTCAATCTCAAGGTATCGACACATCCACCCAGTGTCGACACAGTTGAGGTCGACTATCTTCTTCTGTGAGTCGACTATCTTTCTCTGGTCGACTATCTTCTTCTGTGTCGACTATCTTTCACTAGTCGACTATCTTCTTCTGTGTCGACTATCTTTCACTAGTCGACTATCTTCTTCTGTGTCGACACTGCTTCCCAGTGCTGAGGTCGACGATTTTCTTTATGTGTCGACACTGCTTCCCAGTGTCGACATAAATATGGTCGACCATCTTTCTCTGTGTCGACACTGATTTTCTGAAGTGTCGACACAAATATTCAGAAGTGTCGGCACAATTTCTTCAGGTGTCGACATGTGGACTTAGAATATTTTTCTGCATTCTTTAATACTTCTTCACCTGCACATGTCAACTCAAAACAACATCAAATACACCTTGATGTATATCATTGAGCTAAGTTGGGCTTCTTCAAATCAGGTACACTTTTTCCAATGTACCCAACAATCTCCCCCTATTTGGAGAAGTCATAACCCTATAGCCAATGATATACACCATTTATAAAAAGTATAAACTGATGATATAAGACATAACAGGAATACTTAATATAAACAAAATAAAAACCATACATCACAGAATGAACATTATATGATATCACACAACATTTTGTTTATAACTTGATAATGTTTGAATACAGAGATTTACATCTAATGATTTAATCAAAACATTACAAAACACTTTGAAAGAACTAAGAATTAAGACTGATCAGGCTCTTTTATGACAATCCCTTTGCCAGATAGAACTTGAGCCTTCACAGGAGCTTCAGAATCTTCAGCTGGCTTCTTGCCTTTTAGATCAGCCTTCTTCTTTGCTTCTTCCTTGAGCCTTTGCCTTTCAAAATAATGAAAGGGCTTTGGGAAGTACTTGCTTGGCTCCTGAGCATCTGGAGGCAGCCTACCCATCTTGGCTTTTCTTCTAAACTGTACAATGGCCTCTTGCCTGGCTTCATACTTCTGCCATTCCATCTCATTGTACCACTTGCCTCTTTCCTGCACTTGGTCTTTGACAGCCTTCCATGCAGTGAGTATTATATTTCTGGAAGTAGGACTCCACTGCTCAAAGTCTGGCTTAAGTTCAGCCTGCTCTCTAAACCTTTTCTTAGATAGAAGAGCATCTTGCTGGTCTTTCAAAGTAGCCTCAGGCTTATCAACCTTCCCAATAATAATATTAGTAACCTCCTTTGGAGGACTATACATCCCTTGAACCTGCTGATCAATCATATCATAATCTGGAGGGGGGTAAATGACTTGGGCAACCTCAGGTTGATTGCCTTCAAGTAGACTTGTTTGTATTCCTGACTCAGCCACCATAGCATCATCACACAATGGGGGATATCCCAATGTGGCTCGAATACTATTGGTCACCCATTTGGTGTGCTCTGAGCCTGCATGAACTAGCATCCTCTCCCCCTTTATGGCTTCTCTAGAAACATGATCTCTGAGATCTTCCTTTTGAAATCTGATTTGGCCATCCAGATAATTCACACCCTCTTTAAAAAATGGTTTTAACTTTAGAAGCTTGTCAGATATTTCCTTTTGAGAGGTAGTGATTGCAGTCTTAACAGAAGCAATAGCAGCTTGAAAGTTCTTATCAAATTCTTCCATTTCTTTTGCTCTATCTGCAGGCAGGCCTGGAACAATCTTCTTCAATTCCTCAATGATCTCATGATGAGATTCAGTTAAATTCCCATTCATCCTTATCTGATTTTCCAAGACATAGCTTTGCTTTAAAGCAATGTCATCCACCTTAGGGATGATAGTCTGCTGTTGTTTTGCCAGATATACCACAGCATTACCTCCCTTATGGAAGCAATCTGTCATTTCCTTCTTATGCATATTGACCTCAAACCTAATTGATTTTATATCTTGAGCTAAGTCAAATTGCAGGGACTTGTTGTTCTCATCAACATATTTTTCTATAGCCACTCTGTATTCATCCAATTTCACTTGTAAATCTACCAAGAACTTGTTATAATCAAAGTCAGGAGTGTGATGTGCTGTAGACTGTAGAGCCTGCTTATAGCTCTTGCTCCTTCTCTGGAAGACCATAAGTTTTCTCTTTTTAGCCACCCTGGCTTCTTCAGTCTCTGAATCAGAAGTACTATCAATTTGAACTCTTTCTTTGGGAGGAGGAGAAACAGCTGCTTCAGTGCCATGTTGTACAGTCTCAACATGCACTGGCTCCCCCTCAATTTCTTACTCCACTTCCAGACTATCAGTAATTATTTCATCATTTGGAAATAACTCCTCCAGAGTATATTCCTTCTGGGCTTGATCATTTGCAGTATTCAAATTTGGAGATTGATCAATTTGAGCATCTTCTTGCACTTGCTCCCCCTGGACCTGTGCAGAAATAGAAATATTAGAAATCTCTTTTGTAGGAAAATACACCAGCTCCCCCTGCACCTGTACCTGGTCATGAGTAGATACAGTTTGTGTAGGTGAATAAACTTGCTGAGCTGGTATACTTACTTCTTCTTCTTGAACTGCAGGTATTGTGGCATCCTAAACTTGTGTAGATGCAGGCTGATCTTCAACCTCTAGTCTTACTTGCTCTTCTTGTGGATGCCCAGTACTGGTAGCATGATCTGGGGATTTCTCAAGTGAATCCTGCCTTTCCACTTCAGGCATCTCTTTGGTCAGCACCCTATCCCATCTGGAGAACAATCTCATGTCCATCCTTCTCATGTGATTAATTTTAGTTCCAGGTTGTTGTTGCATAACCTCAGGAATCTCCTTACTTAGGTATATACTCATTATCCTAGCCAGATTTGGCTTCTTGATTTCTTCCTTATTCTTCTCAAAGATTACAGATGACCAATCCGTAGGAATTGTAAAAACAATCCTGGTCATTAGGCTGAACATATAGGCAGAAATCCTATCATGTCCACCTGGCTTGCACAGAATAACTTTTCCAACTACTTCTGACAGAAACTTGCCTTGTTGATTCATTCCTTTCCGATTGAACACAGCTCCAATTTTCATGGTGGATTTCAATCCACACCATTGAAGAGCCTCCCTAGATTTAGAAGCAGGGACATCCTCTTCATTCTCAATTGTAGGTAATTGCAGAATTTTTCTTAACTTTCTTGGTGTAATCTCCATAGGTGACCCATGAACTGTGGATTTTATCTCATGACTTTCAGAGTTTACAGATGTAGAGGTAAAGAACTCGTGCACCTCCTTCTTCCATATCTTTGATGGTTCGGAGACCAGAAATTCTAAACCTGAGTTGGAGAGGAGAGAGATAACCCCAAGATCATCTGGAAGGGCAGCTGCAAAGGCCTGGCGCACCAACTCATATCCTTCATTCACATTGTCTTCAATCTTCGGCGTCATTGATCAGTCGAGAAAGCTTGAAAGATGAGAGAAAGAGAGAGAGAGGGAGAGAGAATGTCGACACAGGGTTTCGAAAACCTTGTAAGCGTGTCGACAGAATGAGTTTTTGACCTATTTATACCTTCTGTTTAAAGAAGATCAAAAGACGCCAAAAACAGACTATAAGTGTCGACACAGATGGAATGTGTCGACACAAGTTTCTATAGTCTCGACATCAAGTCCGTCTATTATGTGTCGACACCAATTTGCTGTTTTGTCGACACCAGAGATATATAGTAGAGCATCAGAAATTCTGTGTCGACTCTTAGTATAAGTGTCGACACAAAATCTGTAAGTGTCGACACCACTATCCCGGTGAAGTCGACACTACATTCCTGGATAAGTCGACAATAAGATTCTTAAGTGTCGACATATATTTTCTGTATCGACACAATATCTCTGACTTGTCGACATTACTACCCTGAGTCGACACATTATTACTGAATGTGTCGACACCATCTTACTTAGCCAATTTCTGTTTGTTCATCACAACTTATAAGTACAACAAAGTACTTTATACTACTTCAATGTGTCTTAATATCACTTGAATGTCTTGTTACCACTTCAACTTTATTGTTGATGATTTTGTGATTACACTAATCAATGGTTAACATACCTAATTCAATTTTGAATTTATTGAATTTTGTCTCATCTAGGGGCTTAGTAAACACATCTGCTATTTGATAATCTGTTTTCACAAATTCCAATGAGATGTCTTCTTTTTCTACATGTTCTCTAAGAAAATGGTATTTTATTTCTATATGCTTAGTTCTACTATGAGAAACAGGATTATTAGCAATAGAAATTGCACTCTTAGAATCACACAAAAGAGGTGTTCTACTTACTTGAATACCATAATCCTTTAGCTGATGCTACATCCATAATAGCTGTGCACAACAGCTTCCAGCAGCAACATACTCTGACTCAGCTGTGGAAATTGCCACACTAGTCTGCTTCTTACTACTCCATGATATTAGTCTTCCTCCCAGGAATTGACAAGTACCTGTAGTACTCTTCCTATCCTCTCTACATCCTGCAAAATCTGCATCTGAATAGCCTGTTAGTTGAAAATCTCTATTCCTAGGGTACCAAAGACCTAGATTAGGTGTGCCCTTAAGATATCTCAGAATCCTTTTGACTGCAGTATAATGAGATTCTTTAGGGCAGGCTTGGTACCTAGCACAGACACATGTAGCATACATAATATCTGGTCTACTAGCAGTGAGACATAGTAGCGAGCCAACTATTCCTCTATACAAAGTCTCATCAACAGGTTTACCTGCATCATCTTTGCATATAGGCATACTTGTTCCCATAGGAGTTCTCATGATGGAGGATGACCCCATACCATATTTCTTAATCAATTCTTTGGTGAACTTAGACTGGGATATGGACAAGCCATCATCAGTCTGTCTTACTTGGAGTCCCAAGAAGAACTTCAGTTCCCCCATACTGCTCATCTCAAACTTCCCTTGCATAAGTTTGGCAAACTTTTTACAAAGGTTGTTTTCAGTAGACCCAAAGATTATGTCATCAACATAGATCTGAACTAAGATGATCTTGCCTTTGGATTCCCTAAGGAATAGAGTTTTGTCAATTTTTCCTCTTGAGAATTTATTCTCAATAAGGAAAGTAGACAGGGTTTCATACCAAGCCCTTGGAGCTTGCTTTAACCCATACAGAGCTTTCCTAAGCTTATAAACAAAATCAGGTTTAAGAGGATCTACAAAACCTGATGGTTGCTCTACATATACTTCTTCTTTAAGATCACCATTCAGAAATGCTGACTTCACATCCATCTGGTATACTTTGAAGTCTTAATAGGCTGCATAGGCAAGGAATATTCTGATTGCCTCCAGCCTTGCTACAGGAGCAAAGGTTTGATCAAAGTCAATCCCTTCTTCCTGCCTGTATCCTTTTGCAACCAATCTTGCTTTATTCTTTACTATTATTCCACTTTCATCTAGCTTGTTCCTATATATCCATTTTGTGCCAATTATGTTGTGGCCTCCTGGTTTAGGAACAAGCTCCCAGACATTGCACCTTCTGAATTGATTCAGCTCCTCTTGCATGGGATCAATCCAGTGCTGGTCTTGGATAGCTTCTTCAAACTTCTTAGGCTCCATTTGTGACAGGAAACTTGAATGTAGAACTGTGTTTTGATTTCTGCTTCTAGTTTGCACCCCCTGTCTTGGATCACCTATTATCTGATCAACTGGATGATCTCTCAAATGACTTGTAGCTGGTGGAAGATTCCATTCTGGTTGAACATCTCCAGCTCCTTCATTTAGCTGAATCTCTTGGTTTTCATCAGCTTCTATAGTGTCTTGTTCTCCCCCTGGACAGAAGCCTTCATTTTCCAATGCCCCATCTTCCTTTGATCCTTTAGTAATGGAGAGCTTGTCCATACTTTTGTTTATACCTGTTGAGTCATTTGATCTACAAGACAACTCACAGTTGATTAATCTTGTTTCATCAAACACAACATGCACAGATTCTTCAACAACTTGAGTAGTCAAGTTGAAGACTCTATAGGCCTTACTATTTGTGCTGTACCCAACAAATATCCCATCCTGGGATTTGGCAGCAAACTTAGTCAAATATGACTTGTCATTGTTAAGTATATAACACTTGCAACCAAAGATCATAAAGTAAGATAGATTTGGTTTTCTGCCTTTCACAATCTCATAGGGAGTCATTTTGTGGCTTTTGGTGATAGTAGCCCTATTGATCACATGACAAGCAGTGTTAACTGCCTCAGCCCAAAAATATTCTGGGAGAGAGGTGTCACTCAACAGAGTTCTACCTGCTTCAATTAATGTGCTATTCTTTCTTTCAGCAATTCCATTTTGCTGAGGTGTTCTAGGTGAGGAGAACTCTTGGAAAATCCCAAAGTCTTTACACAAGTTTGTTATGCTTTCAGATTGAAACTCAGTACCATGGTCACTTCTGATTTTGACCACTTTACTATTCAGTTTATTCTGAATTTGCTTTACAAAATTAAGTAATACACTTAGGGTTTCAGATTTTTGTCTCAGAAAGAACACCCATGTAAATCTAGAATAGTCATCTACAACCACAAAAGTGTAGACCTTCCTACCTAGACTATGAACTGGCATATGACCAAAAAGATCCATATGCAAGAGGTATAAGCACCTCACAGAATCCTTGTTTTCAAGGCTTTGAAAGGAGGATTTTGTCTGCTTGCCCTTTTGACAAGCTGAGCATATCCCTTCCTTTATACACTTAATTTGAGGTCCATTCCTCACTAACTCTTTGCTAAAGAGTTGGCCAATTGTCTTGTAGTTTAGATGAGCCAATCTCTTGTGCCACTTAACACAATGAGAAGCATTGTCATCAGCTACAAGACAGATGAGAGAAGCCTTATTCTCACATTCAAAATTAAGACAATATACATTTCTCTTCCTATACCCAGTCAATATGATCTTTTGATCACTTGACCTCTTGATATGACATTCATCTTTAACAAATGAAATGTCATATCCTAAATCACTTAGCTGGCTTATGCTTATTAGATTATGTTTCAAACCTTTTACATAAGCCACTTGAGTGATAGTAATTAGGTTAGAAGAAATGTTACCAAACCCTTTGATGACTCCTTTTTCAGATCCACCAAAGATCACTTTATGTCCATCTTTGACAGATGAATACTCCTTCAGCAGCCCCTTTGTTCAGTCATGTGCCTGGAACAACCACTATCCAAGTACCATATAGGGGCATGGTTACTTGGATTCACCTGCAACACAGAATTACTTACCCTTAGAACCCAAGTAAGTCTTGGGTCCTTGGTTTAGGTTAGCATTAATAAAGCTACCATAACCTCTTCTAACAGGTAGACTTTTGTTCTTTATAACACTTGTGTTATACCAGCAGTCTAATGCAAAATGGCCTCTCTTGCCACAGCACCAACATTCAAACTTATTGTATCTAGATCTAGATACATCCATGTCAGAAGAATTTCTGTTCATTGCTGGTGTTGCAGCAACTTCACCTGCTGATTTCTTAAAACCATTGGGTTTATGATCATAGGTAGGCCTGCTTGCATTTACACCCTTGTTCTTCAGAACATCAGTCTTATTATGATCTTGAATATTTTCATGATCATATTTGTTAGAAGGTACTTCCACCTTACTAAACTTTATGGGGACTGAAAGGTTTAGTGGCTGAACAGAAGCTTTGCCTTTCCTCTTGAATCTGCCAGCCCTGGAGTTACCTTTAAATCCTAATCCAGCCTTACCCTTTTGAGTGACAAATTCATCTATCAAGGGTAAGACAGATTTTGGCTTAGAGTAACTAACCACTAAATCCCTTTCAATTCTAAGTCTGGCCTCCAGACTCTTCACTTGATCATTAGTATAATTAATTGTGCCCATCTGAATAATAGTTATATTCTTCAGCTTGGCAATTTCATTTAATTTTTGATCAATAACTTTCTCTAACTCAGTTATAGCAACCCTTAGTTCAGCAATTTCCTGAGCCTGAGATTTAACCAGGTTCTTGCTTTTCTTTAGGGCCTGCAACAAATCCCCATACTTGTCTATCAATTGATAGACATCTCCTTCAGATTCAGATACATCTACATCACTTGATGCAGATGTAGCTGATTCTTCACTTGTACAACAAACAGATGTAATAGAAGGACATTGTACCTTATTAGGACCAGACTGATTCTGGCATATGTCCTCTTCTGATCCTGCCATTAGCCCCATACACTGATGATCCTTTTGTTCATTGATGGAGTCTAGCAACTGCAGAAACTCCTCTTCTTCAGACACAGCATATAGTCCAATATATGCTTCAGCTTCAGATTCTGACTCTGAAGTTGACTGGTCTGTTAGACTCCTATCTTTCTTTGCAACAAAAGATTTCTCCTTCTTGCCTTTCTGATGAGTCTTCTTCTTGTCTGAAGACTCATTTCTCTTATCAGGACAGTCAGCCACTACATGTCCAGGCCTATTGCAACAATAGCAGACAATCTTTGAAGTAGTGGCTTTGCTGGGCTTTAATCTGCTCTTCTCTTTCCTTGATGACATTTTCTTCTGATAATAGTCATCATCTTGCTGTGATGTGGAAGGCCTAGACTTCCATTGCTTCTTTTTCAAGAACCTCTGGAATTGCCTTGTGAATGCAGCAAAGTCTGCATCTGAATCACAGCTTTCTGAACCCTTATCTGAATTTTTAGAACTATCTTCTGCAACTTCCTTAGGAGGAGATAGTGATTTCCTCCTATTCTTTCTGGTGGCTTCTGCATTGAATGCCACAGTCTTTTCTCTATGCTCTCCTCTTGAATTCTTTTCCTCCTCCTTCCTCACCATAAGTTGTATTTCATAGGATAGCAACTTTCCAAACAAGGTGGGAGGAGATATCTCTGCCAATTTAGCCACTTCTCTTATGGCATAGATCTTTGTGTCTCAATCCTTTGTTAAGGATCTCAAGAATTTGTCATTCAGTTCATAAGTACTGAAGACTCTTCCATAGGACATAAGCTCATTCACAATTCTATAGAATTTCTTGTAGCACTCAGTTATGCTATCAGATTTTCCTTGTCTAAAACTTTCATACTCCTTGAAAGTGCAGGATAAGATCACTCCTAACTCTAGAGGGGGGTGAATAGAGTTATTTAAAATAATTTTCCAAATAAAACTTGCAGAGAAAATTTTTACTTTACTTAGTGTATGGTGCTATAGCAAGTAATCAGAGTAAAAAATAAATTCACAGCACAAAGCAAAACACAGAAAGGAGCAAGCAATCCAGATGACACAAGGAGCTATAGTGGTTCCCCAAATCTGGGTACATCCACTCTTCTATCACCCTTGATAGGAATCCACTTCAAGATGAGTTGATCAGGTGTCTTGAGCACCAGAGAGTTTTTGATCAGGTTCTCACAAACCAACAGAAGCTGATTTTGACCAGGTTTCAGCAAAACCAAAAGTAACTTTTGAAGGGAGTTAGAACCCTGTACAGAAAGAAAAAGAAAAAGAATGAAGTTGTCTTCTCTTTTCAACAAGCAAAGAGAAGCAGAAGTGGATCTGAAGTTGTTGTCAAAGCTCCCCCTGAGATCAAGATGAGGTTCAGGAAGGAGAGCTCTGCACAAGGGTGACAGGTCTTCAAAGGTCTGATTTGCTCCAGCAAAGAATGATCCAAGTGAGTTGGATGGAGGTGTCTGAAGCAATCAGATTTTCTGTAAGAGAGTCTTTCAGAAAAGTTTTCACTGAGAGAAAGATGAGAAGTCTTGTATTGTTGTTCTCTCCTTGTTCTGTGTATTCTCTGTATATTCTTATTATTGTCCAAGAGAAAAATATATTTGAATCTTCTTCTTCCTTTTCCTTGATAGCCGTTGGAAGTCAGCATTGATTGCTTTCCTTAACTGTCCATGCCTCAAAGGAAATGACAGGCAGACATTCCTTAGAAAATTCCTTGAGCCATGCACCAGATATTCTGTAACGGCCAATAAATTCTTCAGCATTAATTGCCTGTCAGAAGGAATTTGAATTCCTATCCAAAATCGACGGAAGTCTGGAAGGCGTCGAGCTCACAGAAAAACGTCGATCTGAGCACGACACACGTTGGTCTGAGAGTGTTTTCTGTAAGCAGAGCTGGGATCGACGGAACGTCGAGCTGAGGTCGACTCCACGTCGAGCTGAGGTCGACTCCACGTCGAGCTGAGGTCGACTCTGCGTCGAGCTGAGATCGACTCTGCGTCGAGCAGAGGTCGACTCTGCGTCGAGCTGAGATCGACTCTGCGTCGAGCTGAAGTCGACTATGCGTCGAGCTGAAGACTACTCTAACTAGCCTATGTGACCTATATAATAACATGGAGGTCACAACATACAATCCCTATAGAAATATAGTCATCCTGGTCCAAATAGTAATAGGGTGTTCCAACAATCTCCCCCTATTTGGATTAGGATTACTATTTACATGAATTTTAGGGAATCAAAGAAAAGAAATAAAGCAGATACAACACAATATAATACAACCAGACATAACAGAATAATATGCAGCATATATGAAGCACTATATAGCAGCAGAATTGTTTAAATGTCCTGAGTCCAGAATATAGAAAGTGTCAGAATACCTTACTTTACTTGTCCTTTGATGCTTTGTCTTGATCACTCTTTTTGAAGATGATTTCTCTGTTTGGATTGGAAGCTTCCTTTTTAGATCTGAAGTCATCAGCTGCACCTAAAGATTTTTGATCTCTAGCACTGGGTGGTACAGCTGCAGGGTGGAGTTCCATGTATCTGTCTGAATCAAAAAATTTCTTTGAGCCATACTTTTCCAATTCTTCTCTTCTTTGTTCTGACATAGTACTGATATGAGATGTATCCAGTCCTCTTTCTCTGGCTTTGCTGATCTCATTTAAGGCAGCCATTTCTGTCATTCTTGCTTTCCAGTAAGCAGGAGTCTTGGTAGGATCTTCAAAGGGGACAGCTGGTTCAAATTTGTTAGAGGATGATTCTTGAGAAGTTCTTGGAGTGAGGTCAACTCTAGGCCTATAGGGATAGGGACCAGAGGTTGGATCAAAGGTTCTTCCCCTGGACTGCCTGCCTTTATAATTTCCTCTTTGTTGACCTCCCCTTTGCTGGCTACTTCCTTGATATCTTCTGGCTTGATAAGTTTTTCCATGAAGAGCTGAAGGGGCTGGTTTTGAAGAAAAACTAGCACCTGCACCTGCATCAGGAGGAGGTGGAGGTGGAGGCTGATGGACTGGTTTAGATGGACCTTCATTGAATTTTCTCTTCTTCTTCATTGCCTTTCTCTGATTCTGAGAGTACTGCATCCAAGGCTCTGTGATTTCACAATTATATTTGATGTAATAGGGAATGTCATGATCTGTAGCTCTGGCAGAAGGTACTCTTTTCAAGGCTTTTGATCTGGCTTTCCTCTTCCTTGCAATAGTTGCAGAGGAGTCATCAGAATCTGTGGCAAACTCATCTTCAGAACTTTGTGATTCTTCATATGGATCTATATATTTTCTTTTGGAGAGGGGAAAGCTGATGGAGGCTGGAGCTGCTGAGGAAGAGACTAAAGGAGGCTCTGCTGTCAGTGGGAAGGAGGAAACAACCACTGCAGGAGAGGGCACAGCCTCAAAAACCATAGAGGCTGAGGAGACTGGTTCCTGAAGAGCTTGGGAGATATTGGCCTCTGCAGCATCAGGTGTCTCAGTCACTGCACCTGAAGTCTCAGCAGAGACTGCCACACCAAATCCAACACTAACAGGAGCCACTGCTACCACTGCTAACTCAGAAGTCAAGACTTTCTGGAAGGGGACAATAGCCCTGGACATATCTTCTTGAAGCTGTTTTTCTGCTATATCAAGGTCTTCTTGTATTGAAGCTGGAGGAGAGAAGATCTGAAGAGAAGCTGCCAAAGACTGAATGTCTAAGGCACTGCTGATTTGCTGCTCTGAAACTGGAGGAGAGGCCTCAGATACCATTTGATCTTCTGCAGCAGACACTGTCTGTGAACAAGTAACTGATACTGTCTCTGAAGGAGTCTGAGCAATCTGAACTGAAGAAGGAGGCAGCTCTTCTTCTGCTGACATCTCCCCCTGCCTAGAATCAGGGGCAGCTGACTCTAGGCCCCCAGAAGAAGGGCGTGCCAAATGGGAGGAAAGGGAGGAGACAGAGGCAGAAAGAGCTTTCAATGAAAGTAGGAGAGGAGCCAGCTTGGCATCCAAAAGGGAGGAGAGCCTAGGAGACAGAAGATCAAAAAGTTGATTGGCTAAGGGCAGGAGGGCTACTTGCTCAAGGGGAACTTGAGTAGAGGTAGAGGGAGTAGCAGAAGCTGAGAATGAAGAAGATGTTGAGAGAGGAACAGACAGAGGAGGTGTAACTTGTTCCTGAATGGAGGAGAAGAGTAAGTCTGAAAAAGTAGATGAATTGAGGAAGTCATGAGGAGAGGAGGTAGAAGCATCCATGAATGAGTCTTCATGCATGTCAAGTGAAAAGATATCCTCATGAGGGGTGGAATCCAAGGTTATTGGAAGGAAAGTAGTTTGAGGAGGAAGGGAGAAGGCAATGGTGGATATGGAGGAGGGTAGAGTTTGAGAGGATGAGATAAGTGAGGTTGAGGGGATGAAGGTGGATGGAAGGGTGAGGGAGAGAGATGGCATAATCCCTTCTTCTGGACCAGTGGACTGAGGGGAAGTGACCTCTATAGTCCTGGTGTCTGCAGAGGATTTCATGGCTGCTGCTGCCCTGGGATTCACGATTTTCCTGTCCCATTTGCCAATTAAAGCACATGTGAGCCTCTTGGAAGCATTTATGTGCTTCTTGGAGGACACCAGCAGTTGGGGGCAGCAGTGGTTGAGGATCAACCCAAGAACTCTTCCAAAATGGACAGAGCTTTTATCCAACTTTTTCTTAAGCATATCAAACACAATTAATCCCCAGTTGGGATGTTTCTTATCCATTAGAGCAGCCATGATGCAAAACTGATGCCTTGTTATTGCATCATGTGCAGTTCTCTTTGCACAGATCACCTTTCCAGTTATATCTGCTAAAAACTTGTACTCAATTGCTAGGTTAATTTTAAGGAGTTTGGAGGGGTTACCAGCAGCATGCCCCATCCTGTCCAGCATCAAGGTATACTCTTCCACTGATAGTTCTATATCATCATCTCCAGCAGCAAAGTTGAAGGCTTCTGTAATGACTTGAGGTGAGATGGCTACCTCATTTCCTGCAATCTTCCCAGTCAAGATGTTGTTATCTGAAATGATTGCTGTAAGACACCATTCTTTAATTTCTGATTCGGGAAGGGGTATCCTGGTAGACATAAAGTGGACTAGCTGCTGCTCCTTGAAAAGATTCAGTATATCCAGAAGGTGTTGTGGAGATCCATCAAAAGAATCGAAATCAATGTCGAAACCAGAGTCGAACTTCATAGCCGCCAGAGCTCCTGCTGTAATTGCCATTGTCCTGCAAAAGAAAGAGTACCTTCCAAGATCAAAAGTATAGTATTTGGAGGGAGAAAGCTTGAGCAGAGAAATATGAAAGCGCAACTGCGAACGACGGAGAAAAAATGATTTTATACTTAGGGTTCGACGCAGAAAAGGAAAGAACGTCGAGCTCAGTTCGACGCTCAAGGGCTCTAGGAGAACTGAAACGACTCAACAGCGTCCAGCTTAGGTCGACGTTCGACGCTTTGGCTGAAGCTATACGTCGAGCTCAGGTCGACGTTGAACGAAGACGTCGACCGGGGAGAGAGAAACTCAAGAAGCCAGGGAGCTGTGAACTCAGTTCGACGCTAGAAGCTGAGTTCGACGTTCGACGCTTTTGAGGGCGACGGACCGTCGATCTCCGTTCGACGCAGCGTCGAGCTTAGTTCAGAGCTCAGAGAAACCACTCAGACAGAGGAATTTTAAAATGAAATTTTTCCTATTCCTGTTAATTATGGGTTTCAAAATCTTGGAGTTTTATTTTATGCTGTCTCCATCTATCATTCCCAACTGATTGAGGAAAAAGAAGTGCTTCTTTTCATCCAAGGGCTTGGTGAAAATATCTCCTCTCTGTAGTTCAGTGGAAATGTATTCTAGTGCAATTTTCTTCTTTTCTACATTGTCCCTTAAGAAGTGATGTCTGATTTCTATGTGCTTAGTCCTACTATGGAGAACTGGATTTTGAGCAATAGATATTGCACTGGTATTATCACAAAAGATTTTAGACATCTCTAAGTTGTACCCATAGTCTAGGAGCTGGTTTTGAATCCACAAAATCTGTGAGCAACAACTACCTGCAGCCATGTATTCAGCTTCAGCAGTTGATGTGGACACAGAGGTTTGTTTCTTACAAAACCAGGAGACAAGTCTATCACCAAGAAATTGACAAGTTCCACTGGTGCTTTTCCTGTCTACTCTACATCCAGCATAATCAGAATCTGAAAATCCAGTTAGATCAAATCCTGAGTCATGTGGATACCAGAGACCTAGATTAGGACAACTTTTTACATACCTAAGAATCCTCTTAACTGATGTGAGGTGGGACTCTCTAGGGCTTACTTGAAATCTAGCACAAATGCATGTGGCAAACATTATATCTGGTCTAGTAGCTGTTAGATAGAGTAATGAGCCAATGATTGCTCTATAGTTTGTCTGATCAACTGGTTTTCCAGATTCATCAGCATCTAAAACAGCATTTGTAGGCATAGGTGTTTTCATGGATGATGCTTCAGACATTCCAAATTTCTTAACCAGTTCTCTTGCATACTTGGTTTGAGAAATGAAAATGCCATCCACATGTTGTTTAACTTGCAATCCAAGAAAGAAAGCAAGCTCACCCATGCTACTCATTTCAAACTTTGAGTGCATAAGTTGTGAGAACTTTTTGCATAAATTTGAATCAGTAGATCCAAATATGATGTCGTCTACATAAACTTGTACTAGTAGGGTATGGGACCTATGGGTTCTAACAAAAAGAGTTTGGTCTACACTACCCCTTTTAAAATCATTTTCCAACAAAAAACAAGCTAAGGTCTCATACCATGCTCTAGGAGCTTGCTTGAGACCATATAAAGCTTTATGCAGTTTAAATACATGATCAGGAAAAGTTGGAGAGATAAAACCTGGAGGTTGCTTTACATAGACTTCTTCCTTGATGTCTCCATTGAGGAATGCACTTTTGACATCCATCTGATATACCTTGAATCTCTTGTGAGCTGCATATGCAAGGAAGATTCTTATGGCCTCCAACCTTGCAACTGGTGCAAAGGTTTGGTCATAATCAATTCCTTCTTCTTGGCAATACCCTTGTGCAACAAGTCTTGCTTTGTTTCTCACAATTATTCCTTGATCATCCAATTTGTTTCTGAATACCCATTTGGTTCCAACAATTTGCTGGTTCCTTGGTCTTGGTACTAATTTCCAAACTTTATTCCTCTCAAATTGATTCAACTCTTCTTGCATTGCAATGATCCAGTTTGGATCTTGCTCTGCATCTTGTATGGTTTGAGGCTCAATTTGAGAAAGGAAGCAGGTGTGCATAATATTTTGGTTAACTTGATTCCTTGTTTGCACACCCACTGAGATATCTCCAATCACTTGTGAGATTGGGTGATCTCTTGTTGTTGCTAGATCAACAAGGGGTGTTGATGATGCACCAACCTGTGTTGTTGTTTCCTCTTGTGGAACAACAACAGGTTCTTCAATTTGTTGGCCCTTTGAACTTTCCAGAACTTGAAATTCCTCTTCATTGTCACTAAGTTCAGTGACTTGTTGAATTGGTGAAGGTGATGACCCTTTGTCTTTGATGGTAAGCTGCTTCAGATTTTCTGAAATTGAATGTTCTTGCAAATTGCTTATGGTAGAAGTCTCCTTCTCCTTATAAAACATGTTAGTTTCATCAAATGTAACATGCATGGATTCTTCAATTTTATTTGTGCACTTGTTAAAAACCCTATAAGCCTTGCTAGTCATGGAGTATCCCATAAACACTCCTTCATCAGCTTTGGCTTCAAATTTAGCTAGGTATTTCTTGTCATTATTGTGAATGAAACAAATGCAACCAAATATTTTGAAGAAGTTCACTTTAGGTTTCTTCCCTTTGAGTAGCTCATAAGGAGTCTTACCCTTTAGCTTATGTATCAGGCTTCTATTCAGAACATAGTTGGAGGTGTTCACAGCCTCTGCCCAAAAGGTTAGAGGAAGGTGAGCATCTGTCAACAATGTTGTGGCAGATTCAATAAGGGTTCTGTTTTTCCTTTCAACTACCCCATTTTGTTGAGGAGTTCTAGGAGCTGAGAAAGTATGCCTGATACCTTCATTCTGGCAGAACTCTAGCATAAGAAGAGAATCAAACTCTGTCCCATGATCACTTCTGATCAGGGCAATGTGAGTATTGAACTCAATCTGTATGCCTTTGAGAAAATCTGTCAAAATTTTGAAGTTATCAGACTTCTTCCTCAGAAAGAACACCCAAGTGAATCTTGAGAAGTCATCTACAATTACTAAAGCATAAGATTTCCCTCCTAGGCTTTGTACATTAATTGGTCCAAAAAGGTCCATGTGCAATAAGTACAAGATTCTAGGTGAGTCACTCTTATTAATTGACTTGAAACTGTTTTTGGTTTGCTTGCCTAATTGACAGGCCTTGCAAAGTCCTTCCTTCTTGTAGGGACCAGAAGGTAGTCCTCTAACAAGGTTGTCTTGGGATAACTTAGCAATGGTTCTAAGGTTCACATGTCCTAATCTTTTATGCCACAAGATGTTTGGTTTTGAAATGGAGTTAAACAGGCAAATATCTACTACAGGTGAATGAAAATCCACTAAGTAAATGTTACCTCTTCTGTTACCTGTCAACACAGTTGTGTTGTCCACTGACTTGACTTTGCATATGGCTTTGTTAAAGGTTACTTGGTATCCTTCATCACACAATTGACTGATGCTTATCAGGTTGTGTTTGAGTCCTTCAACATATGCCACCTTTTTGAAAGTGACTAAGCCAATTTGAACTGTCCCATATCCTTTTGTAGTTCCAAAGCTTGAGTCTCCAAAAATTACTTTGGGTCCAAGCTTGGTTTTGAAGGAAGTGAGGTTGTCCTTGTCTCCTGTCATGTGCTTTGAGCACCCACTATCCAGATACCATTGATGGTTCTCACTTGGATAGGTCTTTACCTGCACAAAAACAGCTTATTTGTTTTTGACCCAGTTAACCTTGGGCCTAGGTTGATATCCCTTAAATTCTGAAATGAAGGACATCTCAGGTTGACTCTTATAGCCTACAGGATGATATCTCCTAGGAGGTATGATCCATTCAGCATAAGGGTTAAAGTAATGAGATGTGGAGCTAGAATTGAAGTTTGAGTTAACCCTTGAGAACTGGGTTTTGCTCTGAACTTGGCTCGACGCACGTCGAGCTTCGGTCGACGGACTCAAGTGAGTGCGTCGAGCTCCGTTCGACGGCAAGGTCTTGCTCTGTTCAGAGAGTAGAGGGCGTTGACCTGGGTTCGACGTTTTCTTGCGATTACGTCGAGCTCTGGTCGACGTCCGTCGAGCTTCGTTCGACGTTTTTTGTCCAGTTTCCTGGGTTAAGTCAGCATTCTTCCTAGCCACTATCAAGACTCCTTTACCTTTCTCACTGGTAAATTTGATTGGAGTTGTCAGCACTATGGGTTGGCTGGATGAAGCACCCAAGCCCAGTGAACCATTCAATCTTGAGTTCACTGTACTTGTGATGTCCATCAATTTGATACTTCTCCCATTAAGGGTTTCTTCAAATTGTTTGGCCTTAGATAGCTCACTTTTCAGTGAAGCTATCTCCTCCCCACACTGCTTCAACTCTTCTAAGAGTCTAAGGTTATCTGAGTTAATGGATGTGCATTCAATTAATTGTTCATTTAGAGTTTTAATCAGCTTTTGAGACTCAATTAAGTCAATGCACATAGATTTAAACTCAGATTTGAAATCATCAGAAGTAAAGTCAAATGAATCTATTACCTGATCCTCAGTAAGTTCCTGATCAGATGGATAGTCAGCCTCAGGCTCTGAATCAGTGTTCTTTTGAGATGCACTGATGGCCATCATGCAGAATCCCTTTTCTTCTGCATCATCCTCATCATCACTAGAACTGGATGATGAATCAGACTCATCAGAGTCACTCCAGGATTCAGCCACAAATCCTTTCCTGGTGTGCTTGCTGTTGCTGGAGGAAGGCTTGTCATGGTATTTCCTTGACTCCTTGTCCTTCCTTTTATCCTTCCTTTCCTTCTTGTCCCTTCTGTCCTTGTCTTGATTTTCTGGACAGTTTGGGAAGATGTGTCCTGGTTTCCT
This sequence comes from Platanthera zijinensis, assembly GCA_039513925.1. Taxonomy (NCBI): domain Eukaryota; kingdom Viridiplantae; phylum Streptophyta; class Magnoliopsida; order Asparagales; family Orchidaceae; genus Platanthera; species Platanthera zijinensis. The sequence goes on along the minus strand of CM077097.1, from coordinate 113,299,612 downwards.
GCAACCAAAGCAGATAATATCTTTATTATTGGATCTGTCATACCTTGGCTTGTCTTTGTCTTTGGATGACCATCTTCTGAAGTTCCTTTTATTTAGCTTATTGAACCTCTTGACCAGTAGGCTCATAAGCTCTTCATTTCCCAACACCTTTTCTTTAGGTTCTTCTTCCTGTGCTTTGAAGGCAATAGTTTTCTCAGCCTTCTCTGTTGGTGTGGATGTCTTCTGCTCTTCTTCTCTTTTCTTAATAAATTGCTCATAGCTCTTGAGCTTTCCTAGAAGAGCTTCTGTGGATAGCTCACAGACATTTCTTCCATCTTTAATTGACCATATTCTTGAGTCCCAAGAGCTAGGGAAACAAGTCAGTATCTTGTCATTTATCTCAGTAAGAGATATGTCCTTCTCTAGTGATCTAAGTTCACTTATGATTAGGCTCAGTCTGTTGTACATGTCAGCAACTGACTCAGACTCTGCCTTTTTGAAGTTTTCATACTGTGTGATGAGATAGGATCTCCTATCCTTTCTTTCATCTGCAGAACCTGATACAATTTCTGAGAGTTTTTCCCAGATCTCCTTGGCAGTATTGCAATCTGCTACCTTCTGGAAAATGTCATCTGACATGGTTTGAGCCAAGATGTTCATGGCTTTAGCATCTGCTGCCTTCCACTTCTTTATGTCAGCATCAGTCCCTGAAGGAGGAGGAACAGCTGATGTACTTGTTCCTGTGGGAGGTCTTGGACAATCTGTCAATACAGAATTGAAGATGTCTTCATCAAAAGAGTTCATATAAAGTCTAATCCTTGCCTTCCATAGTGCAAACTTAGATAGATTGCACATAGGAGGTCTGGTGCTAGCAAAGTCCTTGTTTTGTGCCATGAGTTTTAAAAGATAAGTAAAACTAAGAAAAGTAACCCTTTGAGGAAAATGATCTTATCAGAGATCTTTTGATCCAGGTGTTAGCCTGTATGAATGATCAACCTGCCTCTGATACCAATTGAAAGTGCAGGATAAGATCACTCCTAACTCTAGAGGGGGGTGAATAGAGTTATTTAAAATAATTTTCCAAATAAAACTTGCAGAGAAAATTTTTACTTTACTTAGTGTATGGTGCTATAGCAAGTAATCAGAGTAAAAAATAAATTCACAGCACAAAGCAAAACACAGAAAGGAGCAAGCAATCCAGATGACACAAGGAGCTATAGTGGTTCCCCAAATCTGGGTACATCCACTCTTCTATCACCCTTGATAGGAATCCACTTCAAGATGAGTTGATCAGGTGTCTTGAGCACCAGAGAGTTTTTGATCAGGTTCTCACAAACCAACAGAAGCTGATTTTGACCAGGTTTCAGCAAAACCAAAAGTAACTTTTGAAGGGAGTTAGAACCCTGTACAGAAAGAAAAAGAAAAAGAATGAAGTTGTCTTCTCTTTTCAACAAGCAAAGAGAAGCAGAAGTGGATCTGAAGTTGTTGTCAAAGCTCCCCCTGAGATCAAGATGAGGTTCAGGAAGGAGAGCTCTGCACAAGGGTGACAGGTCTTCAAAGGTCTGATTTGCTCCAGCAAAGAATGATCCAAGTGAGTTGGATGGAGGTGTCTGAAGCAATCAGATTTTCTGTAAGAGAGTCTTTCAGAAAAGTTTTCACTGAGAGAAAGATGAGAAGTCTTGTATTGTTGTTCTCTCCTTGTTCTGTGTATTCTCTGTATATTCTTATTATTGTCCAAGAGAAAAATATATTTGAATCTTCTTCTTCCTTTTCCTTGATAGCCGTTGGAAGTCAGCATTGATTGCTTTCCTTAACTGTCCATGCCTCAAAGGAAATGACAGGCAGACATTCCTTAGAAAATTCCTTGAGCCATGCACCAGATATTCTGTAACGGCCAATAAATTCTTCAGCATTAATTGCCTGTCAGAAGGAATTTGAATTCCTATCCAAAATCGACGGAAGTCTGGAAGGCGTCGAGCTCACAGAAAAACGTCGATCTGAGCACGACACACGTTGGTCTGAGAGTGTTTTCTGTAAGCAGAGCTGGGATCGACGGAACGTCGAGCTGAGGTCGACTCCACGTCGAGCTGAGGTCGACTCCACGTCGAGCTGAGGTCGACTCTGCGTCGAGCTGAGATCGACTCTGCGTCGAGCAGAGGTCGACTCTGCGTCGAGCTGAGATCGACTCTGCGTCGAGCTGAAGTCGACTATGCGTCGAGCTGAAGACTACTCTAACTAGCCTATGTGACCTATATAATAACATGGAGGTCACAGCATACAATCCCTATAGAAATATAGTCATCCTGGTCCAAATAGTAATAGGGTGTTCCAACACTCCTGATTGAGCATAGATTTCCTGTTCTGCCTTACTTCTTCAGATCCCTCCATGTAGACAATCAATGTGTCCCACATCACTTTGGAGGTCTTGCAGTGAATCAGATTCTGAAATGTTGAATCATCTATGGCACTAACAATAATATTCTGAGCTCTTTTATCCATGGTTGCCAAGATGATTTCATCCTTGGTCATTTCTGAATAACTCTTTGGAGTTTGGATATTTGCATCAAGAACTGATACCTTCATTGGAATGAAGGGGCCTTCCTGTACTGTGATGTAAATCCTTGGGTCAGATGCCTCCATGAACAGTCTGACTCTTTCTTTCCAAATTCCAAAAATTTCTTTCTTGCATATGGGTAATTTCATAGACCCTAGCTCCTTATGATTCTCACCTGAACCCATCTTTTTGAATCTAAATTCTGCCTTTCAGATCTACCTCAGACTGTTAAGTCCTTTTTGAGGAACCTCCCTCTGATACCACTTGATAGTTTTACTTTCAAGACAACCTAAACACCTAGAGGGGGGGGGGTGAATAGGTTCTAATTTCTTGTTTATAAATCTAGGCAGAATTCAATTACAAATTAAATTATCTAGCACAGCATTCACAGACAACTAAGCATCACAGATTGCACAATGTTTTATAGTGGTTCCCCAAGATCTGGGTACATCCACTTTCCCCCTTCACCTATCTAGCAATGTGCTAGATTCGGCCAAACTTCCACTATTCTCAGATCCTCAGATCCTACAGCTCAGAACCTGGATAGGTTCCTACAACTCAGGATCAACAGCCCTACCTCAGCCTTGCCTCAAGGCCTACCACTCAGAGAATAACCTTCTCCTACACTCAGGCAAATAGCCCTACCACTCAGAGATTACCTCTCCTACACTCAGCCTTTATAACACAGGCTTACAACTCAGATCTGTGTAAACAGATCCTACAGAAATTTAGAAAAGATATTTTGATGTCTTGCCTTTGTTGAGAGAGAAGAGGACAAGACACTTCTTGATCAGCTGATGAAATCAACTGAATCTGAGCTTTCTTCAAAGCTTCTTGAATCTGAACTTAGCTGAGTTGATTTCCAAACAGCTTCTTGAGAAACCACTGATGGCTTCCTTCTTCTTCTTCAAGATGACTGGATCTCCCTCTATCCAACACCTTTACTGATACTTCAGACTTCTTCTTCTTAGACCTTCTGATGAAGATCTTCTTTTTCACTTTCTTGAATTGAAACTTCAACAGGATCGTAATCCTTCTGTTTCTTCTTCTTAGATCTTCTTCTATTATTTTTCTTAGCTTAGCTGCATATATAATTCCTTCTGAATGTGTCTATTTATAGACTTTCTTCATGGTAACCGGCTGATCCGGTTTCTAACTATTTTCTGACAGGTCTGACAGCTTCAGTTAAACGGTGGCAACCCACAGCTGTCAAGTCTTCAAACAGTTCTTGTACCTTAGCCTTGGACAGCAAAATGTCGAGACAGTCAGTTAAAAAGTGTCGAGACCAATCTGTCTATCTGTGTCGACACAAGTGACTTTGGTGTCGACACAGTCTTTGATGATGTCGACTAAGTTGCCTTTAAGTCGACACAGCTTCTTCAGAAAATAACTTGGTCTAGACTCTGTAGTGTGTCGACACAAGTCCTGTGTGTCGACACAGTTGTTGTAGATTCAGAACTCAGTATGTGTCGACTCAGCCTTCAGGTGTCGACACATCAATCTTCAATTCTGCCAAAATGTGTCGACTCAGTCTTCTGGTGTCGACACGAGCATAGTCGACTTCTGCCAATATGTGTCGACTCAATCTCAAGGTGTCGACACATCCACCCAGTGTCGACACAGTTGAGGTCGACTATCTTCTTCTGTGAGTCGACTATCTTTCTCTGGTCGACTATCTTCTTCTGTGTCGACTATCTTTCACTAGTCGACTATCTTCTTCTGTGTCGACTATCTTTCACTAGTCGACTATCTTCTTCTGTGTCGACTATCTTTCACTAGTCGACTATCTTCTTCTGTGTCGACTATCTTTCACTAGTCGACTATCTTCTTCTGTGTCGACACTGCTTCCCAGTGCTGAGGTCGACGATTTTCTTTATGTGTCGACACTGCTTCCCAGTGTCGACATAAATGTGGTCGACCATCTTTCTCTGTGTCGACACTGATTTTCTGAAGTGTCGACACAAATATTCAGAAGTGTCGGCACAATTTCTTCAGGTGTCGACATGTGGACTTAGAATATTTTTCTGCATTCTTTAATACTTCTTCACCTGCACATGTCAACTCAAAACAACATCAAATACACCTTGATGTATATCATTGAGCTAAGTTGGGCTTCTTCAAATCAGGTACACTTTTTCCAATGTACCCAACAAAACTCATGCTCTCCAAAGGCACCCAAGGGGATCTATTTATAATTTTTCCAAGTCTTGGGGGTAAAATTACCAAAATGTCCTTAGGACAAATAAACTTCTGGCCAATAGCAAACCTCCACACCGGGGGGTAGAGAGGTAATTCCCCCTCGAGGGCATAACGGTAAAAATACGGCCCAAAGGGGTCTGGGGGGACGAACCATGCTCCCCTACCCCATCCGAAGGAACCACCCGCCGGGGGCGAGCACCAGGCCACGGGGCCTGGCTCGCCCGCAGGGCAGGCCGCCCGGGCGAGCCGCAGGCCGCCGGCCTGGCTCACATGCAGGGCAGGCCGCCCGGGCGAGCAGTAGGCTGCCGGCCTGGCTCGCCCGCAGGGCAGGCCGCCCGGGCGAGTTGCAGGCCGCCGGCCGCCGGCCTAGCTCGCCCGCAGGGCAGGCCGCGGGCCTTGCTCGCCCGCAGGGCAGGCCGCCCGGGAGAGCCGCCCGCCTTGCTCGCCCGCAGGGCAGGCCGCCCGAGCGAGCCGTAGGCCACCGACTTTGCTCGCCCGCAGGGCAGGCCAATGCGCCTGTCTCGCCGCTCTTACCTCGCACCATGGCAAGCTGGGGGGGACCGACCATCTTGCCACACTCACCCAAAAAAGGGACCGGGGGGGAGGTAGATTTTCCCTCCCCCTACTAGTATATTTCCAAGGTCAAGCCAAAATTGGCCACCAAGAGTGCAAGATCTCTGAAAAGCTTAAAAAAACTCATAGCTGGTCCTACGCCTACCGGGAGGGCCCTACTCTGTGAATACAGGGTTGTACACAAACCCCGCTCTTTTCGAGGTTGGCACAAGCTCGGAAAGAAACATCCAACCCAACGTATTCGCTGAGTGGCCTCTTCTCGCGGTAGGAAAGATTATAAGGCCTCTCCGAGGGGTCAACCTGTCATGCCAGCTAAAGGGAGCCTGGGTGGCGAGACAGCCTCCGGGTGAAAACACTTAGCCTCCCGAGGGGTCAACCTGTCATGCCAGCTAATAGGAGCCTGAGTGATGAGACAGCCTCGGGGTGAAAACACTTAGCCTCCTGAGGGGTCAACCTGTCATGCCAGCTAATAGGAGCCTGGGTGACGTAACAGTCTCGGGGCAAGGGAACTTGGGCTTCCACGAGAGGTACGCCTGCCCTGCCAGCTAGTGAGAGCCTGACAGCGGGACCATCATCGGAGCAAAGGAACTGGGATTCCACGAGAGGTACGCCTGCCCTGCCAGCTAGTGAGAGCATGACAGCAGGACCATCATCGGAGCAAGGGAACTTGGGCTTCCACGAGAGGTACGCCTGCCCTGCCAGCTAGTGAGAGCCTGACAGCGGGACCATCATAGGAGCAAAAGAACTGAGCTTCCACGAGAGGTACGCCTGCCCTACCAGCTAGTGAGAGCCTGACAGCAGGACCATCATCGGAGCAAAAGAACTGAGCTTCTACGAGAGGTACGCCTGCCCTACCAGCTAGTGAGAGCCTGACAGCGGGACCATCATCGGAGCAAAGGAACTGGGCTTCCACGAGAGGTACGTCTGCCCTGCCAGCTAGTGAGAGCTTGACAACGGGACCATCATCGGAGCAAAGGAACTGGGCTTCCACGAGAGGTATGCTTGCCCTGCCAGCTAGTGAGAGCCTGACAGCGGGACCATCATCGGAGCAAAGGAACTGGGCTTTCACGAGAGGTATGCCTGCCCTGCCAGCTAGTGAGAGTCTGACAGCGGGACCATCATCGGAGCAAAGGAACTTGGGCTTCCAGGAGAGGTACACCTGCCCTGCCAGCTAGTGAGAGCCTGACAGCGATCATCATCGGAGCAAAGGAACTTGAGCTTCCACGAGAGGTACGCCTGCCCTGCCAGCTAGTGAGAGCCTGACAGCGGGACCATCATCGAAGCAAAGGAACTGGGCTTCCACGAGAGGTACACCTGCCCTGCCAGCTAGTGAGAGCTTGACAACGGGACCATCATCGGAGCAAAGGAACTGGGCTTCCACGAGGTAGCCTCAACCCATCCAGCCAGTGAGAGCCTGGCATGGATAGGTTCTCTTGGGGGGGACTATGCATCTCAACCAAACCTTACCAAATCCAACATCCTCAAAAGGGGGAAAAAGATGGGTTACATGACCCCCCTGACTCAGCTGGTCGGGGCTGGACTCAATACAATATAAAAAAGAAATACAAGATTATGCCGAGTCGAGGCTTCTTCAGGGGGTCTGGGCATGGTCTCCACTCCAACGTGAGTCGCTTATATGGTATCTCGGGTTCCTACATCGACCCGATCCTCACATATGTCATTCCCCCTCACTTGGGGCGGAGCTTCAATCTGTACCGGCGGCTGAGTCTGGGAAGGGCCTCTCGCCCCCTCACCTCTAGGAACTCAGGGCAGGTAGCCGTGGCGTGCCCTTCCACTTGGTGGAAATTGCAGTACGTCAATACTCTATCTCCCCTCCTTCGGCGGGCTCGGCGGTCTCTCCCGTTGCCTCTTCCTCCTTCACCTATTGCTAGGGCTTGCTGTGGTGGGGGTAGGAGCTGTCTTGGGGCTTGCCTTTGGAAGTCGAACCTCCCTTAACCCCCGTAAAAGTTTCCCCCACCCTGGATGAGAGATCTTCCTGGACCCTGGACAGGTCCTCTCTGCTGCCTCCAGCCTGGTTCTGGACCCTCCTGTCCCTGGAACCCCTGAGCTCTCTGCTTATCTCTTCTTCTTCCTTCCTGATGCCTTGGGCCACCTTGCTCCTTTGGCTCCGACTCCGTTAGCTTTGCCAGCTTCTTGACGAATCCCGGGTTGGCCACTTCTATGGCTATCTCCTCTGCCGCCTTTTCCATCAGCTCTTCGAAGGAAAGGGGGGCCTTTCGGGTCAGGCTTATCTTGAAGAATCCCTCGCGCAACCCCACCGTGAATGCCATCTGGAGGGCATACCCCGGCATCTCCTGGATGTCCAAGATCTCTTCTTGGAACCTATCAACGTAGTGGGCCAGCGACTCCTCGACCCTCTACCTTATCAGAAAGATGGACTCGGGACTCCTCTTCCTCTTCTTGGAAGTGGAGAAGCGGAGCCGGAAGCTCCGGCTCAAGTCCTCGAACCCATAGATTGACCTCGGAGGGAGTTGATGAAACCAGTCCCTTGCCTTCTCCTTCAACGTGATCGCAAAAAGGCGACACTTGAAGGCATCCGTCATCGGCCTGATGGAGACGACATCCTCGAACAACTACAGGTGCTGGACGGGGTCATCCTTCCCGGTATAGTAGGCCATGTCTGGCTCTCTGAACTTCTCCGGAACAGGAGCTGAGATGATCAGCTCGCTGAAGGGTGACCCCCTGAGGGGTGATCTCGCCACCTCCACTCGCGCGACCTGCTCGCTTGGAGGGCTAGTACTCGCCGGGCTGGGGAACAGCTCCCGGCCGGGGAGGTCTCGCTCGACCCCCTCTCCCATCCTTTCCTTCCCAGGTCGCCTACCTGGTGCACTTCCTTCTCCCCCTGCTGGGGTCACCTCGCCTATGCCCCTGGGAGGCAGCTCGCCGAGACCACTCTGGGTCAGCTCGTCGGGACCCCTGGGAGCTAGTCCCTAGGGGGTGGGGGTTGAGCTGTCAGCCCGAGTGGCAATGCTTCTAAGCATCCCCATGATGCCTTTGATGGAAGCCATGAACTCCTCCCTTCCCACGAAGGGTCCGGGGTTGGGGAGCTCGCCGAGATCATCACTACTTCCCTGATCTCCAGCCATGACACTCTCCCGAGATCTTCTGTGCTGGTCACTCTCCACGCTCACCGCACCAAAATGTTGAAATAAAAAATTGGTCTCTCGTGGAGTTTGGGGTCCCAAAAGAGGGGTGACCTCACACCTACTACACTCGGGGGAACATCACGGACCGAAAACTTAGGAAACTATGAACAGACCCTCGGCTCTAGCGTGGAGGTCCCACCACACACTCGGAAGGTCATAGGAACTCTTCCCCTCCCTCACCAAAGGGCTAAGCTGGGCGCCTTGGAGAGTTCTCTCTACTCTACCAAGAAGAAGCTAAGGGAGGAGGAGGTAAGGAAAACTCATGCTCTCCAAAGGCACCCAAGGGGGTCTATTTATAGTTTTTCCAAGTCTTCGGGGTAAAATGACCAAAATGCCCTTAGGACAAATAAACTTCTGGCCAATAGCAAACCTCCACACCGGGGGGTAGAGAGGTAATTCCCCCTCGAGGGCATAACGGTAAAAATACGGCCCAAAGGGGTCCGGGGGGCCAAACCATGCTCCCCCACCCCCTCCGAAGGAACCACCCGCCGGGGGCGAGCACCAGGCCGCGTGGCCTGGCTCGCCCGCAGGGCAGGCCGCCCGGGAGAGCCACCGGCCTGGCTCGCCCGCAGGGCAGGCCGCCCGGGAGAGCCACCGGCCTGGCTCGCCCGCAGGGCAGGCCGCCCGGGCGAGCCGCAGGCCGCCGGCCTGGATCGCCCGCAGGGCAGGCCGATGCGCCTGTTCGCCGCTCCTACCTCACACCAAGGCAAGCTGGGGGGGGGGGACCGGGGCGGAGGTAAATTTTCTGTTAGAACACCCTATTACTAATTTGGGTAAGGATCACTATGTTTGTCTTAGGAAACCAGGTTGGCCTAGTTGTATAGTTGTAAAGGTCAACATTAGAATGTGTCTAGGGCTTAGAATTTAGGTTTGAGCTGCCCCCAGGACCTTTCAAGGAATCAGACTTAAAGCTGAGCCAAAGACAGTTATCGTCGAGCTTAGGTCGACGAAACGTCGAACTTCGTTCGACGCTCTCTGAGCTCAACCTTGCTAAAGTCGTCGAGCTTCGGTCGACGTTCTTCGAGCTCAGGTCGACGATCTCTCTTCTCTTATTCTTCAGGTCGCTGAGCTCGGTTCGACGATCTTCGAGCTCAGTTCGACGTTTTCTGTCTGTTGATCTTATTCCATCTCTGAGCTCAGTTCGATGATCGTAGAGCTCAGATCGACGATCTTCTGAGAGATCGACGTTTTTAAGGATTCAAAAGCTGTCAGTCTTTGGAATGTTTTTGAATTCTCTCAGCATTTATGTCAAGGAGATCTGCTAGCCGTTTTTCTTTATTCTGGAGCAAGTTTCAAGGAATCATTCATAGAATGTTTTATTGGACTTTCCTCTAGAAGACAAAGACTTTTATGGAAGATATTTATGACTGCCAACGGCTATCTTTGACAAGGAATTTTTTCAGAGAATAAGATCCTCCTTTTTGTCTTCAGTAAAAATATAGAGAATACTACAGACAGCACAAAAACAAGATTTTAACAGTGACAGACACAAGTGATCATTTTTCTGAAGAACTAGTAGAACAATCCTTTTGACTTACTGAAAAGTGATCATAGCTTCAACATCAAGAACTCCAGACACCAAACTTTTCAGCATCTGCTGGAATCATCTTCTGCTGGAGATCTGAAGCTTCTGAAGACCTATCACCCTGAAGCAAAGCTCTCACTCCTGAACCACTCTACTTCTCAGGGGGAGCTTTGACATCATCAACAATCCACTAGTCTTCTCTCATTTGATTTGAGAACAGAGAAGACAACTTCACCTCTTTACTTTTTCTTTTCCTGCTGTAAAAGAGTTATCAAAACTTCCTTCAAAAGTTCTGAGATTGGTTCTGAGAGCCTTGACAAAACTCAGTGGTGGCAAGACACCTGATCAAAAAATCTAGTTTGGTTTTTGAGCACCTTATCAAAAGCTCATTGGTGTTAGGACACCTGATCAACTCATCCTGAGTGGATTCCTACCAAGGGTGGTAGAAGAGTGGATGTACCCAGGTTTTTGGGGAACCACTATAGCTCCTTGTGTCTTCTGGTTGCTTGAGTATTTTCTTTATTATGTGCTGTGATTCTTCTTTTTGCTGTCTTAGTTCTGATTTATCTAGTAAGACACCTTACACTTATACATAATTAAATCATAATTATTTTATTTGTTTAAATTGTAAAGCTATTTTAAAAATACTCTATTCACCCCCCCTCTAGAGTTTAGATAGATCTTTATCTCACTTTCATTTTCCCTCCCCCTACTAGTATATTTCCAAGGCCAAGCCAAAATTGGCCACCAAGAGTGCAAGATCTCTGAAAAGCTTAAAAAACTCATAGCTGGTCCTACGCCTGCCGGGAGGGCCCTACTCTGCGAATACGGGGTCTTACAACATCGACGTCCCTATTTTCTTGGGCGGCCCTTCGTGGTGCACACGGATCACCGTAGCTCGCGCCACTTATGGATTCAGAAGGCCACGACGCCCGCACAATAGCTTTGGATTGCCAAATTCTTTGGATACCAGTTCTCCATCAAATACAAGACATGGAGGATGAACACTACCGCTGACCCTTGTCCCAACGAGAGCATGTGAGAACCTCAGCAGCGATCTCCTAGGCTAATTGGCAGGATGTTGATGTCTTGCAAGCAAAAGTGCGTGGGGATCCCCACTACAGCTCAATGATATATGATCTGTAGAGAGATCCAAGTTCGCACACCCCCTTTCAGATGATCGAAGATCAACTCTTCTATTGGGATTGCCTCGTGGTTGCAGATTTGTCACCCTGGATTCCTCACCTGCTTCACGAGTCGACTAATGTCTACCCTGGATGTAGCGTCGTACCATCGACTAGTGTATACCCCACATACTGTCGACTAGTGTCTACCCTGTACTAGAGGGTATGCACTGGTCCGTGCAACAGTTCGTAGTCAACTGCTTGACGTGTCAGAAGGCCAAGTACCAAGCTCTCTCACCAGTTGGCCCCTTCATCCCCTACCCATCCTCGATATTGTCTGGGAAGACATAGGTATGAATTTACTCACCTGCTTGCCCCACTCTCAAGGATATGACTGTCTTCTTGTGGCGGTGGACCGACTATCCAAGTACGAGCATTTCATACTGATTCATCATCCCTACGCCGCTAGTTCCGTTGCTCGGATTTTCATCTGGGAGGTGGTCCACCTCCGCGGTTTTGCCCGCTCTAATCTGAACGATCGCGACTCGGTTTTCACGAACTCCTTTTGTCAGAAGTAGTTCCGTCTACAGGGGACCAAGTTGCGGTTCAGCACCGCGTACCACCCATTGACAGACGGACAAATGGAGGTCCTGAACCATTACATTGGAATGTATTTGCACTATTTTGCGACCGAGCAGCCACAATAGTGGACCCAGTGGATCGCATGAGAAGAGCTGCAGTACAACACATCCTATCGGTCCACCACTGACCTTACCCCCATTCAGGAGATCTACGACCGCCCACCCCCACCCACACCATGTAGCTTACCTAGCGAATGCCAAGTATAAGCTCTGGTCGTCGACCTCCGGGACCGGGATGAGGGCCTCCGCCAACTGAAGCACTAACTGGTACAGGCTCAGCAGCGCATGACCCTTAAGCCAAACGTCATCGTCGTGAGGTCTCCGAGTTAGAAAGTATTTGTCAAATTGCGACCACACTGTCAGAGCTCCTTGATTAGCCGACTACACCCCAAGTTCTCGGTCCGCTATTTTGGCCCGTTCCTAATCTTGAATAAAATCGGAGAGGTGGCCTACCGTCTGCAGCTCCCGAGCAATTGCCGAATTCACCTCGTTTTTTGTCTCCCAACTGTAGAGGGCCCTGGGGGACCAACCCCTCCAGGCAACACTACTAGACAGTTTAGCTGTTGATTCGATTTCCTGGTATGAGCTTGTAGCAATTCTGAGAACACGGACTGGAGATATTCAAGGACGAGCAGTGCGACAAGTCCTCATCCAGTGAAAGGACTAATCGACCGAGCAAGCCACTTGGAACCTGGAGGAGGAGATCAAGACCCATTTTCAAGAATTCTACCTGGAGGACAAGGTCGTTGTGGAACCCTGGGATGTTGATGCGGGTGTGAAAAACCCCATCCTCGACAAGCGCTATGCAAGAGTTTACACAAGGTGCGCACGGGGACCGGGCGCGGCATGAGGATGCGTCGGAGTGGATCTGAGATTATTATTTCTGCCATCTTATAATTCCTTTTTATTATATATTTCATTTTACAGTGTATTTTTCTTTTATCGTGTGTTTTCTTTTATGGTTTATTTCATTTTTATCATATAAGTGCCTACATATACATATGAGAGAAGAGAAAAATTATAGTAGGCAATTTCTATCTTGAATTAAGAATTTGGAGGAGTGATTACGATCCAGCATAACCCGACCTTGTGTTTGCTACCAAGTCTTCCTTGGCGCTTGCATGAGCAATTTCTAAATCACGCGCAGAGGCAGGCACATGAGCAGGCATTATGGAGAGCGAAGTCACATTTGAGCGAGAAAGCGAGTAGAGTGAACACTTGAGCAAGAGAGCAAGCAGAGCTACAAGTCGTCTCCGGAAAACTTCAGAGCTCTCTCTTCTCCTAGTTTGATTGTCTTCAAATGAAGGCCTATGGTTTTTATAGATTTTCTGAAAGATGCATGAGAATGAGTTATTCTGGTCATCTGGATCACTAATTTTTGGGAAATGATGGGCATGCTCTCCAGGTGATCCGGGAAGGTTCGCCGGCGGTAATGGTGGTTGGAAGTGGCGACAAGCGGCGTCGATGAATAACGATGGCGGAAGGCTGGTGCGCGCGAACGCCCAAGGGGACGCGCGTGCCGGGTGCGCGCGTGCTGGGAGGCGCATTGCGCGTGTGTGAGGAATGTGTGTTGTACATGCGTGCATGGGCATGTGGGGGTGGGCACGCCCGCGTACGAGCACGTCCATCGTGCGCGTGCGCACGACCCTTGATTGTGCTTGTCTATGGGCTCGGTGCGTGCCTGGCTCGAAGGCGCTTCGATTTGGCCGACTTGGCCTACTTTGGCAGTACGGTCAAAGTCAAAACCGACTTTACTGGAAAACCCGTCAAAAATTATTTTTACTTTTTAAAGATATTTTCCAGCCAGCCATGGAAGAGATTGATATTTATAGGCGATTGATATATGCACCCTTTAATTGAATATACACAGCTCTTTGATTTACACACTCTCTAAACTGTTATTTGTACATCATATTGTTATTCATAGTCTAAAATAATAAAGAAATTCATTTAGATTTCTAAATTTAATCTAAATTCTTCATTAATATAAAACCTTAAATTTGTTAGGATATTTCTATTTTTAGAATTTTAAATATATGTTGTGATTAGTCACTGAACATGGCTATACTAATCGACTATTTATTTAACATGCGAAGCTCTCTCCCTCCATCCTTTTCTCAAACTTTTGGTGGAATAACGTTCAAGGCGGTCGTCAACACTTAAGTTAAACCTTTATTTGTTAGCGATCATTTAACAAACTTCATTAGGTGCACCTTAACAAATGACAGTTTAACTCACACATTCACGACCCCCACCATCATGCCAAAAGGAGCGCAACTTTTCTTCAAGCATTACTTTAAGGATGGAACTACACATACATAAAATACACCTAAAACCACAAAAAGTGGGTCTCACACGCAAGAAAATAAACTATTGGGTCTTTTCCACACATTTTTTACTTTTTTGTATATAAAATAAATTATTTTATTGTGCGTGAGACCCATATTTTTGTGATTTTTAGATATAATTTAGATGTGTATAGAATAATCCTTCCTTTAAATGCTGAGGACAAATTAATGGTCATAATGGCTTATTAACAAACCCGTGGCAATGCCTAGTAACCATGGTCAGGTAGGTAAATAGTCGTCACAGTAAGTTTTGATATGGTGATTGTTATCCGCACTGCAGTTTTGGTTATTCGCAAATATTTTTTTCCTAATTTTTTGCGCCTTTTGGAAATACGTCTTGTACATGCATTTTCAGGAAAAGTGTTCAACATCAAAGTTATAGATTTCGATGAGATCTACAACTTTGATGTTGAACACTTTTCCTGAAAATGCATGTACAAGACGTACTTTGGAAATACACCCAGATTTCGCGCCTTTTATAAATACGTCTTGTACATGCATTTTCAGGAAAAGTGTTTAACACGAAAGTTGTAGATCTCGATGAGATGAACACTTTTCGTAAAAATGCATGTACAAAACGTATTTCTAAAAGACGCGAAAAATTGAGGAAAAAAAGTACGGATAACCAAAACTGTAGTGCAGATAACACTCACCTTTCATATTTACGAGGCGTATCTTACTTTCCCGTTTATCTTCATTGCAGCTCCACTGCTAGGCTGCTAGCAAGAGGGCGGCCTTTTTTTTTTTTCAAAATTTGAAAGCTCACGCAATGTCTTCTTCTTCTTCCAAGATAGAAGTAAAGTTTCTGATCGACAAGGAGCAGCAGCGGGTTGTTTTTGCTGAAGCAGGAAGCGATTTCGTCGATCTCCTCTTCAGCTTCCTGACCCTTCCGCTGGGACGAATCGTTCGGCTTTTGGGCAAGAAGTCTGGTTGGGGATCTCTCGACAGTCTCTACGAGAGCGTTGAGCAACTCGACGCCAAGCTCTTCCAGACCGAGGCGTGCAAGAAGATGCTTCTCAATCCTCGGAGTGCTGCTGCAAAACAATGCGAAGGCTTTAAAATCAAAGGCATCCATGAACGAAACCCTAGGAGATTCTATACCTGCAGCCAGGATGATTGCCAAATCCAGTACACCTGCAACTACTATTCATATGCATCAAAGGTTCTATGCAGCCGCTGTGGCAAATTTATGGATGCAGCTTGGCAATGGGAAAAATTAACAGCAGATGAAGAGGGGTTCATCGATATTGGCACTCCAGACTTTATAATAACTGATGATTTACAGGTTACACTGCATTCTTTTAAGAAGGGATTATCCCTTTTTAAACAATTTCATATTGAAGATTCAAGTGTCTTAGAAGAAAAGGTTATGGGATTCGGCACACAAGAGGTACTGCACTTAAAATTTCTTCAAAGTAAAATAAGGAAGCACATTCAACCTGCAAAGCTTGAAGGTTTAAATTTATTTATTGATTTCAGGCTTTGAAGTTGTTGGGAAGATTGTTAGTATCCAAGAGTGCATTGACAGATATTTATTTTCCTGATTCTTACGGGCAAAATAATGAAGATTTTGCTTTGCCAATTAATGAAAGGCTTGGTGCTGACGGTGAAGAAAAGAAGATTAGCTTTGAGCTCATATTGAACAAGAAAAATAATAAAGTTTTGTATGCTGAAGCAGATGATGATTTTGTTGATCAACTGGTCAGCTTTCTTACCTTTCCCCTTGGCTCCGTGCTCAAATTTCATTCGGGAAACATACTCTCCTTTGGTGGTTGCATCCAAAATTTATATTCATCGGCGGAGAGGATAAACTTAGAGTTCTTCAAGTCCAACAATTGTAGAAACATGTTGTTGACTCCAATGCTTCCTACCTTCTATGGAATTAAGAACCAAATATTAGAATTGAAAGAAACTGAATCATTAAAGGCAACCGTGCCGAGGAGTTGCAGGAAATGCTACCCAGATAATGGATCAAAAATTTGTAAATCTGCGCCGTGCATGCATGGAATAAGCGCGCAGGAATACATAGAGCAAAATCCAAAATTAGTAAATAGAGCGCCCGATAATGATGAATTATCCGATAATGATGAATCATCCGATGATGATGGAGCATTTGTGGTCAGCTCAAAAAATTTATGGTTTCGGATGACCTTCATATTTCTCCGCTATCAGTCATCTCTGCAATGAGTAATGAAAATAATTTACTCATATCCGATTTGACTAGGAGAGAAGTTTTTATTGATAAAGTAGAGGTAAATGGACTCCAATTAGTTCTTTGTTTTCAAATGATCTTCCTATTTAACCTTTTTAGGAACTTATTAGCTTCCTTTGTTTCTAATCAATGCAGGTTATAGCTTTGATGGGCACTATGTTAATCTCTAAGAGAGTCTTGACTGATGTTTTCTACCCTAAATCAAAACCTCCTAGTAGAAGCTAGTAAATTATGAATAGTTTGTGGTAAGTTTCTTTATTTTCATATACCCAATTATATATTTTTGATGATGATGTCTTTATATATATAGTTCTGTTAATATTTACAGAGCAATCTTATTAAAATATCTTTTTAGCTATTCACTACTAAATTGTATTTACAACTCGAAAAATTATACTTTCACCAAACACAATAAGAAATAATTTTATCTTTATTATTCACACATTTGCATCGCAAAAAAATATGTTGTGTTTTCCTTATTTTCTCCAAATCGCCCCATACAAAAAAAACATATTAAGATTACAAAACAACCTAAACCAATATCTACAAAACAAACATAGCATGGTTTCGCAGCAACTTACATAAACATATAAATGTGAAAGTTACAGCGTATACACAAGATAACCATAATGGCTTTGTGTTAGAAGCCTTGATCGAGTACTCGAGGAAATGCCTGGATCGGAATCTTGATCTCATTCAGGAATGAATTTTTTTGGATTGTGGCTGTTGAGGGAGGGCTTGGGAACGCTGGCATGGGTCCTTCCAGGCGTGTCTCTGGTGATGGAAATGACCAGCAATGGAGGTCCAACAACAAGGAGGGCTTCGACGACGAGTTGGCTTAAGATCATGATTCTCATTTCGGAAATGTCGTGTCGTGGCTGTCAAGGGAGGGCTTGGGAATGTCGGCGTGGGGTCCTTTCAGGTGTGTCCTTGATGATGGGGGTGGCTGACGATGGTGGATTCAAGGATGTGGTTGCTCGAGATTGCAATTCTCATTTTGGGCGTGGAGTATGAATATAACCTTTATGAGGATAAATAATTATGGTTTTTTGAGCCGAATTTTTATTGATGGTCTAATATATTTTTCATCTATCTCACTATGAACTAAATTTAAATTGCAGTGTTAAAGGAAGTTTTAAAACAGTAGACCGAAGGGAACATGGTTGAGCATGGAGAAATTTTGCCATTCAGCTCCACCCTCTATTTTTTTTGAAAAAAATAAGAATATGATATTTAGAATCATCATATTTTTCCTTCAATTTGAACAAAGATAAAAGACAGTTGTTTTTCAAGAATGAGGTGTTAGTATTTGATAGTATTTTTCAGTCAAGTGCGTATGAATCCCCTTTTCAAAATTGAACTACTTCGATATTTTTAAAAAAATTGATGGTAAAAATGGGAGGATTGCTGGATCTTTGCCACCTTAAATGGTGTGGTGGACGTAAAACTATGAATAACATTTGCACATAAAATTTTACACTATTTTTGGGAACTTAGTTTCTATCCATTTACCAAATTTCCATGACATGCATTTTGTTGTGTTTATAGTTGATTTACTGCATCTTTGCTCTCGTTGTGCAGCTTTGGTTTTATGGCTTCTTTGGGGTTTGTGGCGCTGAATGGTGATGGTTTCTTTGATCTGTTTGGAGCCTGAGATGTTGCTTCTAATACCAATTCTTGGATCTCTCCTTTGTTGAAGCTCTGACTGCCTCTTTATGCTTTTGTACTAGCAAGCTTTTTTTGCTCTCTCCATAGTGACAAATCTCTTTTATTTTCTTTGCTTTGTATGATGTTATGGAGGGGTTCTCTCACTTCTTTTTCTTAGTGTTGAATTAATCGGAAGGCCGCAATATTTAAATGTGTTCCTGTTCCTGGTAGTATTGTAGTAGGGGGTATTTGAGCAATGACAATGTGAAATTGTGCAAATCTAGTGTCAATTTATCCACGTTTTGAATTTTTTTGAGAAAATTTTGACCCTAATTTTATTTTTTGGGATTTGGGCGTTCCTGACCACTAAAAATTGAAAGCATTAAAAAGTATTGAAGTGTAATTCTATTAATCTGATTTTGCTTCATTGGGCCCTTTCATTGTAACCTGTCCAAGCTTTTTATGCTGCTTAGATCTAATGTTTGCTTAAGGATATCTATCCACTAGTAGGCAGTTATGTAGATGGCCCCTTTTTTCATCCTGGCTCCGGACAGAACAGAACCTGTTCAGTATCCCTCCAGGTGGCCAGCACAGCTGCCACACAAATTTTTATTGTACGGGGCCAAATGATCGCTCTGGAGCCCAGATGGAAAATTCCCCCCTGTAGATGGCCTCTTCCACAAACATAACTCCCCAATTTTGCACAAACATGTACATTCATGTTCATGGGATAGACCACTCCTTCCTCCAGCTCACGGATTTCCCTCCTCTCGGGTTTTCTTCACCAAGTTACAGCCTCAGCCTCAGCCTCTTATCTTCCTCTTTGCATAAGATGGAAGCAGCTCTTAGTTTTATTGATGCAGTAGCTCAGCGCCGCCCCTCTCTGTCGGCCCTACTCGGCCTAGCTAGAGGACCACGTTCTAGCTCAGTTGGTGATAGTCCCTGTTAGGAAAGGGATTTATCAAGGGGGTTGGGTTCGAGACCCCGCCTCAACATCCCGCCGCGCTGAGAATAGGTGCGGTCATGGGTGGGGTGCTTGGGCTGCAGTCCGGCAGTGGTCGCTAGAACGTGGTCCTCTAGCTAGGCCGAGTAGGGCCGACAGAGAGGGGCGGCTCTGAGCTACTGCATCATTTATCCTCATCGGGTCTCCCATACGGAGCAGCTGTCTATGTTTGCATGAGCTTCAGCTTGAATCAGTCCTAAGCAAGGTGCATCTATTTGCTTTGTTTCTGTTTAATTGCTTGGAAGAAGATGAGGTGAAGCTTTCCTCTTGTTGGGTTACTCGTATAATTTTTCATGTATGCTTGCTTATTATGTCTTGGTGGTTGTTTTAGTTGAATGTCGTCTTTCTTCTCATTACGGTGTTCTCCCCAAATTTGATATTGTGGGTTTTCATTTTGAATATTTTGCATGGGAGCTAAATCAACCCCTCCATCAATCTCTCCTGAGCCATCATGCTATGTCTCTCCAGGAATCTTTAATACTCCCTCAGTTCATTACAGTTTGCAATAATATTTTCCAGCTCATTATTCCTGATTTCATAACAAATCAATGCTTGGGCTGGTTTATGATTTGTTTCACACTTGATTTGTAACAAATTGGCCCTGACATTCCCAAAACATTGTCCGCTTTTGTTCGTCCCAGTTTATATTGAATTGAACCACATGTTTTGTCCTTTTATATATGGGATTTACGAGTACTTCTGAGTAGACCCACTCATCCCAGAGTTACTCCCTTCAGAGCACACTTAAATACGGAGTTTCCAACATAACTTCACTATCTTCTTCGAAAAGACGGTTTTGATATTTAGGGAATAAACTATTATTTAAGTCCAATCTAAATTTTCCTTCAATTCTGATGTAAGATCGATTCATTCCTCTACCTCTTTTCACTTATAAGCATGTCATCCTAAAAGTCTGTCTAGAGCTATTTTGTCAGGGCTATACCGCCCATAAAAACACTCCCCCTTCTCATTTAATCACCCTCATTAGTTTCAAGAGATTACAAAATTGAAATTGTTTTGAAAATTTGTATTCTTGGCCTGTTTCAGAAAATCAGAATAGCATTTATACACTTTAGCTGCTGCATTATCAACAGACCACTATATTCTTTCATTTCATTTTTGACTCACACACACAACACTTCACACTCATTTCACGTCAACAAAAATTACTTGATCACTATTCTAAATTCATTGCAGATTATGGGATTGTTTGGCGGGACTTAATTTCTCCAGTCCAACTGTAAAAAAACGCAATTCTAATTATAAAATCATCTGGGAAAGCCTTGGTTGGGACCGCATCCGCACAAAAATAGGGATTTCGCGTGTTTTGCAGTCGTGATTTTGGATGTGGTCGGCGGATAGAGACGCTTGTTCGAGCCCTAAAAATAAAACATCTGCATCTTGCATCTCTTCCCGACATCTCTTGTGTAGCTCGCTCTCGCACAACTCTTCTTGATTTCATCTTGATCTACTTCCACATCTCCTCCTGTTACTCCAAATCTCGCTCCCACGACTTCTCCAGGTCTTTGCACTCAACTAATCCTCAATGGCGTGACCGAAATATCGCTGCGAAGGCTTCTCCTCCTCGCTGATACCACTTCTCCACTTCCTGGCTGCTAGGGTTCCACATTCTCTCCTACAGGTTCACATTTTACCCCACATTAATCGTTTTGGCTGCATCTGTTAAATTGGTGTATTCCTTCTCTTGCATAAGTTCCATTTGGTGTATCCCACATTGTTTTGTCTCACTCACCCTTGTTCTTGATCCTATAGTTTGTTGCATATGTTGCTGGTGTATTTACCTTCAAACTTAGGCTCCGTTTGGGGGGGGGGGGGGGGGGGGGGGGGTTTATTTTCACCGGTCAAACGGTTACCACCACATGAACTGAACCTTAAATAAGGTCCGGTTCATGCGGTCGTAACAGCTTGACCGGTGAAAATAAGCCCCCCCAAACAAAGCCTTCAACTCAACAAAAAGTAAATTAAGCAATGGAAGTGTTAGATGTTTGCTTCGTAACTTTTCTGGATCCTATTTTCCAGTCAAGCAATGGAACTATGCTTGATTCGAGCAGGATTATATTGAGCCTATGAGCTAAAGTTGTCTGTGAATGAGCACAACTATTGGATGTTGTTGGTGATGCCATTTGAACTTTCTAATGCTCCCAATACGTTCATGTGTGTCATGAATTAGGTTTTGTGCCCTTTCATTGGTCTTTTCGTAGTTGTTTACTTCGACGATACTTTGATTTGCAACACTAACCATGAGATCCATCTACTACTCCGTGAAGTACTTTTGGTTATACACAGGGAAAATCTGTGTGCAACCGGGAAGAAGTGCACATTCCTCACCGATCATGTCCTATTTATGGGATACGAAGTTTCAAGCACTAGACTTTTGGTGGGCAATTCCAAGGTTCAGGCTATTGAGATGTGGCCTTTACTCACTACCCTTTCTGAAGTTCGAAGCTTCCATGATTTGGCCTCTTTCTACCGGCGTTTTATTCCATAGTTCAGCTCCATTATGACGCTAATTACTGATTGCATGAAAGATTGGAAATTTACATGCTCTGCGGAGGCAACTTCCGCTTTCGCCCTCATCAAGCAAAGCTTATCACCGCCCCGGTCCTTACTCTTCCCAACTTCACCCAACCTTTCGAGCCATATTGTGATGCCTCTAAGAGGGGCATTGGGGCCGTCCTGAGCCAGGGGAAACCTATCGCTTTCTTCAGTGAGAAACTCTGTGGCGCCAAACTGAATTACAAGTTTACAACACGTATGGTGTTGAGTTCTATGTTGTGATTCAGCCCTTAAAGCACTGGCGACACTATTTGCTCCACAACGAATTCATACTTTATTCCGATCATGACGCACTGCGACACATCAACAGTCAAGAAAAACTCTCGAAACGCCATGCTAAGTGGGCAGCCTACATTCATGAATTCTCTTTTGTCGCAAAACATCAATTAGGAACTTCAAATCATGTAGCGGAAGCCTTGAGTCGGCGGTCTCCCTGCTTACCACAATCTGAACACAGGTTGTGGAATTTGAGACATTTCTGGAGTTATATGCAACCGACACATACTTTGTCGTGGTGGTGACTGCTCTTGTGGGCGTGCAATTGGGAGACTTCCTCCTATATGACTGGTTTTTGTTCAAGGGCACCAAGCTATGTATTCCATCTTGTAGTCTTCGGTGCAAAATTATTCAGGAGTTGCATAACGCAGATCACATGGGGAGTGAGAAGACCATCCACATGATGCTGGGTTCTTATTTTTGGTCTTCTATTCGGCGGGAGATGGCCCGATTTGTTGAGGGGTGCAGGATCTGTCAAGTGTCAAAGGAGTTGGTACTAACATCGGCGTCTACATGTCTTTACCCATCCCCGATCAGTCATGGACATATCTCAGCATGGACTTTGTTTTGGCATGGACTTCATTTCTGTGGTCGTGGACCGATTCTCAAAGACGGCCATTTTATTGCGTGTAAAAAGACGACAAATGTGTCCCACGTGGCGGGGTTATTTTTTAAAGAGGTGTATCAATTGCATGGCCTGCCATTGTCTATTGGGTCAGATAGGGACAATCGCTTTTTGAGTCATTTTTGGCGAACACTATGGAGGCTCGCTAACACTAAATTGGACTTTAACACGACATATCATCTTCAGACGGATGAGCAAACAGAAGTGGTGAACTGCTCCTTGGGAAATATTTTGCGTTGCTTAGTGGGTGACAACATCAAAACTTGGGATCAAAATATATTCCAAGCCTAATTTGCATTCAACCGGTCTCCCAATCGGAGCACCGGTCTTTGTTCGTTTTACATTGTATATGGTCACCTTCCCGGCTCCTTACTTGATTTGCTTCCCGTTCCGGATTTGAACCACACTAATGCCACAACTGAGGGCTTCATCGCTTGTTATAAATTGGATCGAATACGGAACTTCAAAAAATCGCGGACAGCGCAACGGAAAAACGAGCAATAGCAGTAGCGTAAAATAAAATAGTGAATTCCAAACACACACAGACGACAGAAATTTACGTGATTCGGAGATAAACGACTCCTACATCCACGAGGAGAGCACCGGAGAACGATCCACTATAATCAGAGAGTTTAAATTACATGAAGGTGAGTAATAGACCGATATAACCTGGAGCGCCAAGGATTCCACAGACAATGCTTAACCCGTCGGCGTTCACGACACCACCGACCTCCCTATGTCTCCTGGACTGGAACGGGCAAGACAGAGCAGCCGTCGTCGCCGCTCTGATGTCGTTGGCTCTGGACGGTAAGCAGAAGGCAGCGGCTCTGGACGGGAAGAGCGATACGTGGATGTTGTGCGTCGGCAGGCTCTGGTCGAACGAGGAAGCAACAACGGCTCTCGCCGGCTCTGGACGAGAAACTGGAAACAGCAGTGGCCAGTTCTATCGATTTTCGCTCCCCCCCCCCCAATTCTCCGCGATTCCTTCTTGCAGTCCGTGGCCGACTCTCCCGACCCCTCTTATCTCGCTCGACAACCTAGGTTAGAAACAAAAGTATATCTCTCTGAACCCATATATCGACATATATATGGGGGGGGGGGGGGGTTGAACCACCCGGTTCAAGGAGCGGCAGAGAACAACAATCTCCACCTTGACGCTCCTTGGGATTGAGCTCCACCACTAGCTTGGATCTTCTCCCAAATGAAACACCCCCTTCCCTGGGGTCATCACGATCAGCAGGCACAAATGTGAGCCAAGTCAAGACAGTGCTTGAACTTGACTCATGTCAGCGGTTTTGTCAACATGTCTGTAACATTATCCTCCGTGGGTACTTTCACCAACTGTAGATCTCCACCTCCAACGAACTCCCTCAACTTATGGTAGCACACATCAATGTGTTTTATCCTTGCATGGTAGACCAGATCCTTTGCAAGACAAATCACACTTTGACTGTCACAGTGCAACTTCACTATCTCATGAGTAATCCTGAGTTCCTTGGTGAGACCTTTGAGTCAGATGGCTTTCTTTGCGGCCTCTACTGCAGCAATGTACTCCGCCTCTATCATGGATAGAACAACAATGTCTTGAAGAGTGGCTTTCCAACTGATAGGACCTCCACCTAGAAGAAAAAGTACCCTGACGTAGATCTCTTTCTGTCGATATCGCCCGCATAGTCCGAATCAATGAAGCCCTCTAAAGCACCATCAACTTCGCCCCTTTTGAAAAGTAAGCCAACGTCTGGAGTTCCATTCAATTACCACAGAATTCACTTGACTGCTTCCAATGTTGTCACTCCGGATTTCCCATGTATCTGCTGACAACGCTCATAGCTTGAGCGATATCTGGTCTCGTACAGATCGTTGCGTATATCAAGCATCCTACCGCACTAGTGTACGACACCCTGAGCATTCTTTGATGTTTTTCTTCTGAGTCTGGACACTGCTGTGATGACAATCTGAACTGTTGTCCCAAGGGAGTCGTAACAGTTTTAAACTCCATCATGTTGAACTTTTCTAGAACCTTCTGTATGTAACCAGTCTGAGAAAGCCAAAGCATGCCTCGCTTTTTGTCCCGCTTGATCTCCATCCCAAGAATTTTCTGTGCGTGACCAAGATCCTTCATCTTGAACTCAACATGCAACTTTTACTTCAGTGCATGAATCTCTCGAGCTGACTTGCAAGCAATCAACATGTCGTCGACGTAGAGCATCAGAATCAGTATATCTCCGTTTGCCAAGAATCTATAGTAGACGCAGCTGTCGTATTGGCTCATGTTATAGCTGTGTGATGTCATAAAGATGTTGAACCTCTTGTACCACATCCTCAGAGTCTGCTTCAAACCGTAAAGTGATATCTTCAGCTTGCACACCTTTTTCTCATCACCGTGTCGAATGAGCCCCTCAGGCTGCAGTATGTAGATCTCTTCCTCTAAATTGTCGTGAAGAAATGTCGTCTTCACGTTCATCTGCTCTAGCTCCATGTCCCACACCGCTACTATAGCAAGTAGCACCCGTATGGAACAGTGCTTCACAACGGGTGAGAAGATTTCATCAAAATCAACACCTTTCTTTTGCGCGAACCCCTTTGCTACAAACCTGGCCTTGTACCTCCATTGGTCCTTTCCTGATGTAGACTCCTTCCTGAACACCCATTTGGAGCTTATAGCCTTAGCCCCTTTGGGAAGGCTGACCAAGTCCCAAGTTTGGTTCTTCTGTAGTGATTCTATCTCTTCTATCATAGCAGCTTTCCACTGAGAATTGTCTCTGCTCTCTGTAGCTTCTCAGTAGGAACACAGATCTGAGGAGATCACCTGAAAATTGTATGTCACTGTGTCCTGTAGCTTGAGAGGCAATCTGACCTCTCTCCTTGCCTTTCCTCTAGCAATTGTGTATGGCTCCGCATCAGTAGGTTGCACAACATCTGTATCCTCCGAGTCGGAGGAATCATCATGGTCTTCAGCTTTGTCACTTCCTTCCAGCTCAACCTGCACTGGTGAGACTAGAGTCTTTTCCGCTTCTTTGACATGAGACTGAGACTTCTTCAGCATAAAGGCCTCATCGAAGATTACGTCACGCTTCACCACCACTTTCTTAGTTTCAGGATTCCACAGCTTGAACTCTTTTGTATCGGCCTTTTGGCCGAGATAGATACATCTTTTGGACTTAGCATACAACTTAGTACTCTCTGAGTCATGCAGTAGTGTGTAGACAGGGCATCCAAAAATATGAATATCAGAATAAACAACAGGTGTGCCTGACCAAACTTCCTGTGGAGACTTCAAATCCAGTGAATAGAGGGAGGCCGATTCACTAGATAGCATGTCGTATTTATTGCTTCGGCCCAGAAAGACTTTGGTAGATCTACAAATAGACGCATACACCGAGCTCTCCAGCAATGTTCTGTTCATTCTTTCTGCAACGCCGTTCTACTGCAGTGTACCATAAATGATGAGATGATGAGTGATGTCCTCCTGACTGCAGTATGCCTGGAACTTCGCTGAGGTGTACTCACCGCCATTATCAGATCTGAGGTATTTCACCTTCTTCCCGGTCTACTTCTCCACTTTGGTCTTCCAGATTTTGAATTTCTCGAACACCTCAGACTTGTGCTTGGGAAAGTAGATCCAGACCATCCTTGAGAAATCATCGATGAAGGTCACAAAGTATCTGGCACCTTCAAGTGATGGCTCTGGGGCTGGCCCCCAAATGTCTGAGTGTATGTACTCCAGTACTTGTTTGTTGTGCTTGCTTGACGTCACAGACTTTACTTTGCACTGCTTCCTGAGAACGCACGTCTTGTAGAAATCCAGCTTGCACATCTTGATCCCTTTCAGTAGTCCTTTCTTATGCAGCTCCAGCAATCCTCTCTTGCTCATGTGGCCAAGCCTGAGATGCCACAACAGAGAGGAGTCTTCATCTGACGATGTAGAGACCGCCGAGTCACCGGCAAGAGTGGAGCCGATAAGCCTATAGAGAGTACCACAACGCTCTCCTTTCATGACCACCAGAGCACCCTTCTTGACTTTCAAGTAGCCGACATCACTGGTGTAGGAGTACCCGACCGCCTCTAGAGTACCTAAACAAATCATGTTCTTTCTTAAATCTGACACATACCTGACATCGGTGAGCGTTCTGACGGTTCCATCGAACATCTTTATTCTGATGCTGCCAATCCTCATTATTCTGCACTCTGAGTTGTTCCCTATCATAACACGTCCTCCATCACATTTCCTGAAGCTATGAAACCATTCCTTGTTCGGGAACATGTGATAGGAGCACCCAGTATCCATGATCCAGGCGTCGCAGGAGTCGAGAGTGGATTGAACATGAAGTGCGTCTGCTTTACTTTCGGGTCTGATGTCACGACCGTCTGCTGTGGCTCTTGACTCTTTTCCTTAAGATTTTTTTCTGACAATTATTCTTCCAGTGCTCTTCTTCTTTGCAGTAGTGACACTTGTTGTTCCGGGTCTTGGACTTGGATCTGGGTCGATTTACTTTCTTGCCTCTGTCCCTGGATCTGCCTCTAACCGGCTCGCTGCTCTTCACAAACTGTCCTTCGCTGGTGCTGGGGCCAGACTTGCTCCTCGTTTCATTTGAGAGCAAAGTCGTCATCAATGTTAAAATATTTGATATAGCGAAAAATAGGAACCAGGCGCAGGAACACTCCAACCATAAATTGAGCTTAATAAACCAAAGACAATAGAAGGCAACAACAAAGTCTTGTAATATCAACAATCTTCTTTACAAAACAAGACATACATGACGAGACATGATTCGCCAATGTACAAAGGGAAAGCATACAAGCAAGCAAACAACTATAAGCTGGGCAGACAACCTCAGAGACCGCCGAGTCAGCCGAGTCCGTCGAGTCTACCGAGACCTCCAAGCCGCTGCTGCACCGAACTGAGCTACGGAGTCCACGTAGACCGCGGACAAACCATTATTCTGCTGAACGCCTTGTACGCTCTTTGCAAGCCGCCTAACCGTAGAGTTTGCCTAGCTGCTAGAGACCGTAAACAAGAGCTGCTGCCGAGCTGAAGAACAGACTGTCGAGACCGGCGGACAGGATATTGAACTGGGAAAGCTGATGGAGAGTATACCGGCTGGCCGCAACTACGACCTGCTGCAAACCGCTGATTGTTAACCGCAAGCTCCACTGATCCCTGACTGCAATCAGAACCAAAATCCTGGCTTCTCAGTGCTAGCCGCACAACCTGCAAACATCAAACCGATTAACCTTCTCAAACCGCTCGTACAGAAAATCTGAGGCCGCATCAATTAACCCACGCTCAACTTACTGTTCATTCAGTTAATTATGTTGTCACAGGGGGGTCCTATTTATAGGACGGAGAGGAGTGTGGTCACCGCCCTAGAGATAGAGATACCACCCCATCCCGCAGCTAGTACAGAGCATTCCGCCCAGTTAGCATGGATAAGGCCGAACACCAGCCTATCCGCCTGCTATCAAAGGAGGCCGGGCATGAAGCCAGTCTGTATGCCAGCGGCACCACACTAGCCCGCAATAAATAATATCCATGACCAAAGACACAAGCCGCCCGGTCAACCAGCGGACATTGCGGACTCCGCGATCAAGAAACGAACTTGTCACAAATGACCAAGTTCCAAACCGGAGAAACTTTAGCGCGAGCTCTGCGGACAAGAACACAGTCCGCCAGCTCTCAAGGCAGTCCGCCAACCCGCGAACTCCGCGGTTACCTTCTAACCACACCACCAAAGCAGGAGAATAAGGGCACATGCCAATGCCGATCTCCTGATCTCCAAAAGCAATCCACATCAAGCGGACTCTGCAAACTTAGAAAGAGTCTCACCCTCCTGCGGATACACCACCTATCCGTACAATTACTCCAGGGAACTAGCCGAACTGGCTGGTCACCATCATCAGGCCGCAATATCAGACCGCCCAGGCCGTACCATCAGTCCGCAGAACTGTACGCCCAGGTTGCGCGGTCTGCCTGATCAACCCCACTTTCACTTTACAGTTTCAGCACTTTCCCTTGAAATGGGAAGTGGTGACCATACCCAGCAATCCCCGTTACCATGTAAATGACTCATTCGGTAGCGGTTTCGTGAAGATGTCCACGATGTTGTCCTCACTCTGCACATACTCAACCATAAGAGATCCCTCCAACACCTTCTCTCGAATGAAGTGGTGCTCAATCTCTATATGTTTGGTACGTGCGTGACAAACTGAATTATTAACCAGTTTTAGGACACTCTCATTGTCACCGCAAATCAGAGTTGGACCGCGCACTTCTTCATAGACGTCCTCTACTAGTCTCCTAAGCTAGATGACTTCCCGAGCTGCCAAAGCTGAAGCCTTGTACTCAACTTCCATAGTAGAGACGGAAACTGAGTCTTGCTTTTTGCTACACCAAGAGATACTGGTTGATCCACACATGAAGACATAACCAGATGTTGACTTCCGTTCGTCTGAATCTCCTCCATAATCAGCATCTGAGTATCCTTGAAGAGTAAAACCCGTGTCTCTCCCATAAAGGAGACCCATATCAGAAGTGGACTTCACTATTTCAGAATGTTTCTTGCTGCCATTAGATAAGGCTTCCTGGGTTCCGCCATATACCGACTTACTCGGCCAATTGCATAAGCAATGTCTGGCCTTGTAATCGTCAAGTAAATAAGGCTTTCAACCAGAGCCTGGAACACAAGAGGATCTGGAAGAATTCTTCCCTCATCTCGCCGAAGTTTAATGCCAGAGTCAAATAGAGTAGAGCTACTCTTTCCCTCCCGCATGCCGAATCATTGAATGATGTGTTCCGCATAGCCCTTTTGGAAATGAGTATGCCGCTCTCTTTCCTATCCACCTCGAGTCCAAGGAAGTGGTGGAGGTCACCCAAGTTCTTCATCTCGAATCTTATAGCTAGCTCTGCCCTGAACCTAGCTACCTCCTCCTTGGAGTTACCCGTGATGATCATATCATCCACGTACAACAACACCAAGACCAGAAGCTCCCCTTTTTCTTGACGAACAAGCTCGAGTCTGAATTAGAAGCAAGGTAGCCGTAGAACTGGAGGTATTCTGCAATCTTCTCATACCAAGCTCGAGGAGCCCGCTTCAAACCATAGAGGGCTTTCCGGAGCTTGCAGACGTAGTCCGAATGTTCTTCAGATAAGTATCTGTTGGAGTTGAGACGGGCGGTCTGTCGGTCTGGCTTGGCGGGTTATTGACCGGGCGGTCTGGCGGTTTGCCTTCTGCGGTTTGGTTGCTGTGTTGAGGTCTCAGGTCCAAGCGGTCTAGTGGTCTGTTACTGGCGACTAGGAGACCGGGCGGTCTAACGGTCTCACATGGCGGCTTGTCTCTCTCTCTGGCAGTGGCCGAGCGGTTAGCCCTTCTGTCTAACCGCGCGGCTTGTTCCGGTCTGTTGTTCTAGCCGCCCAGATTCTTTTGTATAGTTTTAGTCCCACATCTCTTATTTGTATTCTCTCTTCTCTCCTCCATTCTATATAAGGGAGGTCATACCTTTGTAATAGTTACCTTTTTCTGATAATAAAATTTCAGTTATACCTTTTTCGGCTTGTTTTAGTTCGCTTCTCACATGGTATCAGAGCCATCGATCTTTTCCTCCTGATTCTGTGCTTCTCTCTGTCCGCGCGGCTTGCCTCTCCGGCTTGCGCCCTGTCCGCGCGGTCTCCTTGTCGTTGCCCTCTGTGTGCGCGACCTGTTTCCTTGTTCACTGCGATCAGTCGCCTTGTTCGCCGCGACCTATCGCCGTGTGCCTTGCCCTCTCTTGTGCTTCTGTTCGAGCGGTCTGTCTGCTTGCCGCTCGACTTCTTCCCCTTTGCTTGTTACTGCGGCTTGGTCGTGGTCTCTCCGGCCGCTGGTGTTTGACATCCTGACCGCTGCAGTTCCTCTTCTGGCTATCCGCGCGGCTTGTTTTCTAACCGCGCGGCTTCCTGTTGTTTCCTCTTATGGCTCTTTCTGATGCTTCTACTGCCACCACTCCTGCCGCCACCCCTGTAGCCAATCCGGCTCCTCCTACTCCTTCCGGGAACCTTGGCACCGTTTCCAAGCTTGTCGGCTCCAACTACCCGGATTGGAGCGTCTCTTTCACCTTTCTCCTTCGCTCGCAACGCAAACGCCACCATCTCGTTGATGACCCTCCTCCTACCACTTCACCTCTCTTTGATGATTGGGATGCGAGTGACGCTCTTGTGCGTACTTGGCTCGCTAACAGTCTATCCGATGAGTGCCTTCCCGTCATCCGTCATGATGAGGCGGTGAAGGCCGCTTGGCTTCATCTTGCTGCTTTGTATTCCAAAGGGGCTCAGACGTCCCGCATCTATACGTTGTATGCGGACCTCTTTGCCCGGCCTACCTTGTCTCCTGCTGCTGCCTACCAACAAGTTCAAGCTCTTGGGGCTGAGATTCTTCAGAATCGCCCCTTTTCTGCGGATCTAGCTCAACAACACAAGCACTTCCAGGAGCTTCTGGTTGTGTGTTATCTGCTCCGTCTTCCTGACACTTATGACATGATCCGCCAACAAATTCTGGGTGAGGCGGAATCTCCTACTTTAGATGCCACTGCTGCTCGCATCGCCGCTGTCACCTCTCTCCTTCAGCGCCGCTTCTGCCTGCTCCTTCTCCTCCGGATAACTATGCTCATCAAACTCAGCGGAGTGGCTCTGGTAGCCGCAGTCATCAGTCTGGCGGACGTCCTTCTTCCCGCTATCTCTGCTCTCACTGCGGCCGCACCGGACACACTCTTGACCGCTGCTGGACAAAACATCCCCATCTTCGCCCCTCGGGTGACTCTTCCGCCTCTTCTTCCAAGCCGTCTGCTTCCGTGGTCACATCATCAGGTAGTGCCCATGTAGTCACTCAAGGTAAATGGCTTATCGACTCCGGTGCTACTAATCACATGACGGGCAATCCTCAGTGCTTCTCTCTCCTCGAACAGCATGATCGGTTGCCCCCAGTCCTCATTGCAGACGGTTCTCCCTCCCGGTTCATGGGTCGGGAGTGGTTCATGTTACTCCGTCCCTTCGGCTAGAGGACACTCTCTATGTGCCCAAGTTTCCGTGCAATCTGTTGTCGGTTACTTCTTTGTGCAAGCAGCTTCAATGTTCTGTAACGTTTACTCCATCTTCTTGCTCTTTTCAGGATCCGAGCTCTCAGCGGACGATTGCTACTGGGACTGAGAGCGGCGGCCTCTACTTCCTCGACAACGTTTCCGCTTTGTCCGCCTTCTCTTCTTCTTGTACGGATCTTCTCCAGTGGCATCTCCGTCTCGGTCATCCTCCACCACGGCTTCTACATCAGCTTCTGCCCCACCTCCCTCTCTCCAATACTCCTCTCAACTGTGAAGCATGTCAACTTGGCAAACATCATCGTTCCTCCTTCCCGCCGAAGCAAGGTCGGGGCTCTACCCGTCCGTTTGATCTAGTCCACTCCGACATCTGGGGACCTGCTCCTACCCTTACTGTTGGTCGGGGTAGTTCTTATTTTGTAATCTTTATTGATGATTTTTCTAGATGTACTTGGGTGTATCTCTTACGAGATCGCTCTGAACTTTTTAATGTATGGACCTCCTTTTATCATTTAATCAAAAATCAGTTTGGTGTTAGTGTTAAAACTTTTCGCTCTGATAATGCAAAAGAGTACTTAAGTCATGCTTTTACCTCTTTCTGTGTGCAACATGGCATTATTCATCAGACAAGTTGTGTCTATACATCCCAACAAAATGGGGTGGCGGAACGCAAAAACCGTCACCTCCTCGATGTTGCTCGCACATTAATGACTCAAATGCATGTCCCTCGCTCATATTGGGGCTATGCTGTTCTTCTTGCTTGCTATCTCATCAATCGCATTCCCTCCTCCGTTCTAACGGGAAAACCCCTTTTTCCATCCTTTATCCCGGCAAGGAGCCTTTTCCTCTCCCTCTCCGAATCTTTGGGTGCACTGCTTTTGTGCATGTCCCATCTGCCACCCGTGATAAGCTCTCCCTCGCTCCACCAAATGTGTTTTTCTGGGGTACTCGACCACTCAGAAAGGCTACTGCTGCTTTGATCCTGTTCTTCGTAAACAGTTCGTCTCCGCTAACGTTACCTTCTTCGAGAATGCCTCCTACTTCTCGGATGGCTCCTCTTCTCTTCCTCCCACCTCTCCTTCTCCTGTTATTCCGTTCGTTCCTCGTCTCCTACTGCGATATCCGCTCCTCCGTCTCCGCCCACTCCTCTCCCTCCGCCTCTCTCTCCGCCTCCATCTCCCTCATCTCTGCTACCGTCGCTCTCTCCTCCCGGGCCAGCTCTCTCTGCCACGGATGCTCTGGATGCCGAGGAGCCCGCCGACTTGGATCTTCCTGTAGCTCTTCGCAAAGGGGTGCGGACGTGTACCCTACACCCCCTTGCTGCTGTTGTTTCCTATGATCGTCTTACCCCTTCTCGCAGGGCTTTTGCACTGGCTATCTCTGCTACTACCACACCTCGTTCCTACCAGGAGGCCCTTGCCATTCCTCACTGGAAGCTGGCCATGGATGAGGAAATGGCGACCCTCACAGAGCGGGGTACCTGGACTCTTGTCCCTCCTCCCCTTGATACAGATGTTGTTGGCTGTCGCTGGGTCTTTGTAGTCAAGTTTGGCCCAGATGGCACTGTGAACCGTTACAAAGCTCGTCTGGTGGCTAAGGGCTTTACTCAAACCTATGGGGTTGATTACTTTGACACCTTCTCTCCCGTGGCTCGTCTCAGCACTATACGGGTCCTTCTCTCTGTGGCGGTCAACAAAGACTGGCCCCTTTCCCAGCTGGATATCAAGAATGCCTTCCTTTATGGTGATCTTCAAGAGGCCGTCTACATGGAGCAACCTCCAGGGTATGTTGCTCAGGGGGAGACACGAGTATGCCGGCTACAGAAGGCAATCTATGGCCTCAAGCAGAGCCCTCGAGCTTGGTTTGACAAGTTCAGCGGCATCGTGGCGGCCGTTGGTTTTGCTCGCAGCGCTGCTGATCACTCTCTATTTATTCGCAAAACCTCTTCGGGACTGGTGGTTCTTGCAGTATATGTGGATGATATTCTTCTCACTGGTGATGACCAGGAAGGGTATAGCCTTGACAAAGCGGCTCTTCGCCAACATCTAGTCACGAAAGATATGGGTTCTCCGAAGTACTTTTTGGGGATCGAAATATCTTTCGGAAGCCAACTCTTTGTCCTCTCTCAGCGTAAGTATGCTCTT